>CM033272.1:15878750-16397210 GCA_019343175.1 Oedothorax gibbosus
GAATGTTTGCTACCTTTTTGGCCTTTTCGGGTGTAAGAGGGTAAGTAGAAACTGGCCATTATATCATAGGTATTCTGGCAATTTTAACACGGCCTATGGGAAAGCCCCTCTAACTCCTATAGCCTACTTGTACTACACAGGGACACAATCGGACTTCTTTTTTAAAAAAAATGAATGCTGATATTAGAATGGGAGGAAATTATAATATACTGATGGAGTGCTAGGAAATCAATTGGTATAAAATAAAAATTTACATAAAACAATCAACGTTAGTAAGGGTAAGGGTACACCCGTGCAACGCCTGGTTTATAAAGCTAGTATACCATAAAATAAGTAACTGGTTTCCACATATTTCATTAATGATTGTATTGTTGTTCACTTTCACTCCAGCTTGGTGACATGGTGACATCATCGTTCGCTATACGTGCTTTTTTTTAATGTTTACCACATTTGGGTATTTTCGTTGCTAGGCAACGTAACGTTAATACTACTATATCTATAATTTTACTTTTTTTTATTATTCTAATAAATATTTAATATTTTATCATGTTACGGTTGGCGTTTGCTAGAAAATTTCAGTTAGTTCTTAGTTATCGAGTTGGCGTAAACTTGCTAAACATAAATTTTAATTCACATATTTTAATTATTTTTTATAACAAGCTACAGATAAAACTATAAGTACCTACTTGCAAAAGTAGAATAAAAAATACCAGTTGCAGTATACAGACTTGTATGCTAATTTCGTATCTAAATTCAGAAAAGTGAATATCTTAAAGAAGTTTAACACAAATCATGGTATAATAACAAGATATAATGCATAAAATTTAAAAAAAAACTAGTCTTAAAATAAAAGAATTTCGTTTTCTCAAATAGTCCGAAAGATATACAAAGTTTTTAAAGGCATCCCAGTTGCAACCGAAATTCATTTTCACTATTGCATAACATATAAACTGTAAAATCCACGATGCGATGATAATAGCCGTCTGTTCCTTGGCGATTTTGGTCCTTGTTGAAAACTTAAAGTAGTAGAAAATATGACGAGAAATATGTACCACATTCGGGTACTTTCGTTGTTTGGCGAATCCGATTCTTTAAATGATGTGAAAGAGGAACAGCCCCCTATCTTCAGGCCTCAGTACTACTCGTCGGCATATTGGGCACGCCAAGGATTCCTTCCTCCAGCAGTAGATACAAGGCACGCAGAATAAATGGCCACAAGATGTTCTTGCCACGGGCCGCCAGTTCAGCTTGTATTCCCTCGCACTGGTGAGGCAAATAGTACATTGTTCTTCGTTCAGCTGGGTCTCAGTAAACTTGACCGTTTGTAGCTTGAAGGCTGTTCGGGGCTCCACTCTTGGTCGATCCAAAACGATGCGTCGCCGTGGACGATCTCGGGGCCAAAGGAAGTGCCGAGGCTGGTAGTAGGGCTTCAACCATCGGAACCGCGTATTCGTATTATTCTCCAGAAAAGCGGAATCCTCTTCGATGGCGGGCTCTGCATTCCTAGAATGTGAGGCTACGTTGTGAAGAGGATGAATGCCCACACTACTGGCCGTCTCGCTTGGCGCATTGTTCCTACGGCGCATTGTCCGAAGCATTGTCCTAGGTAGGCGTATTGTCCTACTTCTTTCAACTTGGTCTCCTTGGAGATTCGATGCATTGCTTTCCTCTGCAGATCCTTCACTAATAGGTGCTGCTGGCTCCAAAGTCACGGCGCTTGCTATCTCACTGGGCGCATGGTTAGAGGTTTCAACTTGATCTCTTTGGAGATCCGATGCATCGCTTTCCTCCGCAGATCCTTCGCTAATCGGTGCTGGCTCCAAAGCCACGGCACGATATAGTTCTTCCGCCATGGTTATTATGAAAGAAAATCGTAATAAGTTTTATTAACGGAAATATAGCGACGATTTAAACTCTTTAAATTTAAACATTTGAATCTAAAGCTCGTTCATTTGTTAAGTTTTAAAAAAAAACACAAATCTTTAAACAGAAATGTTTAACTCGTAGAAAAAATAGAAATGTTAACTTAAAGAAGTAGTAAAAAAAAAGGTGCAGAATACGTAATCACAGTAATAAAGTTCAAAAGTCGTTACGTTTAAATATTTAAATGTAAAGCTCGTTCATTTTTTAAATTAAAAAAAAATCTTTAACTCTTGAAACTTATAGAAGTAATTAAAAAAAGATGCGTGTCCTTAATCTAAGATATTGAAAAACAATGTACAGCTCTTGAAATATTTATTAATTAAAGTAGATTTTTCTTTTCTTTTTCTAAAATAAATATAGAAGTATTTTTATTGTGGTAAAACGTTTAAATTTCGTAAATTTTTTGCGATTGTTGTGCATTTATGACTTAAGGAAACCTGGGAGCCTTGGCCATAGTTTCGGAATTTATTAAAAAAAATAAATTTTTTCACTAAACAGTTCACATGATAGCTTATATTAAAGGAAATTCTATTGGCAACAAGGATATAATGGTATAATATCAATAAATATTTTTTCTTTTATAAATTTATGGTTTTTTTGAAACATAGACACCTGGGCCAAGCCTCCCTTTATAAGGGAGGCTTGACCCATACAAATATGCTAATTTTTAAAGTGCAATAATAAATATTTCCAATTATTTTTGTAAGCAATAAATACAAAAAAAAATATTATAATTCGACACTCTGAAATCATTTAAAAATTATTTTTACAATAATTAATATTTTGATTAAAACATTTTTATAGTACTTTCTGTATTAAAAAATTCTAAAATTGTCCGTATCAAGTAATTTTTTATTTATGTTAAATATATTTTATTTAGTTTGTACACACATTAAATTGCACAAGATTTAACTGCCTTAGTTGGATTTTTTTATTTTAAAGGCACAAATTGGAAAAAGTCAAAATCAAAGCCCACTTTCAAAGCTACCAGTTCAGCCCCCCCCCCCCCTCCCCACTATAAAGAAAAAAATCAGATTATTTCTTAATAATTAATCTGTAGTATTACTATGCTTGAATTAAAAACTTATAGTTTTTGCAGAAAAGGTTTGATATTTGGTCATAACTGACACGTTAGTTTTAGTTGAGGTTTTTCGTTTTATTCTAAACAAAGTACAAATATGGATAATCAATTTATTACCTTCATAAAGTTATTATCATACGTTATTTTTAACTGCGTATTTGATAAACATAGTTTATAGATTTTCATAACTAGTTCACTTAGGAAGCTTTGGTCCAGTGGCCAACCCTCCCTTGCATAGAGTGGCCAAGTGGCCACCTAGAACATTTCGTAAAGAATGGCACATGGTGCTTTGAAGTCTACTTTATACTTTATAGCTTACATAAAACCTTAATATAACAGTATCTATAAAATACCACATACTTAACTTAATTGAATTTGTTTGTCTGAAAAAATCTTACAAATTATGTCTAAAATTTTTACTTTTTTATGATAGAAAATTTTCTTTTTTTATTTTCTCCTCAATTCGAAGAAGTAGCTCAATGAAACTAAGGTGGCTGTCTGCTGACAACAGTAGCTTGAGTACCATCTATTGAGAAAATGCTAAAATATTTTAAATAACTAAAATTTAAAGGTGGGCTAAGCCTCCCTTATGGCCAAGGGTCCCCAGGTTCCCTTAAGCATAAAAAATATTTTTGACTATTTTTATTGCTTAGCCATTGTTTATAAACCATTTCTTCAAATTTAACCATACCGATGGACTCCCAGTAGTGTCTAGTACATTTAAAAGAAAGGTGACACATTAGGCCTTTTAGGTTTGAAAAAAGTGTCACTATTTCACTTTCACTTTTTGAATCACGTGATTATTCGATAATCTTGGGATTGTGAAGTTATACCAATTGCCAGTCACCCCGGGTCAGTTGTCACTTTCATTTTAAAAGTGTAGAATCTCTCAAATAGTATGCCCTTTTTATGTGGCAACCATGATTAAAATAAACGAAAACGAAATATATATCGTAATGCTATAAAAGGGGTGGTTATTAAAATATTTTATTGTTGTTTTTTAATATGAAATAGACTGCCAGTTCAAACGTTTAAGTGAAATTTGGAATGTTGCCTAGTACGGTTTTTTTTGCTTTAATTTGACGGATTTATTTTCTAGGTATGTTATAGTACTGGGAAAGTAGTGACAACGGACAAACGTTATATACCTTTTTACATTTATTTAGTAAATTATGTTGCGTTGAGTGTGCGTGCTCGAATTCCAGTCACCTCCCCTGTCGAAATGTCTACCATAAGAAATATGAATGGCTTCATAAGGCTACATCTTTGTCTAGAAGTCTATAATGCAGAAATCTACAAAAATGTTACTCTTATTAAACGCATTTACTTGGAAAGACACTTAACGAATTAAATATCTATACCCATTTATATAATTGCATATCTGTGTATTTAACTTCAAGATAAAAATAATATGGTTGGTTGAGTATGTCTGCAGGATGAACAACTCGAATTGCAGTCACCTCCCCGTGGTTAGTTCTTGGTCATTTCATAAAAAAAAATGTTCGAAGAGCAGCATTTACAGGAACTCTTTTAAGTTAAATAGATAAATATAGATTAATTTAAATGTTATCATCTATATTCAAAGCTGATTTTCATCTTTTTTACTGTTATATACTATACCCATTTATATAATTGCATACTGTGTATTTAACTTCAAGCTAAAAATAATATGGTTGGTTGAGTATGCCTGCAGGATGAACTCGAATTGCAGTCACCTCCCCGTGGTTAGTTCTTGGTCATTTCATAAAAAAAAATGTTCGAAGAGCAGCATTTACAGGAACTCTTTTAAGTTAAATAGATAAATATAGATTAATTTAAATGTTTCATCTATATTCAAAGCTGATTTTCATCTTTTTTACTGTTATATATTATACCCATTTATATAATTGCATATCTGTGTATTTAACTTCAAGATAAAAATAATATGGTTGGTTGAGTATGTCTGCAGGATGAACTCGAATTGCAGTCACCTCCCCGTGGTTAGTTCTTGGTCATTTCATAAAAAAAAATGTTCGAAGAGCAGCATTTACAGGAACTCTTTTAAGTTAAATAGATAAATATAGATTAATTTAAATGTTATCATCTATATTCAAAGCTGATTTTCATCTTTTTTACTGTTATATACTATACCCATTTATATAATTGCATATCTGTGTATTTAACTTCAAGATAAAAATAATATGGTTGGTTGAGTATGTCTGCAGGATGAACTCGAATTGCAGTCACCTCCCCGTGGTTAGTTCTTGGTCATTTCATAAAAAAAAATGTTCGAAGAGCAGCATTTACAGGAACTCTTTTAAGTTAAATAGATAAATATAGATTAATTTAAATGTTATCATCTATATTCAAAGCTGATTTTCATCTTTTTTACTGTTATATACTATACCCATTTATATAATTGCATATCTGTGTATTTAACTTCAAGCTAAAAATAATATGGTTGGTTGAGTATGCCTGCAGGATGAACTCGAATTGCAGTCACCTCCCCGTGGTTAGTTCTTGGTCATTTCAAAAAAAAAAAATGTTCGAAGAGCAGCATTTACAGGAACTCTTTTAAGTTAAATAGATAAATATAGATTAATTTAAATGTTATCATCTATATTCAAAGCTGATTTTCATCTTTTTTACTGTTATATACTATACCCATTTATATAATTGCATATCTGTGTATTTAACTTCAAGCTAAAAATAATATGGTTGGTTGAGTATGTCTGCAGGATGAACTCGAATTGCAGTCACCTCCCCGTGGTTAGTTCTTGGTCATTTCATAAAAAAAAATGTTCGAAGAGCAGCATTTACAGGAACTCTTTTAAGTTAAATAGATAAATATAGATTAATTTAAATGTTATCATCTATATTCAAAGCTGATTTTCATCTTTTTTACTGTTATATACTATACCCATTTATATAATTGCATATCTGTGTATTTAACTTCAAGATAAAAATAATATGGTTGGTTGAGTATGTCTGCAGGATGAACTCGAATTGCAGTCACCTCCCCGTGGTTAGTTCTTGGTCATTTCATAAAAAAAAATGTTCGAAGAGCAGCATTTACAGGAACTCTTTTAAGTTAAATAGATAAATATAGATTAATTTAAATGTTATCATCTATATTCAAAGCTGATTTTCATCTTTTTTACTGTTATATACTATACCCATTTATATAATTGCATATCTGTGTATTTAACTTCAAGATAAAAATAATATGGTTGGTTGAGTATGTCTGCAGATGAACTCGAATTGCAGTCACCTCCCCGTGGTTAGTTCTTGGTCATTTCATAAAAAAAAATGTTCGAAGAGCAGCATTTACAGGGAAATCTTTTAAGTTAAATAGATAAATATAGATTAATTTAAATGTTATCATCTATATTCAAAGCTGATTTTCATCTTTTTTACTGTTATATACTATACCCATTTATATAATTGCATAACTGTGTATTTAACTTCAAGCTAAAATAATATGGTTGGTTGAGTATGCCTGCAGGATGAACTCGAATTGCAGTCACCTCCCCGTGGTTAGTTCTTGGTCATTTCATAAAAAAAAATGTTCGAAGAGCAGCATTTACAGGAACTCTTTTAAGTTAAATAGATAAATATAGATTAATTTAAATGTTATCATCTATATTCAAAGCTGATTTTCATCTTTTTTACTGTTATATACTATACCCATTTATATAATTGCATATCTGTGTATTTAACTTCAAGATAAAAATAATATGGTTGGTTGAGTATGTCTGCAGGATGAACTCGAATTGCAGTCACCTCCCCGTGGTTAGTTCTTGGTCATTCATAAAAAAAATGTTCGAAGAGCAGCATTTACAGGACTCTTTTAAGTTAAATAGATAAATATAGATTAATTTAAATGTTATCATCTATATTCAAAGCTGATTTTCATCTTTTTTACTGTTATATTATACCCATTTATATAATTGCATATCGGTATTTAACTTTCTAAGAATAAAGTGGTGATATCCTGCAAACTCGATTGCAGTCACTTGTTAGTATTTTCATTTATAAAAAAAATGTTTTTGAGAGCAGCATTTACAGGCTCTTTAAAATTAAATAGAAAATTTTTTTAAATGTTATATCTATATCAATGTTTCATCTTTTTAGTACTTAAAATTCACATCAAAATAGTTGTTGAACGAGTCTCGAATGGACTCCGAGTCTTTCATACGAAGAATATAAGGCTGATTTATAGCTAAATGTATCTCTATTTCAATATTTTATCTTTTGAAATGTTAGTTTATATTTGAATATTTGTATTACTTCACAGATAATAATATGTTACGTGCAATTTAGTTTGAATTGATTCAATCACTTTGTTTTTGAGACCAAAATACCAAAATCGTTAAATTTGGACATTTTTTGTCTTTTAAGTTATAATCGTAAAAAGTTAATAATTTTGATACTGATTTTGACCTACTGAACTATGACCCATTCGCAATTGCATTGTGCTTTAACTTCACCAGCAATTGTAATTAATTTTTAATTGCTATCAGGATCGAATTGCACCTGTGGTTGATTCTTGTTTTATAAACGGAATGTCGAATTTGGCTTGGCTTTAAGTGAAATGGCGATGCCCGGACCCGAACTGGGACCCTCCGCATGCATGGCCTTAACTGACTGGGATCCCAGCCCTTGTATCATCTTAACATGTGTATCGAATATGCTGGGGCGTTTATAGGTCGGAAGTTATTTTGGCGATGCCCGGACCCGAACCTAGGACCCTCCGCATGCATGGCCTTAACTGACTGGGATCCCAGCCCTTGTATCATCTTAACATGTGTATCGAATATGCTGGGGCGTTTATAGGTCGGAAGTTATTTTGGCGATGCCCGGACCCGAACCTAGGACCCTCCGCATGCATGGCCTTAACTGACTGAGATCCCCAGCCCTTGTATCATCTTAACATGTGTATCGAATATGCAGGGGCGTTTATAGGTCGGAAGTTATTTTGGCGATGCCCGGACCCGAACCTGGGACCCTCCGCATGCATGGCCTTAACTGACTGGGATCCCCAGCCCTTGTATCATCTTAACATGTGTATCGAATATGCTGGGGCGTTTATAGGTCGGAAGTTATTTTGGCGATGCCGGACCCGAACCTAGGACCCTCCGCATGCATGGCCTTAACTGACTGGGATCCCCAGCCCTTGTATCATCTTAACATGTGTATCGAATATGCTGGGGCGTTTATAGGTCGGAAGTTATTTTGGCGATGCCCGGACCCGAACCTAGGACCCTCCGCATGCATGGCCTTAACTGACTGGGATCCCCAGCCCTTGTATCATCTTAACATGTGTATCGAATATGCAGGGGCGTTTATAGGTCGGAAGTTATTTTGGCGATGCCCGGATCCGAACCTGGGACCCTCCGCATGCATGGCCTTAACTGACTAAGATCCCCAGCCCTTGTATCATCTTAACATGTGTATCGAATATGCTGGGGCGTTTATAGGTCGGAAGTTATTTTGGCGATGCCCGGACCCGAACCTAGGACCCTCCGCATGCATGGCCTTAACTGACTGGGATCCCCAGCCCTTGTATCATCTTAACATGTGTATCGAATATGCTGGGGCGTTTATAGGTCGGAAGTTATTTTGGCGATGCCCGGACCCGAACCTAGGACCCTCCGCATGCATGGCCTTAACTGACTGAGATCCCCAGCCCTTGTATCATCTTAACATGTGTATCGAATATGCAGGGGCGTTTATAGGTCGGAAGTTATTTTGGCGATGCCCGGACCCGAACCTGGGACCCTCCGCATGCATGGCCTTAACTGACTGGGATCCCAGCCCTTGTATCATCTTAACATGTGTATCGAATATGCTGGGGCGTTTATAGGTCGGAAGTTATTTTGGCGATGCCCGGACCCGAACCTAGGACCCTCCGCATGCATGGCCTTAACTGACTGGGATCCCCAGCCCTTGTATCATCTTAACATGTGTATCGAATATGCTGGGGCGTTTATAGGTCGGAAGTTATTTTGGCGATGCCCGGACCCGAACCTAGGACCCTCCGCATGCATGGCCTTAACTGACTGGGATCCCCAGCCCTTGTATCATCTTAACATGTGTATCGAATATGCAGGGGCGTTTATAGGTCGGAAGTTATTTTGGCGATGCCCGGACCCGAACCTGGGACCCTCCGCATGCATGGCCTTGACTGACTGGGATCCCCAGCCCTTGTATCATCTTAACATGTGTATCGAATATGCTGGGGCGTTTATAGGTCGGAAGTTATTTTGGCGATGCCCGGACCCGAACCTGGGACCCTCCGCATGCATGGCCTTAACTGACTGGGATCCCCAGCCCTTGTATCATCTTAACATGTGTATCGAATATGCAGGGGCGTTTATAGGTCGGAAGTTATTTTGGCGATGCCCGGACCCGAACCTGGGACCCTCCGCATGCATGGCCTTAACTGACTGGGATCCCCAGCCCTTGTATCATCTTAACATGTGTATCGAATATGCAATGGGCATGTTTCACGTTTTGAATGGCAACAGCTCCACTGGAGTGAAAATGTGGTATCGATTGGTTAATAGATAAAGTGGACTGAGCTTATCGTGATCAAATCACCAATCACCCGGAACCACCAATCAAATTCAGGAATTAAAGCATAAGTGAATTACGTCACATGAAACAAGCCAATTCACAGAAAAATAAATGCAAAATAAGTGCTTTTCTCAAGCTTAAAAAACTGTACGCATTTTTGTTAATTAGCATTCGAAGTCTCTATGAAAACAACTTATGGGAATGTTTCGGAAATGTAACGTTCTTGTTTTCATTTTTCTGTGTCCTGCGATTTCATTGGTTTTTTCGGTTCCACTCTCAAAATAACCGTCATGGATAAGAAACTTTTCTTTATGACGGCAAGCCGCCCTAGAAAATGCCACCCTAGTAAAATATTCTTGGAAAACTCATTTTCGTATACCAAACACAAAAGTTATTAAAGACAAAAAATGAAAACAAGACCGCTCCAGCTGGAGCCATTCACGAAGTGAAACAAACGCATTGGCTGAGAGAGTTTTCGTGATATATTCTCATTAACTTATCGTTTAAAATCATGATGCATTGTTTCGAGGTCTTTTCTCAAAATTAATTAATTCTAATTAATCAAAAAATTATTAAATGTTAATTTTTTAAAACCATGTATAATCCTAAATCGTCACTTATAGCCCAAAGTATGTAAAAATCAGTAAAAAAGCGGAATGACCAATATACTCGCAAAAAAAGACCTAAGGTAAGTAGGTTGGTACATATATTTTTCCGGTTTGTGTGCTTGATCAGAGACCCGCTTATAAACCTTCGTCAAGTAAGACAGAAACAGACAGAATTTTTTTTTGACAGAGAGAGAGAGAGAGAAAGTACACCCAGGGCAATGGCGGGATTCGAACCCGCACCCGGTACAGTGAGAAGATTGTTAGCGTAATGAGCTACGGTCAAGCCCACTAGGCCACCCGGGCCAACGGAATGACCAACACTCGCAAAAAAAGACATAATTTATGTTAATTTAGATTTTCCTCGAAGGAAACTTTTAACTGGTATTCCTGACGAAGGCTTATAAGCGGGTCTCTGATCAAGCACACAAGCCGGAATATATATGTACCTACCCTACCCTACCCTAACTGGTATTCCACATTTGAATCTTTATCAAATGACTTGGCGATCAAATTTCACTATATGGCAGCCCTGTACGTTTCTCAACCAATCAGGGTGCCGAACTGTTTGGCGGGCTGGCGATGAAAATTCAAAACACATTTGTTCATGTTTAGTTTAGTTCCTTTTTTGGTACTGAGAGCGTGTTGTGATATTTGTAATAAGGATTCTATAACAAATTGGTAAGCTATTTTAACATTTTTTATTTTAATGTTTTTGGTAAATATGTCGTGTTGTACAAAGAGCCACTGTAAGTTATATGCTACTTTTATATTTATTTCTGTGTTGTAATTATTCCGTAGCATAAGGTTCGAATATCTAAACTTTGGAATAGGGGATTTAAAAAAGAACCCGATTAGTTTTTCGGAACTGTGGCTTTTTACGATTATGTGAATAATTGAAGAATATTTACCATCTATGATGCTTTTAATTTTATATATTAGGATAGTGTTAGATTGTATAAAGAATGTTAAAGTTTAAACCATGAAAAATTCAGTATTTTGAACACGATTAAGTTTCAATAGTTAGATTACAATAAAAGTTAAACTTGTTTGTACTATAAGCTCGCATTTGAATATCGAACTATTTTATCGTTTAAGGAAGATTCCATGCAAAATTATCCTTTCTGTAGTGTAAGTCACATGTGTAAAAAGTGATTATCACCAATTTTTAACATTAAATAAAAAAAAATCGTGGAATAGCTGATCTACACTTATTAAAACTAAATAATGTAACATGCTTTATTTAATTTGATTTATTTTTTAAATTTAATCTCTTCTTAAATTGTGACTTACACTACAGTTATATGGAATTAGATTTTTAAGATCATGCCTGCGTTATTGTTTGATTACTATGATTTGTAAAACTAGTTGTTTTAAATAGTTTTAGCTGGTCTTTTGCAGTTCAGTTTAAGTTAGTAGGATTTACCTTGTCTTCATAAAATTAGCAGCAATCATTTTTACTATTCGTTTTTTTTATCTTTAACCCTTTAACTTCTAAAACGGCCCTGACGGCTGTACTAGTAAGGATTCGATAATGCTATTCCTATAACAAGTTACGCGGCAACAAAGTGCTTACTTGGCGAAGGTGCTAAAACTTTGTTACACGAATATGTTAGCAGTAAATATAGATTTATTCTATGGCATTAAATTAGGATCCATTTCGAGAAGGATTCTTCAATTCTATTTTAGAGTTGCATAGCTTAACACTTTCGCTACGTAAGCACTTTGTTGCCGCGTAACTTGTTATAGGAATAGCATTATCGAATCCTTACTAGTACGGCCGTCCGGGCCGTTTTAGAAGTTAAAGGGTTAAGTTTACAATGTGTGATCATAGTTTTATTCTTATTTGTAATTGTCAGATTTATATATTTTATATTCATGTTCTTCTAAACTTGAAAAATTAAAAACTATATTTTTTAAAAACTACATAACTTTTTTTCGTATTTATATCTAATGATATGAAGTAATATATTTGACGAAAATGATTGAAGTTTAGGTTTTGGATATTTTTTAACCCGGGACAGGCTATTGACGACACATATTGATGGTGATTATTTTTTAGGGGTATCTCTGCCGTAGATAAATTAAGGACGTAAGTTGATCGATCGATCGGCCGGTGATTTTCAGAGGAATTTTTCCTTCAGCACGAATACGTCTTTAGTAATCCTTAGCTTTACAACCGCGTGGGCCGTTTTAGAAGTGAAAAGGTTAATTTTATTTTAGATTTATGATCTTCAGTTCTAAAGTATGGGGGGGGGGGGCTGGGGAGTCCAGTCGGTTAGCCACTCGCCTAGCATGCGAAAGGTCACAGGTTCGGGTCCGGGCATCACCAAAATAACTGCGGCCCGTGCAGCCAAAAATGTCCGACGAATACTACCCCGTGTAAGGGAGTGCACGTTAAATATCCTTCAAAGTCCTAACGCTGCGTACGATGTCGCCCTTAACGGTTGCGTTGGGTGCCTACTCAGGTGTCGGCTCGTCACTTGACTGTGGTTCTAAAATACGACGCCCGTCGCAATTGGCCCTCGTGTAGCTCTAGTGCGACGATAATTCAAACCTAACCTCTAAAGTATGGGGGTTCGAATCCCGCTTATGGCATGGATATTCATCGCTGTTCAGAAGCGGCATTACGCAGAACGTCCCTGCTCAACTATGCCTTTGCGTAGAAAACAACCGAAACAATTATATTTTAGTTTTTGAGCTTGATTTTATGAGATGTCTCTGGAGCCCAGTCGGTTAGGGGTTTACCTTGCCTGCGAAAGGTCTCAGGTTGGAGTCCGGTCATCTGCCGACCTATAAACGGCCCGTGCAGCCAAAAATGTCCCACGAATATCGAAGCCGCCTGTCTTTGATGTCGCTATATAAGGTTGCGTTGTTTGCCAGCTCAGGCGTTGGCCTCGTCACTTGACCTAAGTAAAAGAGTGACGAGACGTACTACATTTCTCAATACTGTTCATTTTGTTATAAAACTATCTAGCTATAAAAATTGTGCAAATAGTTTGTTTTATTTTTTTATGGTTTTAAAAAAACACGTTAACAATGATTTATATAAAAAAAATCACTGATTTCATGGTCGAAAAGAATTTTTTTTTCAGGCTAGTTCATAAAGTAGTGAGGTTCGTTGCCAGTCGTAATGCAGTAGCTCTAGTACGGCGTTAATACAAAGTAAATAAGGTTATGCATCTTATAAACCGGTCGTGGACTGGACAAGAATCATTCCAATAAATGTTTTTTTTAAAGAGACTAGTGCACGTTAAATCTGTTGTGGTCTATTTTCAGACCTGCTAACTCTCCGGAATTAAACCGACAATTCCGGATTTAAAACTATTTTCCGGATTTTCGTGGCAAATGTATCAATTTACCGGATTTTCGTAGGAGATTAGAAATTCGAAAAGGCTTATCTATTTTCCCCCATAAGATTGATTGGTTGCTAGAATGATATAGACTTAACACTTTCGCTACGTAAGTACTTTGTTGCCGCGTAACTTGTTATAGGAATAGCATTATCGAATCATTACTAGTAAGGCCGTCCGGGCCGTTTTAAAAGTTAACTCTTTCACTTCTAAAACGGCCCAGGCGGCCGTACAACTAAGGATTCGATAACGCTATTTCTATCACATATTACTAGGAAACAAAAATGGGCCAAAAAATGTCCATTGAATATTACCCCATATAGAGGAGGAGTGCACGTCGAATATCCAACTACGATGTCGTCCTAAACGGATGCGTTGGGTGTCTACTCAGGTGTCGGCCCGTCACTTAACTATTGTTCTAAATGACGACGCCCGTCGTCAATTGCCCTCGTGTAGCTATAGTGCGACGATAGTTTAAAACGAACCCTACTGGAATGATAAGCTTAACATCAAAACTTTTACTACGCAAGATTTTTGTTTCCGCGTAATATGTGATAGGAATATCATTATCGAATCCTTAATTGTACGGCCGCCTGGGTCGTTTTAGAAGTGAAAGGGTTAAAATAGTTGAAAGGGCGAAATATTTAAATATATATTGGATGGAAATTTGTATTCCGCTATTGCAATCTGGCTCTTCTCCTAAAAGAAAAAAAAAACGCACTATGTGTTTCAAAAAGATATAATTTGGCTTTTCTTTTATGCATTTTTTGGTTCAGATATTACTAGTGTGTAAAAGGTTTTACCCAGGGTTCGGAATTCATGGGCGGTAGTCGCAAAATGCGACTAAATTCTACAATTTTGCGACTTCAAAATTAATTTACAATTAAAGTTATTTGCGACTAGTTTTCTTAAATGCAATATCAACTTTTTCTAAGTGGTTTCCAAAGATCTTTCGAAAATTATCATCTTAAAATCGCAAATCTCCAATGATCTGAAATTTGTCAAAATTTTCTATACTGTGATCTTTAAATCACTAAACTCCGGCAATAGATAAAATTCGATCGTAAAATCTAGAAACTCCTGCGATCGTTAATTGTACTTCCTAAAATTTAGGAACTCCATCTCTCCTGAAATTGCGAAACTCTAGTGATTTTATAGGTTTTCAACTACTGTAATCTTAATAGTTTAAACATAAATTACATGAAACTAGCATTTTTCCATAAATATTTTGCAAAGGCTCCTAAAAACTGTTACATTTTTTGCTCCTAGATTTTTTTGTAGTGCACAATTGCGCCTAAATTTTTTCCACCTTATTTTAACGGTGTCGTTGAACATGATATTTTTGCAGGAGTTTGGAAATGCGAGGTTGGCAGCTCGATTTGAGAAGGTTCTACTTTTTCCACTCAGTTCCATTTTTTGTTCGAAAGTAGGATATAGTTGTTTCATGTGATGTGTTGATCACCGATTGGTAAGTTTTGAAGATTCGTCGGTGAATTTCTGTGTCGAACAACTTCTTTCAAAGGGAGAAATAAACATACCAACTTTACTTTTAAGTTTTTTATTCTAGTTTTTGAAATTTTTTTACTTATTTTTTATTTAAGTAGCATATATTGCACCTTTTATATGATTCAAATTGCATCAAACGTTGAAACTCTTTACTTGGTATACAATTATTGTTAAAGCAATGCGTTTAAATTGGTTTTTAAGTTTTGAGAATATTTCTAAACAAAGTATGGTTTTGTAATTTAAAGAGTAATAAAGTATAAAAAGTTCAACTGATCGATTTATAATAGTTTTAATACAAGAAAAGCAATACAGGTGTTTTTTCCCCCTTTTAAATTATTTTGTATTTTTCTATTTGCATTAGTTATACTCAAATTTTAATGTATGTTTAAGAATTATTTAAAATTCAGCCAAAACACCTTTCAGAAATATTTTAAAAATTTGTGAATACTATTAACACCTTCCTTACCGAATAAACACTTAATCGCCATCATTTAGCGAAACATTTCGGAAAAATGTGTAGCTAAATAACGTAACATGCCTGCGCCATTTTGACGGAGACAAAATGGGACGTGCTTTCTGATATCATACAGCACAGAGACGTTTATCCAGTATATATTATAGGTCGCTGCTCTACGTACATGCTAATGGGACTTATCTGGCAACCATCACAAGTTAAAATTAATAAAATTTGAGTTTTATTAATTTTTCACAGTTCATTTATTTATTAGTTTAATCTTTTTTGATTGATGCCGGTCTAAAATCGATCGGTAATGAATGGTGGGCTAATAATAGGCAGATTCGTAATATTTTTTTGTTATGAAATGTAAAAGAAAAAAAATGAACAATTGAAGAGCTTAGTGGAAGAATGTGCTAAGTGACATAAAGGTGAAAATGAGCTTTAAAGTTTTTAGTTTGCACTCGGATCTATTGAAAACGTTACCTCCAAACTGTAAAAAATATATTGAACTTACAGTCTATGAAAAATTAAAAACTTGTTATCGTTAAAGAAGTAAGTAATCTGTTCATTAACACAAAAATCTCAATTTTTTCAAAAATGTCACTTAGCACGTTGTTCCACTAAGCTCTACAATTATCCCAGAAGTAATAGTATTTTTAGTTAGGTAAATTTAATTAGTTAGGTTTAGTTAGGTTTAGTTAGGTTAGGTAAATAAACGATTCCCATTAGCATGTAAAGTGAGAAGTTGGTTTAACAATAGGTTAATATTAGTCCTTAGTTCGTATGTTTTAGTTAATAACTTAACTACTAGTTTTAAATTTAATTATCACAAGTTACGTATAACTTCCCTCCATAATCACCAATACATCATTTTCTATTGGACGAATACCTGGCTACTTGATTGACCCCATTCTAGTCAATTTCTAATCACTGTCTAACATGGATTCCAGCTTACTTCCGCACTCAATTTTCGCTCTATTTCCACGTTTCATGGACGTAAATCTATATATCTCCCACTCTCGTTATATTCTCCAGATTCGACGCGCGTCGACTCTCATCCCGATTCCCGCGGCCCGACACCTTGTCCGCCCGGGCTCTCGTCTTTTCCGATGTCGATACGACATCGTCCCCCCCGACATCGATGCGTCCAATTACGACTTTCGACTTCCCGTTCTCGATCTCTCGTGTTTGGGAAAGCTGTGATTTTCGTGTTCACCTTTTTAAGCTGCCCATACACGGAGGGACAGAGAACATGTGAACCTTCGCCAATCTTCCACCAAAACATTACTGGAAGCATTTTCACTTGTCAGCAGGGCCTGTTCTTTCATAAGGCCTTTAGGCCCGGGCCTAAAATTTCAATTTCTATTATGCTAAATGCTGTAAATCCCCAAAATATCAGTAAAGTAAAAAAAAAAAAAATCTGATACTCCACTTTGTTTTTTTCTCAATTTTGAATGAGAAATTAACTTAACGCGATTGTTTTGATCGATGTTTATAAGGAAGCCTATAAAATTGCAGCAAAAATTCGATACATAGGTCATTTAGCACCATCATTATTGGAAATCACACATTTTCCAAAAAGGGGCCCCAAAATAGGTTGTGCCTATAGTCTGAGATTTCCTAGAACAGGCCCTGCTTGTCAGTGATTGGTTTTGTGTGCCACGTGCAGTGTTCGAAATTTGATAAAGAAATTTAGGAGCAGTCTGTGCGACCAACTTAAAAAAAAAAAAAAGGAGCAAATGCACTTTCGTGATTTTCTGGAATCACAAGAGTTTCGCCATTTTAGGATAACTGGAGTTCCAAAACTTAAATTACAGTGGAAATTACAATTATCTACAGCCGTAGTTTCTGGATATTACGGTCGTCTGAAATTTTTAAGTTTTTGTCAGTCAGTGTCTATAATTGACAATCACCGCAATTTTTAGATTTTCTGAAGTTTTCCGAAGTTTCGCAATTTATATAGCGATTTTAGGACTGCTGAATTTTTGCGATTATATGATCACAGCAATGGTTTGCAAATTTAGGATCGGTGAAGATTTCTGAGTTTTGAGATTATTTTTTGCGAGATTCCTGGAAACCACGATAGAAAAAAGTTAGTACTGAAGATTTTTTGAAAAACTGTAGTTGTGATAACTGCGATTACATTTATTTTGTTGTCGCAAAATCCAAAAAAACTAGTCGCATTTTCTGACTAGCGACTGTGAGTGTCGAACCCTGCCCATGTGACACGTGATCTGGCCAGAGTTTTAGATGTGAAGTGGGCACAAAAAAAACAATCACCGATGAGTGAATGCTTCCTGTAATGGCTTGGCGGAAGATTGGCGAAGGTTCACATGTCCTGTCCCTCCGTGTATGGAAAGCGTGTCTTGATGTGTTGTTCACAAGGTAGACGTATTTCGTACTTCTGGGTATTTAGTTGGATTAACCCTTTGCACTCCAGCCCAATAAGCAATAGCAGGGACCAGTAACTCCAGAGCTATATTAGTAAAAAGTGCATCCATTAATGTTTAAGAAAAATGCGGTCGCTACAATTAAACAAACCAATTTATTGTTATATATATTATAATAAAGCATATTGTAGCTTATATTTAAGACTAAAATAAGAAACTTAAGGCTTAAAATTTCTCAGCGTGGTATTTTCAAAGCAATCACCCATAAACAAGCGTGTCCCAAATGCGGCGACAACGGAGTGCAAAGGGTTAACTAAGATAAAAAGCATGGCGAATATATTTTTTTAATGGGAATTTTTTGTAACGGGAATATTTCTTATGACGTCACGCTCTCAACTGCGATTTCATTGGTTGTTTCGTTTTCTTTGAAAAAGTGTTGAAACAGCTCATTGGTTTAAAAAAGGTCACGCGATCCAAACTTCGATGCCATGGGTTGTTTTGTTTTTGTGGCAAAGTGTTGAAACAAGCCCATGGAAGAGTTCAGCATTTATTTAAAAATTTAAATATCTCAAAAGCAATAAAATTAAAAGCATTAAGTGTCTGGGTTGCGACTGAGAGATCATCACTTTTTTTTTAATATAAAATGAAAACTAGGGGGTGTGTAACATTACACGACTCTCAATTACCGCACTCAGTCAATATATTTAACGATAATTTAATTATATACCCTATACGATAATTTCAATAACTTTAAAACCTAAAAAAAGTTCGATCATTTGCTCTCGCAGGATTTCCTCGAAAAGACAGATATAAGTTAGAGTTGATGTTGTTGCTTATCCTCTTTGTCTGACGGAGTCGGACAAATCTAAGAGTTCGTTGAAGTCGAAGCCTAAAAGAGGACTGCAACATGGTTCCTCTATAGAGAGTCCCATGCATTCTAGAAGGTGTTCAGGAGTTAGTTCGACATGATAGAGGTTTCGGACAGACAGATGGACCAATAAAAAAACCACTTTTTCAGAATCGGCATCTTCCAAAAACGAGTAGAAAACACAATCTCTATTTCATATTTTCAAATGAAAATTGTAGACGTCTATAAAATACCGACTGTGTTCTCGTAATTTTCAAAGCCTCGTAATTAGATCAAATAACAGTTACCTTCGATATTTTAATTTTTTTAAATGGAAAAACTAACCAAACAGTTCGTGCGTTTAACTCAATTTAATTTAGATAAAATTCTATTATTAAATTTAAATTATAATACGAAATTCGCCACTTAAAAAGTTAATTATCAGTATAATTTAAAACTAAACAGTCTAATATGAAAATATTTCGAAATAAATCAAACAGTTAAGTTTTTAAAACTATCACTATAACAAACTACTATTCTTTTAGTATACATTATTCTTTTAACAACTAAATTAAAGTCTCATGATTACTGGCACATTAAAATGTTTGAACACTTTCCGAAAACACACTTTGTTTTGCAGCGACTGTAACGACAGCAACAAGAAGCTAACTCTTTATTCACTGCATCGTGGGGGATTTCTTACGGCCGTATTCACAAGTTCGGGTCACCCGCAGGTTTCCCCCGTCTGGGGGATAGATCGGTAGGTTTCGTCAAATTCCTTATTCACAAGTGCGAGTTATGCCAAAAGGGAGGAGATAAGGAGCCGAATCTGCTCTACGGGTTATCCCACAAATATCGGTGGGTTTTCAGAGGGATATCTCTGAGAAATGTTCAAAATCAAAACAAACATAGCTTATCATGTTCTTCTTTCAAACTAGTGATTATAATTATTTAGTTCTAATTCATTTTAATTGATCTTTATAAGATTGTTCATTGCAGAAGTACAGCATATTAGAAAGATAAATATATTTTCAACATGATTTAGATTGATACTAAATTTCTACGTAGAGACTTACGTGAGATATGCGATGATAATTTTTATTGTACAATGCATTTAAACATGTATCTTTAAATTGACTAAAACTGTTTTAAAAGTTGTGTGCTGCGGTAGTTATGCACAAAAATGTTACAAACTTAATAATAAAATACAAATAACAGAGGAATATTATAACCATACTAGTATTTGCCACTCTAAAATATAATTAGCAGGTTAATATTCTTGGTTAAAGATTTATACATATACATAATGATAATTATAAAGGCATTAGTTTTCTTATTTTCCAATATTCCTTTATATTTTTAATTAAAGTTATTAAAACTTCAGAGTCATCTGGCATTAAGTTTATTTTCTTCACTTCAGCCATTTTTTAAAAGGGAGTCGGATGGGTGTTTGGGTCAAAAATGTCGATTTTCTGTGTTTCTTTTACTTTTAATATGCACATATATAGCTTTAATTTAAAACCAAGATTATCGATTTCTGTTTAGTAGTTTTATTTTTATAAGCATTTTTTAGAAACTATGTACATCAGTTCTTACCAATACCTTAATTTTCTTTTGCGTTTCCTGAAATATAAGGTTTTTCAACACTTAGGAAAATTTTTCTCAGGAACTATAAAATATATCAGCGTGTTTTGTTTTATTATTTCTTCTCTATTAATAGCTATTTGATTTAAACTGAGGAATTTTAAAATATATCTGCTCAATTTTAAATATATCTGCTACAAAAAAAGTTATATAACTTTAAATTGGATTTTTGGTTTTTTTTAAATACATATTTTTAAAAACTCACTTTGAAAGAATTTTTTTGTACTGTGAAATATCTTCAGTTTAAATTAAAGAGCTATATGTAAGGAACAAACTATAAAAACAATTCAAGTTCCTGAGAAAAATGTTCCTAAAGTTAATAAAATTAACATGGGCGAGATAGAGCCATCCGACTCCCCAGAGGCGATTGCGATCTGTCTCACGATGCAAATAGAACAAGTGAGAAATATCTCTATCAGTAAGCAACATCACGTGATTCCGCTTGACCAATGATATGTCCTGTTACAAAATCTGATTGAAACCTGAGGAAGAAACCCGAAAGGTGAAACCCAGATAAATCTCGCGGTTGTGAATACGAATTTGAAATAACCCTCAAGTTGTCCCTTCCTCGCAGGATTCATGTTCTGGGGATATCTCGCTACTTGACTCGAACTTGTGAATACGGCGGTTAGGTCTCTCTTTCATGGCATTTCCGCTTAATGGCAGCACGAGAGAGTGCTGAAACTTCAGTATTCCATATTCCTCGACTATTCCATAGTATCCTCCACTCCTCTACAAAGTTAGACTTTTTTTGCTTTCCTGAAATCATGAGTGGGGTCCCTTTTAACTTTCTACAATAAAAAAAAAATTAAAAAGTAAAGTTCGATTTTGCTTGAAATCAATGAATCGACTACGTAAACGACTTGTAGATAAAGTTGACAATTTGTTTAAATGGGCCCGTGTCTAATGAAATTCTACCTATTCTAAATTACTCCAAATGCACAAACTTAGTATTTCAATATCCGTAAAAGATAGTTAAAGTTTAATATTTTTTTTTACTAAAACAAAAATGTTATCCTGCCTCAACGTAAAATGAAATTTGCAATAGAAAGATTCGGGTCATATTGTTGTATAAAATTTAGTATTTTTTAGTTGGGTACTAGAATGCTTTTTATAAGTATGTCTTTTCAGTGGTACAATATAGTTATTTATGCAACTAATGTGACGAGCGAGTGAAATAAATTCACCAGTTTAAAAAAGGCTATTTTCAACGTGTTGTCATACACTATTTTTTATAATAACGTGCAAAAAAAAGTATTTATTAAATTGGAATTTATTGATTGGCTTATTATTTTATTATCACGTTCAAATGATTTGAAGGTGATTATTTATATTAATGATTATTTTAAAATCACGTGTAAAAAGTATTTCTTAGATTGGCATTGGGAAATAAGACGACAAAAAAAGAATCACGTTCAAATAAAGAATTTTCCACCAATTACAAAGCCGCCGATTAAAATATCACGCTCAAATAAAGAATTTTACACCAATCAGATGCTCTTATTTACTTTGTCGCACTAGTGCGTAAAAAGTAACTTTGAAACACGATTTCGTTAAAAGCATCACTTTTGCCACGGTAATTGATCTGAAAAAGTTAGGGTTTTTTTGCACGATATTATAAAAAAATAATTTGTTTGGGTAGTTAAAGCGCTGTCCTACTGTTTTAACGTTTCTTTGTTCAAAAGTATAACTTCCTGCGTTTGTATTCGTTTCGAATCAGTCTTAAGCAATAGATAACCGGTGTAGTAAGCTTTTGGCAGTCAGGTATCTCTTTACGACCTGAGCGACGCAATTGTGCGGGTATAAAAGAGATTTATCAAGCTCTTCAAAAATATTGATGCCTACGCAGGTGGCTTGTATCAGTCGTTTATTTGTATAAAAAAGGACGTATTTGCTGGCATTGATGCTGTAGGCAACTTTTTCGATAAAACTCTTAACATTTAGTCTCATAACCTTAAATAAGCGCCATCTGACGGCTGGTATTAAAGGGATATTGATATTTGGATTCACCCAAAAACTTAATGATACATATTGATAGTTATTGCATCTCAATACCTTACTATTAATTAATAAAATTAACTTTAGTTGCAATGTGTGTGTCCGTCTAAAAAACTGTAACAGACTTCACGTCCGTTTAAGTGCAAAGTCAATTTCTATACCAAAATGTGTATTTTTCTGCGAGTTTTAGTGCTTACGTCAAAAAATCCTATCTGTCAAACGTCAAAATTGAGGATTTTTAATCTCATTGCCAATCCTGTTACCAGTAGTTATGACAGCTCTCTTTAGTACCGGAAAGCTTTTAATAAAAATGTATTTCAGTTTTTAATAGTTAAAGGGTTTGGTTATTTTATATTAAAAAAAATTAATTTTGATTATTGTTACATCACTTTTTTATTTGAATAAATTGGCATCAATTGTATGATCAATGGGAATATTTCTTCTGATGTCACGCTCTCCATAATGCGATTTCATTGGTTGTTTTCTTTGACAAAGTCTTGAAACAAGCTCATTGGTTTTTTTATAACGTCACGCGCCCCGAACTGCGATTTCATTGGTTGTTTTCTTTGACAAAGTGTTGAAACAAGCTCATTGGTTTTTAATAACGTCACGCGCTCCGAACTGCGATTTCATTGGTTGTTTTGTTTTCTGTGACAAAGTGTTGAAACAAGCTCATTGATCTCTAACGTTGATAATTTTTTTTTTTTACATATTTGTTTTTTTTGTATATGCATGAGTGACTGGCAAATTAAACTGCAAATGCAACGGCACTACCAAACGTAGTTAAAATCGAAACTATCAACCGCAAAACAAACCTATAAATAAATCTAACAATCTTTAATTTTTTTTACGACTAATGCTGGAATTTTATCATGGGTTTCTACTTAACTTACTCAAATATTTTTTAAAAATATAGTATGACAGATAATTTGGAGTAACTGGATTATTTTTACCATAATCTCTATAATGTTCACTTAGCCAAGATTTAAATGAAGTAAATAGTTTTAATACTAATGTCAACTTATTATTGACTCGTTTAAGTTGAAATTTATACAAACAACTGTTAAATCACTATATAGTTTTAAAATAACGAATTATTTTTTGAAGGAGTGTTTAGAATAAATGTTGTTCATAGCTCACTCTCTACAGTCAATTGAATTATTATAGTACGGTATCAGTTTACAGTTACAATATGCTCATGAAATATTTTTTGTTAATTGGAAGTAACGTACCATTCTATATATTTTGCAACATATCGAAACCGTTCGCTCGTTCATGGACTCAAAAATTTTGATTTTTTCTTTGGTTATATGTTAGTATAATTGTTTTTGATTATTTTTGAAAGTATTTTAATATTTTTTCTTCCATATTATAATGCTCTGCCTGAATAATTCAAATTTACTTTATAACTACACTACTCAAAGCAATTAGGGGAGTGCTTTGCGTACTTTTGTTACCCTTTCAGTCTCAACTTTTTATTTTTTATTTTAAAATCAAAAATTTGTGAAATATCTTAATTTTTTAACTAAAATTTTAATGGGGAAAAATTTGAATCGTAACTTTTAAATAAATTATAACAATAATTTTTTCAAAACTTTATTTGAAAAAAAAAGGTAAAATTAATTTTTAATCATCTAAGAATGCAAGGGTGAAGAATTTAGATTCAATTTATTTCATTAAATGTTTTGAGCGATTCACTTGTGCAGCAAAAAGAGCCAGCTCCCCTAAATCAACCAAAATTTAAAAAAAAATATACTGAAGTGTATGATTTTAACCGAAAGTGTGCTTACCATTGTTGGACCATATTGCTCTCAAAATTTGGTTAGTGGGATTTTATTATTAAATATCCTATATATTGGTAATGGCTTGAAGATGCTCAGGCTACGATCATGTAGCTCAAGTGCGACGTTGATCTGTTAACTCACTCTGTTCGGTTGGCTTCCACTTTTAGTTGAGTATGATGGCAAACTGTTACGTGCCTTATAGTTTATTTTGTGAAGCGAAACAACCGCTAAAGTTCAATTTAAATATGTAAAATAAGAGTTTTTGTAATGAAAATATTTTTATTTTGTCCTTAGTGTTTTCCCCCTTAAAAGCTTAACTTACGGATGCGATTGTTAACTATTTTGTTAAAACATTAATTATTAAACTAGTTTTTTTTTTCAAATTGAAAAATATTTTTTAACTATTTTCATATCGAATGCTCAAAGAGAAGTTTGATTTTTATGTGAACAAGAACTGAACAACGCGCATTTAAAAAGCTAATATTTCTGCTTGAAACGTTTTGTTCCAAAGTTTAAGAATAAAAATTCATTTTTTTTCTGTTTAGTCGTTTCAAATTACCTAATGATGAAATTTTGTCTATTTTACAAAGAGATATCGTGGCGACCCTTTATTAACTTTTCTTCGAGGATATAGTTCTTACATGAACTATTTAAGAAGTTTTATTTAAATATTTTAAGTGAAAGAGTCGAATATTTTTTCATGAAAAATTACACGATACATTATCTTGTGTATCTAGAGCATTGCTACATTTTTTTGAACATTAAACCTGTCATCCAGTTACAACTATACCAACCATACATTAAAGATCGAAAAAGAGAAATTGACAAAAAATGTAAAAATAATATTAAACTTGACAGGTAGTTTAAAAATTGTATCCTTCTAGTTTGTAAAATACAATCAAGCATATATTTGTAAAAGTTATCGTTATTAAATCGACTCAACCTTTTAACAATTTTAATTAAATATTAATGAACGTAAAACTACTTTATTAACATACTGTTTGATCAACGGTAATCAAAAGTTTAAACTTGGATTACTTTATAATGATTCCCACGTTTTAAAAATACCCTGGAAATCCTTAAAATTATAATAGAGTAAAGCAGTGAAGGATCCTCGAAATATATTTGATATCGATGCTATAAATTAAAGTGAATTATATTAATAAGGAGACGTACATATTTTACATCACGCAAAATTTTAACTTTTTTTTTTACTCCCGCCCTCCCCCAATGTCACGCTGCGTCACGTTTGATCGACCCCCCCCCCACCTTAAATTACATCACGTTACTGTACTTCCCCTCTCCCCTTTTCAATGAAAGAGTTAATTTTAACATCTGCCTCTGTTTCTAAAAACATTTAATTTAAAAAAAATAATTAGCCTTATCCTAAATTTTTTTGTTGCATTTAATTCAAAGCAATATCACTTTTTTTGCACCATCGTGTAGAGAGATTTGTACTAACCAGATCCGTTGGACGACATAATTGTGTCAGAACTAGTCAGAACAAAGCACATATAATGACACATTCTCACTTGAGACCCCACCCCACTAAAAAGAGGCATGGGTGCATTCGGCTGCCCTGGCCAATTTTGACGCTCGCCCTTCTAACCGAATGTATCAATGAGCTTATATTCGAATAATCCGAACAGTACGATGGAAACCAGAAAGTCGTGTGTTCCATTGTCGAACCGGATTGCTCTATAAACTCGGTTAGGATGGTAGCGTTGATACAGTCAGACCCCCTTAATTCGAACACCGATAATCCGAGCTATTGTCAATTTGAATCATTTATTTAAAATGCCCATAAAAGAAAAAATCCAATTAAAGTATGTCATTAACAAAGGAGAACAAGATAATAAGTCCACAGTAAAAGCAAACTTTCAAAAAATAAAGATGTATATACAAATAATTACTTTTTTTTTAAAATGGCAATACATTTAGATTTAAAAACATTAAAAGACATATAAAAGATATTAAGAACTTCCGAGAAACCATCAAAAATTCTATAAAATTTAAAGGGGCTGAGAGTGCGTCTCTCGTCATTTCGAATTAACAAATAAAGTTTTCGGAAAAGTCAATTTACGCTTTGGACGAATTACTTCTGTATGTCCCTTTGGTTTAGAATTATAGAGGGGTTTTATTTTCTAAAATATTTCCTACGTAGGCACTAACCGGATTTTTCCAAATTGCTTCTTTCAAAGGTAGCTTGTGTTTAAAGTTTTGTGCGAGTATATTTTTATGGACCCCAATTTTTTTTACATTTTAGATACCGAATAAATTGAACATATAATTTAGTAGTTATTTATAGTTGATTTAATTAGTTTTTAAATTTGTATTAGGCCGCGTGTGTTAGGGTCAATAATTTTCAGACTGGACAATTTCATGGTGGCCCCATCTGTTAGGGGCTCTCGCAGTTTAGACACTTGTGTAATGTCCCCTTTCTAACCGAATGCATCTTGAAATGAGCTTATATTCTAAAAATCCGAACTGTATGGATGAAAACCAGAAAGCAACCAGAAACCGATCTTAATTTAATTCAATAAAAATGAGACTAATTTCCCCTCACTATAAAATTATTTTCTTAAAATAAGTGTATTTATCCAAAACCAATATTTTTTGTTTTATTTTTAAAAAAAACCAGAACATTTGAGAACTTATGTCAATTCACCAATTGTTGAATTTGCACTACATTCTTTCCATCTTATTTTTTTGTGCTTAAACCAGATTTTCTGTCCACTTTAAAGAAAAAAAACTCCCCAAAACCCTAAGTCTCATTAGCAATGGTTTACGAAAATTGGTAGCTAGCTCAGCTTTTAAAATAATCTACATCGACATTCGACACTGGAATCGAAATTCAATTTTTCGCTCATTGTTACAATAGAAGCTCACAAGTTATTGTAATTAAAAACTCCTACATTTTGATGGTAGATTTTTAATATGACTTAAAAAAATTTAATTTTTTGTACCAACTAAATTAAGCGTATAATTCAAAATTGATTTTATTAGTTTTTGAATTTTAAGAGGCAGCGCATTGAGGGTCAATCATTTTCAGACTGAACAATTTCATGGTGGCTCCATCTGTCGGGGATAGGCGCTTGTGTAATGTCACCTTTCCAACCGAATGCATCTTTTAATGGAGCTTATATTCTAAAAATCCGAACAGTATGATGGAAACCAGAAAGTCGTGTGTTCCATTGTCGAACCGGATTGCTCTATAAATTCGGTTAGGATGGTAACATGATAAAAAAAATCGAATTAATCAGCACATATGATATTCAAGTTAAAAATATAAAATAATTTTATTTCAATTAAAAAAACAATTTTGTATATGTACTTTAATTCAGTGGCTAGTGTATATCAATTTTAGATGACTTATTTTATAAATCCTACTTTAGATGACTTATTTTATAAATCCTACTTTAGATGACCTAATTTATAAATTACCTTCTTTTAAAAAAAAAAGAAAATTTCGTTTGTAAAGTATTTGGATTATATTGTAAAAAGATTTCTTGCAATGTTTTGTAGGCTGTTAAAAAATACTCTACACACACTCAAAATTTAATTTTCGCTCATTGTTAATATCCAAGCTAAGAAAAAAAAGAAAAAAGGTTTGTTATAATTATCAAAAACTCCTAAATTTTAATAGTTGATTTTTATCGAACTTTTTAGGTACCGATAAAATTCGGCATATAAATTGGAACTTATTTTATTAGTATTTAAAATTGTTAATGGACTACTTATTAAGTCAATTATTTGCAGACTGGCAATTTCATGGTGGCTCTATATGTCGGGGATAGGCGCTTGTATAATGTCACCTTTCTAACCGAATGCATCTTTCAATTGAGCTTATTATTCTAAAAATCCGAACAGTATGATGGAAACCAGAAAGTCGTGTGTTCCATTGTCGAACCGGATTGCTCTATAAATTCGGTTAGGATGGTGACATGAATACAGAAAAAATTACATTAATCCGAATTTTGAACAACTAACAGAACAGCATTAAGTTGGCATTTAAAAAAGTCAATAAGTAAAAGTCTTAGTAAACTCATTTTCGAATACCCAAACAAAAGTAGTTCCAGGCAACATATGACCGTTGGAGTTGTTGCCATCCAAGACGTGAAAAACCTCATTGTTTAGTTTAAAGGCGCTGCAAAAATATCCATGCAATAGGAAATAGTAAACAACTTTTTTAACATAAAATGTTTTTGTTTAAGAATATATTTACAGCAATATATATTCATTTTTGTTTATATTAAGAAATATTAGTACAAACTATTGATGCAATCATTAAAATCTTTGTTAGTCAATTATTGAAATAAAAGTACAAAAAGACGGTAAAACATTACAAAGTAGTAACTAAAATTAGTAAGTCTGTAAGACTTCGGTTTTAATATTCATTTGGTTCAGCAAATCGTTCTACAGTTTTAATGACATAGCATGTTTATTTACATATAGTTAAGTGCTGGAATTTAAAAATATTAAATCAAATTTTAATGAATGTTTTATATGAAAAATTTCAAATAATGTACAAAAAGTAAAATTTGTTTTAACTTTTTTTATTAAGCAGCGTTACACAACAAAAAAAAATCATAAAAAGTATAATTAAGCACAGTTTAAAATAAACTATACCTTTATTGTTGCAACTGAGAATTTTATAAAATCCCTAAAAAAAATAAATTACGCTGCAAAAACTAAACGTTTAAATATTACAGATCTAAGCCGTTTATTTCTAATTTTGATATTAAGAAATTGGTACAAAATAGAATAGGAACTTCAATTCAAAGCTTTCAAATCTAAATAAACTTTACATCAAGTTGAAAGTGTGTGAATCTGCATATTTTGGCGCATCTTTGTTCTTCTAAGAACTTCAGCAAAGATCTTTCATGAATAGTTCCAAGATATTAAGAGTGTCTAATTAAAATTTCCAAAAAATAGCCAAGTTCAGACTCAAAGTAACCAAATGTAACTTATTACATCACTTCTGGTAGGTCAGTTCCGGCATAATTGACCAAATATGCGTGAATTTTTAACTTAAAATTTTTAGTAAACCTAAAAATAGGACGAAGTACTCAAAATACTCAATTATTGAACCAAAAACAAAACTCGGCCAAAACAGTTTTAGCTAATGATTAAAATACTTTTTCGCTAAGTGGACTAAAATTTAGTCAAAATGGCTAATAATAGCTAAGTCTGTCTACCCCTGAAGATGCGAACCATATTTTACCATTTATTATACTAATTGGCATTTTGTAAAGATTACAAAAAAAATGTTGTTCGAAAATAGTTTCAATGATTCCAGTGATCCTTACAAAAACAAATGATTAATTAAAAAAACCCTCTTGAATTCATTTTAAAATATTTTCAAACTTATTTCCTTAATATATGTACATTATTGGTTCAAATTAAAAAATAAGTGTGGAGACTAGTTTTAATCAGTGAAATTTTTTCTTCGGAAATATTTTTTCATAAACTTCAAATTGTGTATGCATATACCTTGCGTCGTATTTTTCTAAGGTTTCATTAGAAAACTTTTTAGAACTGAGGGGTACTGTAAATAAAATTTTATGTTTTAATATTCATATCAGTAGCTTTCATTAAAAAAAAAATTGGTAACTGATGGTTCAATAGATTCTACTCTTTTCTCATTTTCTCTAAAAAGAATTCTTTTCATAATATAAATTTTATTCGATTTTATTTTTTTTAGCTAAAATATATTGTTAAAATTTAAATTTGTGTGAAATAACTATCTTTCAGTTTAGTTTGTATCGAATTTTTTTTAATGAAAAATTGTATTGCTCTAGTACAAAGTTAAATTAACCAAAACCATGCCATTAAAATAATGTCAATTTTAAATGCCGTCAAACATTTAATTAATATTTTGCATCTGATATTATTACTATTTCGTCTCTTACGTGCATTCGCTTAAATAAAGTAACGATTAGGACTTGATTTATATATAAACAGCCATAAAGTTACTGCGTTTCTTTGAACAATATTTTCTTGCTGCCACTGAAGAAAAAAACTGTCCTGTACAAGTGGTGGTTTTGCTACACATACCTTGCACTGGCCGAAGAAACAGCAAGTTCGAATACATTCAAGTCCGCTTGAAATTAGTGCGTTTCTTTGAAAAATACTTTCCTACAATGCCCTGTACAAGTGGTGGTTTTGCTACACATATCTTGCATTAGCCGAAGAAACAGCAAGTTCGAATACGTTCAAGTTCGCATGAAGTCAGTGCAGTTCTTTGAACAAAACTTTCCTGCTGGAACTAAAGAAAAAAAACTGTCCTGTACAAATGGTGGTTTTGCTTTACATATCTTGCACTGGCCGAAGAAACAAAGTTCGAATACATTCAAGTCCGCATGAAGTTTTGTGTGTATCTTTGAACAATACTTTCCTTCTGCCACTGTAGAAAAAAAACGTCCGTACTGGTGGTGGGTTTGCTTTACATATCTTGCACAGGCCGAAGAAACAGCAAGTTTGAATGAAGTCAGCGCGTTTCTACGAACAATACTTTCCTGCAGCCACTGAAGAAAAAAAAACTGTCCTGTACAAGTGGTGGTTTTGCAACACATACCTTGCACTGTTCGAAGAAACAGTAAGTTCGAATACATTCATGTCCGCATGAAGTTAGTGCAGTTCTTTGAACAAAACTTTCCTGCTGGAACTAAAGAAAAAAAACTCCTGTACAAGTGGTGGTTTTGCTACACATACCTTGCACTGGCCGAAGAAACAGCAAGTTCGAATACGTTCAAGTTCGCATGAAGTCAGTGCGTTTCTACGAACAATACTTCTCTGCTGCCACTGAAGAAAAAAAAACTGTCCTGTACAAGTGGTGGTTTTGCTACACATACCTTGCACTTGCCGAAGAAACAGCAAATTCGTATGAAGTCAGTGCGTTTCTACGAACAATACTTCTCTGCTGCCACTGAAGAAAAAAAAACTGTCCTGTACAAGTGGTGGTTTTGCTACACATACCTTGCACTGGCCGAAGAAACAGCAAGTTCGAATACGTTCAAGTCGCATGAAGTTAGTGCGTTCTTTGAACAAACTTTCTGCTGCACTAAAGAAAAAAACTGTCCTGTACAAGTGGTGGTTTTGCTTTACATATCTTGCACTGCGCCGAAGAAACAGCAAGTTGAATACATTCAAGTCCGCTTAAAGTTAGTGCTTTCTAGAAAAAACACAAATTTTCCACTGCACTGGAAGAAAAAAAAACTGTCCTTTAAAGTGTGTTTTGTCTTACAATGATCTTGCCAACTTGACTTTCGAAGAAACAGAAGTTCGAATACATTCAAGTCCGCTGAAGTCAGTGCGTTTCTACGAACAATACTTCCTGCTGCACTAAAGAAAAAAAACCTGTCCTTACAAGTGGTGGTTTTGCTTCACATACTTGCACTGGCCGAAGAAACAGCAAGTTCGAATACATTCAAGTCCGCTTTAAGTTGTGCGTTTCTTTGAAAATACTTTCCTACAATGCCTGTACAAGTGTGGTTTGCTACACATACCTTGCACTGGCCGAAGAAACAGCAAGTTCGAATACGTTCAAGTTCGCATGAAGTCAGTGCGTTTCTATGAAAAAAAATTTCCCGCTGCCACTGAAGAAAAAAAAACTGTCCTGTACAAGTGGTGGTTTTGCTACACATACCTTGCACTGGCCGAAGAAACAGCAAGTTTGAATACATTCAAGTCCGCATAAAGTTTGCGTATCTTTGAACAATACTTTCCTGCTGCCACTGAAGAAAAAAAAATTCCTGTACAAGTGGTGGTTTTGCTTTACATATCTTGCACTGGCCGAAGAAACAGCAAGTTTGAATACATTCACGTCAGCTTGAAGTTAGTGCGTCTCTTTGAAAAATACTTTCCTGCTGCCACTGAAGAAAAAAAACTGTCCTGTACAAGTGGTGGTTTTGCTACACATACCTTGCACTGGCCGAAGAAACAGCAAGTTCGAATACGTTCAAGTTCGCATGAAGACAGTGCGTTTCTATGAACAATACTTCACTGCTGCCACTGAAGAAAAAAAACCTGTCCTGTACAAGTGGTGGTTTTTCTTTACATATCTTGCACTGACGGAAGAAACAGAAAGTTCGAATACATTCAAGTCGCATGAAGTCAGTGCGTTTCTAGAACAATACTTTCCTGCTGCCTGAGAAAAAAACTGTCCTGTACAAGTGTGGTTTTGCGTCATACATACTTTCCGCTAGCCCTGAAGAAAAAAACTCCTCTGACGAAAAAAAAAACTGTCCTGTAAAGTGGTGGTTTTTGTTTACATATCTTGCACTGACGAAGAAACAAAAGTTCGATACATTACAAGTCGCTGAAGTCAGTGCGTTTCTACGAACAATACTTTCCTGCTGCCACTGAAGAAAAAAAACGTCCTGTACAAGTGGTGGTTTTGCTACACATAAATTGCACTGGCCGAAGAAACTGCAAGTTCGAATACATTCAAGTTTGCTAGCAGTCAATTCTTCGAATAATACTTTCCCGCTACTTCTGACGAAGAAAAAACTGTTCGTACAAGTGGTGGTTTCGCTACACATCTTGCACTGGCTGAAGGAACAGCAAGTTCGAATACATTCAAGTTCACATGAATTCAGTGCATTTCTTCGAACAATTCTTTCCCGCTACCACTGAAGAAAAAAAAATTCGTACAAGTACATTTTTATGATTGCATTGATCTGAGAGAATCTTAGGACAATTCTTCAAACCGCGCCCGGGAGACATCGGTTCAGTTATACCGTAAGCCCGCGGCCAGCGTCTGTTACAATAAACCTAGTTTACCTGGAGATGCGGTCTTCTATACCGCTATCCTATTTAATTTAAAAATTAATTTATGCTAACATTAAAAATTTCCAATAGTGGATAGGGTTATTTCACAAAATATTGCTTAGGACCATCTTCTAAATGATCTATGCTACCCTAATGATAGACACTAACGATACCATGCAGAAAAAACATTGTGTCCTTAAACTGAACTAACCGATAATTGAACATTTCAAAACGTTCACGTCAGCATGCAGGCAGCTCTCCTTAACACTTTCCACGTTAAGTGCACACGTGACAAGAAGAAAGAAACTTTCCTAACAAGAATTGGAATATCAAGATAATTCCGCATGCAGTCTGCCAGCTCAATTAGCCACTCCAACTTGACATGAAGAAAAAAACGCGTTGCAATTAAGGATTGGTTTGACGATGACTTCACTGAGCGAAGCAGCAGCAAGTTTCTTTACAATCGCGTTCGAATGCAGTGTGGCACATCCCTCAACCATTCCACTTCTTCGAACTTGACATGAAAAAAAACTCGTTGCAATTAAGAGTGGCGTGCCCTATGACTTCACTGACCGAAGCCACAGCAAGTCCCATTACAATCACGTTCTAATGCAGTGTGGCATATCCTCAACCATTCACTTTTCGAACTTGACATGAAAAAAATCGTTGCAATCAAGAAGTGGTGTACCCGATGTCTTAACTGACCGACGACCGCCGCCACAGCAAGTCCCATTACAATCACGATCGCATGCAGTGTGGGATATCCCTCAACCATTCCACTTCTTCGAACTTGACATGAAAAAAAAAACTCATTGCAATCAAGGAGTGGTATGCCCCGATGACTTCACTGAGCGAAGCAACAGCATGGTCTTTTACAATCATTGTTGGCATGTAGTCTGGAAGCCAGCGTGTTTGGACAATAATCCCATTCTACTACGGCTGCAATAAAAATATAGACATAGTTGTCAACATAGAAAACATGGAAAGATAATTTAATAGCTATGAATAGAAACGGCAGTAAAAATGTGTACTTTTATCTTGTAATTTGAAGTTTATTTGACCATTTTTAATCAAACATGTGACTATCACGAAGAGATGAAATAGCTTAGTGCGCAACTATTATTAATTACTATTAAATAGAATTACGATTGTTGATTTAAGTTCACAAATTCATTTAGTTTTTTTTGTATACTGAAAGGCCTCTGAATTCATTTCTAGTAGCTATTCTGTGCAACCGATTAATTTGAATTTTCAGAGTTTTGTTTTTAAATTTAAAATTCCGGAACTGAAATTGCGATAACCATCTGCAATAAGTTTACGACGGTTCAGCGCATCAAAAAATCCTGAACAACGCTCGAATAGTACATTAGTTTTTGAAAACGGCTGCGTCAAAAAAAAAAAATCGCAACCATTTTTTATGACAAATGCACTGTGCAAGCGTTTTTCATGGTTTTTCGATGAGCTGAAGATTCGTTCTTTTTTTTTGTAACTTAAATATTTTTGCTCATAAAAATGAGGAAAGGGTACGATTAATAAATTTTTCAAAATTCAGTCAACAAAATCCCGATGCTCAGTTCTGAAAAGTTCATAATGAAACCACAAAAGAAATTGGCATTTTTAAAGCAATTGCAAATTTTAAAAGCGTCGCATGGACGTTTCCTCGTTAGGTGTCGAACAAAAAATTTCATTGAAACGATCTCTTTCCCAAGTTACATTCAAAAACTTCCTAGTCAAATGTTAATTTATCAGCGGTTATTTCTGTTTTTGACAGATTTCAAGTGATATTTTTTTCCCTTTTCAAAATTATAATAAATCGTACATTATTCCAATATTTCGAAATCAAGCACTGCTGGAATCATTGAACAAATAATTTCTATCAACTAGGTTCTGTTACTGACGATATTAAACTTTAAAATGCTCCCTGATGCAAAAACAAATATTTTTTTTCATTTTAAATAATTCAGGTATTACAATTTTTAAAAAAGTCAACGCATTAGAAGCGTAATATTGTATGATATAACCTATTATGCTCGCATATTTTCTAAAATTTATATTCTTTTCCCGAACTATTATTTAAAATCGCCCGTCCTTTATTAAGATGAACTCTATTGCGAGTCAATAAAAAAAAAACTAAGTTCAGTGACGCAATAAAGCCATCGGAAAATCTTACGTGGAAAAAATTCTTTTGTTTTAAAGTAACTAAAATAAAGTGGCAAAGTTAACAGAGAACGTTTTTCTACAGATAGCAAAGAATTGATATATGATTACTGTTCTAATTTACGTATCACAATATCTTCTTTGAACTGGTTCTTGAATAACGTAAAATAAGTAGGTTCAATTCGTACCTAAAACTGAATAACCAAAAAGTTAAACTTAGTGTATTAGAATATAAATACAAATTATTAATCAACAAACTCACTTTTATGTTTTACGATAGTATAATTATTAGGGGATAAGGAAACGATGAACCGTAATAAAATTTATATTATGAAAATAGATACTGATTCACATACTTTCAGTCTGCAGTGTAATGATATAGTTTTGTTATTAAAAAAACCTGAGGTCGAAATTTGACTCGTATATTTTAATTTATGTACCAACTTCAAAGTTATTTCGTAAAAATAAGATTTATTAAATGTCCTCTCAATTTCCAAAATGCGTTGTCTAACCATGCGTTTCACTGTTAACGAATTTTTATTTTAACTTAAAATTTAAGCTTAGATAACTAAGTTTATTTTAAGTAAGTTAAGATTCATGGCAGGTTGGAAATTTGACATTGTTTGTTGATAGGTTTATTGCCAATGTACATATATTAAACTCATGTTTAAATCACTTTTGAAAATTTCTTTTAGAATTGATAATATAAAGGATTTCCGTAAAAAAATTATTCAAAAATATTTTTTAATTTTAATTTGGACCCATCGAGTAAATACTTTTCTTTATTATCTGCTGTAATCACTTATTAAATCGTATATGTGATAAAATAAAATTAACCCCTTCACTTCTAAAATGGCCCACGCGGCCGTACAACTAAGGATTCGATAATGATATTCTCATCACATATTACGCGGAAACAAAAAAATCTTACGTTAGATAAGTGTTAAGTGCGGATTTGCTGAACCGTAATGATGTAAAATTATTTGCTTAGTTTCTGAAAATATTCCGAAAAAAAAAACATTCTTAAATGTTATTTGGTATACAAAGCCTACCTTTTAAAAATCAGTTTCAAGTTTCCGATACAAGTTAAGTATGCAAATTTCATATTGTTATACATTGCAATATATTTCCAAAAATGTGATTTTCTTTTCTAGTAGATAATAAAATTTCCATGTTACGCAAAAAATGCCAAACGTTGCAAGAAAATCTTTTAAATGTAATCCAAGTATAGAATAGTTTCAGTGGAAGTCATTTTTTGCACTTAATATTTATTATAGCCATAAATTTGACGATATTTTCTATTTAATTGAAAGCCATCTAAATGGACAACTGGAACTGCCACGCCTAACAGATGTCACAGTTATGTCAACCGTTGTCTTGATCCCCATAAACAAACAGGCCGGCAGCTAATTCGCCTAAACTAGAACGGTCCCGCTTCGATGACGCCACAGTTATGTCAGGCATTGTCTTCTTTCCCACAAACAAACCACGGTCCGTCCAACTGCTAATTTTTCAAAACAAAAATAGGGCTGGGGAGCCCAGTCGGTTAGGCATTCGCCTAGCATGCGAAAGGTCCCAGGTTCGGGTCCGGGCATCGCCAAAATAACTGCCGACCTATAAACGTCCCGTGCAGCCAAAAATGTCTGACGAATAATACCCCGTGTGGAGGGAGTGCACGTTAAATATGCTTCAAAGTCCCAACGCTGCGTACGATGTCGCCCTTAACGGTTACTTTGGGTGCCTACTCAGGAGTCGGCACGTCACTTGACTGTGGTTCTAAAATACGTCGCCCATCGACAATAGCCATCGTGTAGCTCTACTGCGACGATAATTCAAACTAAACTTAACTCAAAAAACGAATCTGGTCATTAAAACAAATTTGAAAATATGTGCAAGCTATACAATACAAATTAGTTATTCATAATTAGCAAAGTACAAAAATAAGATGGAAAGCTAATAAAAATCCTTACATTTGCACTTGTATTTCTTTCGTCAAAACAATTTTATTAGTTTATGTATGGTAGTAATTAATGTCTCGTGGCTGTAAGATATTATGTGTCCACCTCATAAGCCCAAGATCGCGGGTTCGGGCCCCGGCTGAGTCGTCAGATTTTCTGGATGGGAAAATCGTGTAGGTAGATGATGTAAAAGATCCATTGAGTATCCATTTGGCTTGGGTTCTCTCGGCACACTTTAACATCCACAGAGAGCTCAGATTCATTAAAATTCGTCTATTATTCATTCGTCAAAATTGGTAGCGAGAACACCCAGATGGTGCCACCAATAAAATGGCTCTCGGTTCTGGGGAATATGCCAAGTCTGCAAATATTTAATTACCAAAAAAAAAAACCAGCCTCGTTTTTTTTAAAAATTATAATAATTTAAATTCACAGCTTCTTTTCCAAAAGAAGTCGATGTTAAACTCATCACAATTTCAAACGTATTTAACTCTCTAGTGTCTTTATTATTTTGAAAATAATTACTAAAATTTAGAATGGCAGTTAATACCTCATTAATTGCTACTCAAATAATATTTCCGATATTTAAAAATCTCCCCCCCCCCCCCACCCCCGTCAATGATTTATCAGATAAGGTTTAAAATAAAAATTTCACAAAAAAGACGAACTAATTAAGAAATTTTCGAAAGATTTGCTTATTAAAGACTATATATTTTTAAATAGAATTCTTTTTTCTGGCTTAGTATCAAGCGTAATAAAAATAAATCTGAAGCAATTTTTTTAAAAAAGTTGTTGCTTAGTAACAATGCAAAAAAATTTTAGTGTAAAAGAGTAAGTAATCCAAGTGCATTTTCAAAGAATTTTTTTTATGAATCGTATTTAAATTCTAATTTTTTTTTTCAAAATTCTTCACAAAAATCTTCTTCACAAAAATAAAGATGACTTTTAAAAAAAAAAATAATATGAAATATATAAATAGAGCATGAAATTATTCACCTTTCTCTAGTTAAATTTCTTCCAATGCTACATGATATGGTAACTAAGTCGAAGATTTTAATTACAGTTAATTAGCTATGTCTAGGTTGTAAACCCATTATTTCACGAAAATATCTTTATTAAAGTAATTTAACCCTTTATGGCCCGAATTAGGTTTTAATTTTAATTATTTGTCTTTGAACATTTAAATGATAGCTATTGCAATTAATTAGAAAAGGGCAAAAAATAGTTGGGATATAAAATGTACTAAAATGACATTTTGTTGAATGGATATTTGTTACTTTTGGTCTTCAATATTTTAGTTTTGGTTAAAAGCACGTACTGCATTAAAAAAGCCCCACTACCATCTATTTTCCCTCAAACGAACAATGAAAAGTAAAACAACGGCCTTTTAAGTGATCTAGTATCACTACCGTCAGTCCATCACGAGTTGGCGAGGAAACTAAAGTAAAAGTTTAATGAAACATTTATTTTACCTTAAGGGGGGCGATACATGTAACCACCTGAATTTTGATCGTTTTTCAGAGACGTTATTAAAAGGGAAGAAATACATGAATCGTTTTATAATTCAGCATGTTTATACATTATACATTAAAATACAAAAATTAGATTTTTTTTGTTTTAGTTTTTTCAAAATGGCCGCCGTAGTAACTATTCTTCTGAGACCCTCACGGATAAAAGTATCAATCGGCGGGAATTCTAGCTACTCCAAAATTGATCTGAAATCAAAATTTTTGATTTGAAAATGTTCATAAAACTTACATCTTCTAGTTAAACCAATAAAAAATATTTTTTAAAAATGTTGAAAAATTGTAAATCGGCAAGCCTCAGAATAAAAAAGTTCGATTTTTTTAACCCTTTTTTCAAAGGTTTTTCAGTAAAAAAAAACTAATTTTTAATTTTTTTTAGCAGTTTTGAGGTTCAACTAGAACATAATACTATAGAGAAAGCGTATACCAAATTTTATAATTCTCGATTTAGAACTTTTTGAGTTATCTTGCCCACCAATTAAAAAAAAAGTAGTTTTGAGATAAATGTGCTTAAAGTTTTGACAAAGCCTTCAAGCACCAAGTTGAGGTGAAGCATTTAAATGAGTTTTTAATCAATAAATAACGCGAATTTAATTCTAAAAATTTGCAGGCATATTTTTGAAATGTTATTTTAACTATTTATGAATTTAAGTGGTACTTATAATTACCGTCAGTACATAAAGAACTAATGTCTTGTGTGTGGATTTAAACATTGGATGCTATTGGATTTTCTTTTTACATAATTTTTTGTTTCTCTCTAATATTAAAAGGGTAGTTTTCCTTGTCTAAAAAAAATTTAAGAATGGCCCTCGTATATATCTAGTGGGACATTAATTTCAACCTAAATTACTATATTTTCTAGGCAGGTATTCCTTTACCTAGGCGCTCAGTTCTTGTTCACTTATCATCATTAACTATCTGAAAAGAGTTTTAAAAATGCAGCTTAATTGTTCATTGAGTTTTTAGCTAAATTAATTTATAATTGCCAATGGGTTTAAAATGATGGTCAAATTCATCATTTGAAACAAAGGCGAATGAAGTAGTATGCAAAAGCTATAGATTTTGCCCGACGTTCTTTCAACCAAGTCACACTTTTTCACATTGTTACTCACAGTGTTATCATATTTTTATTAAGCTGAATTCGAAATTATTCCAGTGATCTACAATATTTTTTCTAAAAGCATTATAAAATAAGTATCTTAAAGATGTTTGCAAGTTTTAAAAATTTCAAAAAGTTGGCGTATCCCATGAATGTTTACCGTTGGTATTTGTTTTTTTATGCACTAAATTTTATTTTTACGAGCACTTTTACAAGTAATTCGACAGTGAAATATTTTATTCACCATTCTATTTTGTTTATGGAAATTGAAGTTTTTACTTTATTTTGAAATGGTGCATATTTGTAACTGTGAACCGATGCGAGTACTTAACGTAATCGCTTAACATAAACTTTGGAACATTCTCTCTCCCCCCAATCCCCCTCTTCACAACTCCCCCCAATAAAAAAAAGCTTCGGACTGAAGAGCCCAGTCAGCCGCTTGCCTTGCATGCGAAAGGTCCGGGTCCGGACATTGTCAAAATAACTGACTACCTATAAACATCATCCAATATGCCATAGTTCTCTCAAATTTGGAAAAGTCTCATAGCAACAGATTAACTTTTCTCCCCTCCCACGCACAATCCCCCCTCCTCTCCCTCTACACCCCGGATATCATGTTTCACAGTTTTGAGTCGACCGTTTGTGTTGTATATTTTTCTGAAGAAGGCGAGTTTCAGAAACGTGTAAAATTTTTAATAAAAAATAAACTTTTTGCGCCACTAAGATACGTTGCTTCCTTCGTGAATAATCTCATACCCATAAACGGTCTTTGCTTCCAAAAAGTTCGACGAATAAATACTCGTTGTAGAGGGAGTTAAATGTGCTTCAAAGACCCTACGCTGCTTACGATATCGCCCAATAAAGTTGCGTTGGGTACCTAAGCAGGTGTCGTCGGCTCACCACTTGCCTGTGGTTCTTAATTATGACGCCCGTCGCCAGCCCTTGTGTAGCTAGTTCGACCAGGGCCGGATTTAAAGATTTGCCGCTTGTAGGCTACGATCGATTTGCCGCCCCTGTCACAATATTCTCCCCCTTTAACTAAGGGTTTTTCTATTCCTGTGATGCAGGGATTTTAAAAATGAATGCATTATTCAATTAAATCGGAATCTATATAATTTGAATAGATGTCTGTAACTAGTGGCCTTGTTTCTTATTAAATCCTCAGTAATTATAAGACTATTAAATAATTGTGTTAAGAAGTAGAACCTTCCTTGGTACTCATTGTACGCAACGTTTCTTTTCTTGAACTCATTAATAATTTACGCCTCATTGCATTTATGCATTAATGTTAATTATTTGTTTTCTTTATTATAAAGATACTAATATTTTTAAGAATATTTTTTATGCCAAATGCCTCTTTAATTGGTCTTAAAATTTGCCGCCCAAAAAACTTCGCCGCTCTAGGCTACAGCCTACTTAGCCTATTTAGAAATCCGGCCCTAAATTCGACGATAACTTACCCTGACCAACTATTTAGAAGATAATCCAGTTACTCCATCCCCCAGAGTTTTAAATTATGCAACCTAAAATATCAAATTGTTTTGAATTAGCTAGTAATGTAAAATAGTTTAGAAGTTCTTTTCGTTTCGAATTTAACAAGAAAATGCTTATGATAAAGTATAAGCAGCAAAAATTTTTTTTAGTAACAACTCAAAACACAAGAAATACATAAATTTGTGTGCATAGTTTATGATGCCTGTCACTCTGAAAGAACTTTTTGTAATGCATAAATAACGAATATCCATAATAGTTCAGTAACAAGAGTTTTTTTTTATCAGCAAAAAACACAGAAGTTTTTTTCTCAACGTTTTTATGTTTTCGAGGGTGCTGAATCCGAATATCAACTTTGTGAACAAATTCTGGCATGGGAACACTTAAAAAAATAGAAAATCACTTGGCTTGAATAGCTCGTCACTTGAATGTGGTTCTTAATTGCAACGGCGTCGCCAATAACTCTAGTGTGACGTTGATTCAACTCAACCCATCCAATATGTGCATTTGGAGTACATATTAATTGCCTTATAATAAAATTGGAAATCTCTAGTTAAATCTCTTTTAAACTTTCATTGCTAAGAAAAAAATTAATTGATTTTCAAATTGTTTAAAAAGCATGCATCGTTAGGCTCTTAGTTTCTGGTACATGGAAAACGTCCATTTTAAAAATCAGTAAAACGCGGTATAAACAAGATGAGTATTGAAACTATAAATCACGACACTTCTTTTTACTAAACATGGTATTATAACCTGTAATACCTTCTACTCGAATAACTAGTGCTACTAAGATTCCTCCAATTTGCCATACATTTGATGACGTCTTTATTAATGATTCCCATAATTGAAGTGTATTTTAAGTATGGCCTTAACGATTTAAGTTTTTAACTTATCAAATTACTCCAAATGCACAGATAAGTGCAAGCGAATGTAGGACTTAAGTAACTGTAAACTCAAGTAAACGATCCTTAAATTTATCATTCTAACAAGTTTCCGCTTAAGATTAATAGCAATGGGAACATTTCTTATGATGCCACGCTCTACATACTGCTATTTTATTGGTTGTTTTGTTTTCTTTGACAGAGTGTTGAAACAAGCCCATTAAATAGCACGAGCATGAATAATTTTTAAAAAAAATAGTTTGAAAAAAGAATCCCCCAATAAAAAATACGAGTTTTCATCAGCAGGTTGTGAAATTTGAATAGCCTTTAAATTAAATTATAAAACTAATCACAATTTATTTTTAACTAGCTGTTATACCCGACGTTGCACGGGTAGAGGTGGAAAAATAATTTAACAGTCAATTTAACTATTTTTTTTCTTTCATTTTAGTTACATAAGATATGAAGATTACTCATTAATTTTCCATTTAATTACCCAACTTGTATATAGTAATGATTAATATTAATTTTAAAAATACCTTTGATAAGAAGCTTCAAATTAAAAAGAATACATATATAAGTAAAAAATAATCAGTAAGAATTAAAAATGGAAAAACAGCTAAATCTTAAAAGGGTCTCAAACATTTATTTTAACGCAATTCAAGGGAGTTCTATAATAAATTAACTTTTTTTGGACACTTTATAGATATAAATACAATATAAGCAGTACAAATTTCTACCATTATATTCAATACAAATGCTGAAAAATTAAGAATTTAATGCAAATGTATACAGTACCTAAATCAATGCAGATATGTACAATAATTGAATTAAAATAAATACAATAATAATTGAATGAAAATAAATACAATAATAACGCTAGCAAATTTATACCCGTTCTTCGCACGGATTAAAAATTATCAAATCGTTCCAAATATGTGTACCATATAACCTGTTATAGGATCATAAACTTATGTTATTGTTCCCGCTCGTTATAAAGTATAAAATCCCATTTAATTGCTTTAAAATTCCAAAATGAAAAATACGCTATAAAATGCACTCATAAATGTCATCACAATTCCCTCATAAATACATAAAACCTTTTAGCTCATTTGGGCGTTTTGGGAAATAATTTGGCGAGAAAATAGATATAGCTACAAACACACCCATTATACAGCTCTAACACAATGACCTTCGAACAACCGACCAGATTATAAATTATTTATAAAAGAAATTGCTCATTTGGCGAGTTTTAGTTATAATTTGGCGAGTTTGGCAACGTATTTGGCCAAAAAATAAATACATAAAACACTAATATGCAGCTCTAGTGCGATGGCCTTTATTAACCATCATAGTTCAGTAATAGCTTAACTATACATTTATTGCTTAAATATGCAATGCATACATGCAGTCAACAGAAAAATCAATGAAAATATCATCAAATAAACCCACAATAAAATCCGAGACTGGCGTAATTACGTCACTTGAAACATGTCAATTATTTTTCAAATAATGAAATTAGTTTCTAAAGGTAATGACAACAGAATAAAATAAACATTTTCAATTTTAAATGTTTTCGTTAAAAGTTTTATTTAATTTTTTAAGCCGATGGCATCAGGAAAGTAAAAATAGATCGGATTTGAGCAAAAGTGATGTAGTTTTTTTTAGAAAATTCGTATAAAAACGTTCTAAAACGATAGAAGGAATGGTCTGATTCGAAAAATTCTTAGCCTATGTTTGTTCCGGAGATGAGATGAATTTTTGTGCCAAATTTCGTGACGATCTGTTGCGTGGTTCTTTAGATCTCGTGTCTTATACAAACAAACGGAAGTTGCCTTTTATGTATATAGATTGTTGCACAAAAAACTTTAACTTTGCTTCCAGCAATTCATATACAGACATGACTTAAACTTAGGAGTACATATTGACGTTGGGGGCAGCTTGTTTCTTAACCTGATGGGGAACAGTGCGCATCAATGGCAAGGTAAAGAAAACCATGGTATCCTTGACTCCTGAACCAAACTGAAGAACAAAAAACAAAAATCCGAGCAAACACAAAACGGTGTTGAAGTTGCCAAGAGAAAAAAGACGCGCGTAGGATGCGAAGAATATTCTCAAAATTCAAAAGACGCAAGGAAACCAATCATCTTATTATAATGACATAGAATTTTTAGAAGCTTAAAATTTCGAGCACTCTTAATCATTGAGCTAGAAGAAAAGTGGAGTGAGGTGTGTGATTCACTGAACAGGGCAGCAAACGAGCCGGTTCAATAACGAAACACGGAAGAATACACGGCACTGCAGCAGAAACGAACCGGGAGGAAACCTAGAAACTTGCCTATTTCGCTATTGGGTTCGTCTTCGCTGGTTCTTAGTAGTGATCCACATTGTTATTTCTTAAAAAAGTTGGAATTTAAAGTTAAAGAAAGTTAATTTCTTTCGAACTAAAAATGTTAAAATACATTTAGGAGCCCAAGTCAATATGATAGAGGGGTATCATACAAGCATTGCATACAAGTGTAGGGAAAATGCCCTGCCCTGTTCGCTCAAAAGGGTGTGAGTGGGTTCTCGGCTCGCTGACACCTCACTCCAGTTTCCCTTCTAGCTGAATGCTCTTAATAAGAAGACTAATAATAAGACTTAATAATAAGACTCTTAATAGGAATTTTCTTTACGCGAATGAGATTGAACCCTTGTCAAAAAAACACCTCTAAATCTCGGGTTTGTAAGGACTTGGGACTGGAAGTAGACAGCTAGATAATCTTACGATGTGAAAGGAGATACTCTGTATAGTTCAATGGTGATAAGGCAATGCAAACAACCCCTCCAGATTTATTAGTGGCCACATTAAGAGGGATTGTCAGTCCCATAGAACTAATGCATTAGTTTTGGAATCACAACTTCAGCAGAAGTATTGCGTTGCCATGTTAGCCCTTTTTTCCCAGGTATGGAAATAAACATAACATCGAAATTAAACAATTTTGAAACGAAAATGTTATCTAGTTATTTAATTATATATTTTTGAAGTTTAAAAATGCCAAAAATATACAACAGATAGCGACACTATTTCAAAACTTTATCAATCGATAATTAAATAACCGGATGTTATTTTATCTTCAATTTTGTTTTAAATTGATGTTACGATGATTCCCATACCTGGTGAAAATGGGATAACATGTCAAAGCAATTTTTTTGCAAAAGTTGTGATTTCAAAACTAATGCATTGGCTCTATGGGACTGACATTCCCTCTTAAATATCTTTCCTTTGATCAGGGTTGTAAGACCTTTTCATTGTGTACAACAATGTAGTTTGGTCCCGCCTCCCCCAGACCACTTGCTTGTATATGAGGTTGGATAAGACTGGCTTGGTGGAGAATAATGTCTACGTTATAGACATTTTGGGGATGTACGATCTCCTGGACTTTATATAGTTGATCTAGATCACGGAGAATTAGTAACAACAACACGATGTGAAAATTAATATACAGTCAAACCTCGTTAACGTGAACTGAAACAGTTGCGCTGATTTAGCGAAATACGGGGCAGCCCCAAAATATAGGACGTCTGTCCATCAGCCTTTTTCTAACAGGGAAAGCTATTTTGCTTAAAAAAGTTTCACAAAGTTAAACCTATTTTCATGTTGACCTCCTAAAACTTTTTTAACAAATGCTTAGTAAATGTTTCAAGTATTTAACAAAACATATTTTTTTTTGTAATACTCTAAGAAGAAATTTGAAATATTTAATTAAAAAAAATAAGTATTTAAAGTAAAATAATAAAATATAAATTAAATCTATAAAAACTCAATAAGAAAATAACAGCAATTCTCAATTTTTTCATCTGACCATTATCAATTTTTTTTTTGGAAATTATTTTGAGAAAAAGATAAACTAAAAAATTTGTAGTCCATGCTGAGCAGGATTTCATGTAAAGTAATTTATTTTTAGAAAAAATCTTAGGCCCTATTTCAAAGCTTGTCAGTGAGGGGAAATGATTATCTTAACCTCTTCGCTCCAGATACGTGAACTTAGTAGAATTCACTTCACAACTTCTTAATAAAATTTTTCTTAATACTAACTTTTCTAATGTAAACTAGATTGTGTGTTCAAGCTTTTCAAAACTACCACACCGAAGCAGATTTATCGTGTTAAAGAATGACCGAGAGGGTGAAGCAGATTTCAGAGGTATCGCAAAAACTTTTTTGCCGAGGTTAATGTAGAAGATATTTTGGATTAAACAAAAGTTGAAAACAATTAAATGCAAAAAAACATCTTTTTTATTCGTAGCACACCAATTTTTTTTTGTTTTTACCGCCTCCTAACCTCAAATTCCACTAAATTGACGTTACCCTCAGCAAATTTAAATGCTAACTTTTTTCAAAATTGCTTCAAAAACATACTAATAAACAGGGCCTGATCCTCCATAAGGCCCTATAGGCCTAGGCCTGAGGTCACCTAATTATAGTTTCTTTTATGAAAAATGTTGTGGATTTCCAAAATGTCAGTGAAATTTTGAAATTTTTGAGGCCTTCCTTTAGTTTTAGTTTGATTTAACTTAGACATTGGCCTAATAGGAATGATTTGAGTGATATTATAAGGAATCTGATTAAAAAAAAGTAGAAAATTCTGACACATCGATTAACTGGCACCATTATAACGGGAGATCATATGCAAAATTTTACGTAAAGGGCCCCAAATTTGTGTCTACAGTTCGTGCTTTTCTAGATCAGACCCTGCTTCTAAATATAGATTACATTAAAAAAGTGCTTATATAAAGAATATATACGTTGGAATTCTTTCTGGAGTGAAGGGGATGCATGACAATTCATGCAAATCGGGTTCACGCTAACGGGGTTTGCTGTAATACACTGTTATCTAAGTTATTTTTCAAGGTGGTTTTTGTTTTATTGAATCTTACTAACCTTTAAACTATTGGAGTATGTCTTGCTTTGAGAGACACACTTTCAAGACTCAAATTCTAAAGCTAGGCATACACGGAAGGACAGGACCAGGGACAGAGGACATGTGAACCTTTGCCAAACATCTCAGATTTTCCGCCAAGACGTTACCGAAAGCATTTTCACTCGTTAGTGATTGCATGTCACGTGGGCACACAAAACCAATCACTTGTTGTTATGTGGGCACACAAAACCAATCACTTGTTGGTCCATCTAAAGCTGTTTCTATATAGGGCCAAAAGCGTTGATGAGAGTCGCCAGGTCATGGTCCTGGAGACTATAAAGTACGTCTTGTGGTGGTGCGCCAAGCCCAAAAAGAGATGCATCAATTGCTTGACAGTCAAACGAATGGTCTGGCGTTAGTTGGGTTTCTGGACAATTTCTACAGAATGGGTAGGATCTTGAAGTGTTATCTGGAGATATTTTCATGTCCTTAAAATGGACTGTACGAAGTCTTGCTATAACAGGTGATGGGATTCTAGGGCAATTTAGATCAGGAATGAAGGGCTTTTTAAAAAGAAGAATGAAGGGCTTTTTTTTTTTGTTGATCAAAAATTCTACGCTTGGCAACCGCGTTTGCATCCTCAGAAGTAACATGAGAGGCTGAACCAAATCCCGAGCAAAATCAATCACTGATGAGTGAAAATGCTTTCGGTAAAGTCTTGGCGGAAGAGCGGTGATGTCTGGCAAAGGTTCACATGTCCTCTGTCCCTGATGGTCTAGTCCCTCCGTGTATGGGCAGCTTTAAGGTGAGCACGGACGATAAGAGCTTTCTCAATAAACGAGAGATCGACAACGGGAATTCGAAAGTCGGAATCGGAAGCATCGATGCCGGGTGGGACGATATCGTATCGACATCGGCCAAGACGAGAACCCGGGTGGACAAGGTGTCGGGCCGCGGGAATCGGAATGAAAGTCGACCCGCGTCGTATCTGGAGAATATAACGGGAGTGGGAGAATGAGATTTACGTCCATGAAACGTGCAAATAGAGCGAAAATTGAGTGCGGAAGTACGCTGGAATTCATGTTAGACAGTGATTGGGAATTTTCTAGAATGGTGGGAAATCAAGTAGCCAGGTATCGTCCAATGGGAATCGATGTGTTAGTGATATGAGTGAAGTTATATATAATGAGTGGTTTGGTAGTTATAAATACTTAGTGTTAGGTAGTTGTAAATAATTTGTGCTAGGTGATAATTAAATTTAAACTAGTCTAATGCTAATGGTAGTTAGTAGTAGGTTTTAATTTAATTAATATTAAGTGTTCATGTCGATTGTTTGGTATTATGTTTAAGTACACTGCTCAAAGCGCATGGTTTAAACAGTTTCACCTCCAGGTGCCATTTAGAATCACTTGCGATTTTTTTCTTACCTCGCACCTATTTCAAATAAGTTTTATCAAATTCTCCATACATTTTTCTATAAACTTGTATTTTCTTTTTGCATCGTTCGATATAAGAGTCGTGTCTTTTGAAGAATTCAATAATGTTTGTTTTAATTAAATGAAAATATGAAAAACATGGCAAAATAAAATTTACTTTAAAACAATTTTATTAAATACATTGACCCTAAATTTTTCATGCTTGCATTTTTAGATGTTTAAGAATAGGTTTTAACTGTTTTTAACAAATAAAGCTTTGAAAAAAATATTGTTATAATTTATTCAAGCGTTATTATTCCAATTTTTTCTCTTAAATTTTAGTTACAAAATTAAGATTTTTTCCCCTGTTTTTTACTATTTCATCCTGGATGCATAATGAATCTATTTCACAAATTTTAGATTTTTAGAATAAAAAAAATAAAAATTTGGGATTGAAAGGTCAACAAAAATACACAAAGTAGTCCCCTAATTGTTTTGAGCAGTGTATTTGCTGGTGATTAGTATGTATTGTCTACAGTTAATTACCGTAACATTAGTGTTAACTGTTAATTAGCATGCGTTAGTGTTTATCGTCGATTAGAGAACGTTGTTAATTCATATTATTGGTCATTCTTATTGTTTTAACAATATATAAAACAATAATTATCAACAGTATACTAACAGTACTAAAATCGGTGTTTATACTACACAGATCAAAAACAATTGGGGGATCACTTTGCGTACTTTTGTTAACCCTTTCAGTTCCAATTTTTTATTTTATTCGATTAGTATGATTAGTATGTATTATTAGTATGTGTTATCGGTGATTAGTATGTATTATTGCCTACTGTTAATTTGATTAATATTAGTGTGTATCGTTAATTAGAGAGCGTAGTAAATTTACATTATTGATCTTATTGTTTTAACATTATAAAACAAGTTTATTATCAACAGTATATTAACAGTACTAAAATAGGTAAATATACTATTAAAAGCCGTATTTTTTATTACTATTATTATTTGTTAATTACGTAGTTAAAGTTAATATAAAGTTTATTACATATTTATTATAACTAATATTGTTATTAATATTAACTGGTAATTATTTTATTATTACCAGTTAGTTATATTAGTTAGTTATATTACTCTAAAATCATCGAGTGTTCACTATCAACAATTGTTTTTTTTATAAACATTTTTTTAAATAATGTTTTTATCAATTATCCTACTCTTGTGGGAAAAAATGTTAGAAGATGCAAAAATAAGGCATGCTGAAATCTTTGTTTTAATACAAATATGATTGAAATGTGAAAAATTCTTTCCCTATTTGAGGGTGGGATATTTCGCGATTTTTTATCCACTCAGGTTAAAAATAGCGAAGCTTGTCGCTAATACTCATGTATTGACATCTAAAGTGGAAAGTTAAATGAACAGAACTACTTTTTGAAAGAAAAAAATAATAATTTTGTGTCCTGTAGCTAAAATGTAGGACGCTTATTTGTTTTTCAAAGCTTATCTAAATAAAGAAAATATAAGACAAAATGCAGACCATAGTCCTCAACAATTTATGCTGGACGTTTAAAGTTAAAACGAAAATCGAGTTTGAAAATTTTAAATTAACGTTTTTATTCGGTAAGAAACTTATTAATAGTATTCTAAAATGGAGAAAAAAAATCGGATAAAGTAATGAAATAAGTTCATTGTAATGTAATAATATTAAACAACATTGAATGATATCACTTTGACACTTTCAGATATCATTCCGAATTTGTGCTATCGAAATGTGATCCTATGATACCGTGTGGTATTAGAACCATCCGACACCCCTAAGTAAAATATCTCGCCCATGTTAATTTTCATAACTTTATAGGAACATTTTTCTCAGGAACTATATGAGACATTATTATGATCTTTTTCATATTTTGTTCCTTACCTATAGCTCTTTGATTTAAACCGAGAATATTTCAAAATATTAAAAGATACTTTTACAGTGATTTTTTTTTAAATATGCATTAAAAACACACACAAAAACATTTAAATTTATATAATTTTTTTAGCAGAGATATTTAAATTCCTCAGTTTAAATCAAAGAGCTATACACTGTTAAAAATTTTGTGCTTGGTTTCACCATTATATTGGTTCCTAGTAGCTGCAACGGCAGTGTTGTGAAACGCTAAACCCTAGTTTTGGTATTAGGTTGAACCATTTCTCAGGTTTTTGTTTCCAAATCCAAAAAAATGGTTCAACCAAACACCGAAAAAAGGTGAAACATTTCACCACACAGCCGTTGCAGCTACTGGGAACCAATATCATGGTGAAACCAAGCACAAAATTTTTAACAGTGTAGGTAAGGAACGAAATATAAAAAAAAGTTCATAGTTCTCATATACGAGGACTGTTTTCTTTTTCAACCTCCGATGGGCTGTAACAAAAAGACGGGTCAAAATACAAAAAAGATGTTTTTTTACCAAAAGTAATGTACAATATTGCTTATTTCTCTACATATTCACCTTGAGACTAAAGCATTTGTCAAATCTGTAAACCAGCTTTGAAAACACCATCTCATAAAATGTAGGCGCCAATGATTTGAAGGAAGTTGTGAAAGGTTTTGTTTGAGCTCCACGTCAATTTGGAAGCGCTACAATCCAAGCCACTATGCTAATCGATAATTCACTTATGGTAAACTTTCGATTTTCCCTAAACACTTGGTCAACTCGCTGAACAATGCCGTCTGTAGCGACAGACTTGCTTCCTTGGTCCCCTTCTTCATGAACATCAGTTCGGCCACCTTTAAATTTTCAACATCATTCACGAACAACGACATCACTCATAAAAGTGTCTCCATACACTCTATTCATTCTTCGATGAATTTCTATTGCACTGTTCCCTTCTGCCTGGGAGAAACAAATAACAGCTCTCAATTCTTACTTGGCGGCTACATTTTATGAAAAGGGTATTTCAAAGCTTGTTTACAGATATGACAAATAATTTAATTTTTAAGGTGATTATATGTGGAGAAATAAGCAGTATTGTACATTACTTTTGGTAAACAAATCTTTTTTGTATTTTGACCCGTCTTTTTGTTACAGCCCATCGGAAGTTTAAAAAAAACCGCCATCGTAGTTACTGAGAAAAATGTTCCTAAACTTAGGAAAATTAACGTGGGTGAGATAGAACCTTCCGACTCCCCTTAAAAGGAGATATATTTTGGTAGTAATTTTCATTTGAGTTTCAGTAGCTTCCAACCTGGGTTCCCAATGGGTTGCAGGAAAGTGTAATAGAAAAGGTAACTATGATTTTTGCTCCATGTATGCTCCATATTTGTTTTTTAATTGCTAGCACATAATCTTATTTATGTTCACCTGCAAGCGAGCGCAGCGGCTAATGGGAATTGCGCAGAAATTCCCGGGGGTTGACAGGCGATAGCGAGCAGGGGGCGTAGCCCCCTAGTTATAATAGTTATAAGTAAACTATCAAAAGTCCCCACGATCCCATGTCCTGCTAAAAAATTTCTTCAAGGTAAAAGTCGCGCGCCTCCGACCCCCCACTCCCCCCTCCTCGTGTTGTTACGCAGAAGCATTTGGTGTTCTACCTTTCCATTTTTTTTCTAAATTACTACTCGGTGTATTTTAAAGGGTGTGAGCGGTATCCGAAGATTTTAAAATAGTTTTGTCATATATTAGTCTAAAATTTTTAAGTTGTATTACTTTTTTAAGTAAAACGAGAATTGCTGCGCAATTCCCATTGGTCGCTTCGCGGCCGGCTCGCTGGTGAACGGTTCCTCTATTAGATCAGAATGACGGGGCAAACATCACTGAATAAAAGAATGTCACATGATTAAGTGATGTGTTTGGTAAATTTTTACTTCATGTGCATTTATGTATTTTTATGCATATTTTACGGCTTCTAGAACGATCAAAAACAGCAATAATTGCTTGTGATGAATATTCAATGGAAATGCGATGCAGAGGGCGCAGTCCCCTAGTTAAAACTAGTTTAAGTAAATATCAAAAGTCCCACCGATCCATGTCTGCTAAAAAATGTTACAAGGTCAAAAGTCGAAGCAGCAGAAAATAAAAGATAATATCAGATAAATATTTCTACCAGTTGCTATTGCAATCGGGAATGTGTTGTCCTAAAATTAACTATGATTATTTTAATTTTAATATTTGCCTTGCCTATTTTAAAGCTATCTTGCAATTTAATATATTTTGGTAAAAAAAGGGTTTTAATAGTGTAACTAAGATTTTATTTCAGTGGCGGCAGTTTTCAACCCGTTCTGTACTGATTCAGTGCCTTATTGGTAAGTAAAACATTTTCTAATTTTACTAATATTGTCCTATAAAATATTAGAAACAATAACACAAAAGCCGGTACTAATTAAAAATAGCTTGATCGAGATTGGGTTTTTTTAAATTTCAAATGGTCAGCATTATTGGGTTAATGAATGTAGGCATTAAAGGCTTACAGGACTAAAATAAGACTTGTTGTAATAGTGTATAACGCCTGACATCTATTTCAATGGTTTTTTTTCCATACAAGACCCTTAACGCACTGAATTAATATTTAATTTTAATAATTTGCCTTGCCATTTTAAAGCTATCTGTGCAATTAATATATTTTTTGGGGAAAAAAGGGGTTTATAATAGTGTTAACCTTAGATTTTATTTCAGTTGGCGGCAACGTTTCAACCCGTTCTGTACTGATTCAGTGCTTATTGGTAAGTAAAACATTTTCTAATGTTTCTAATTGTCTATAAAATATTAGAAACAATAACACAAAAGCGGTACTAATTAAAAATAGCTCTTGATCGAGATTGGGTTTTTTTTAAATTCAAATTGTGTCAGCATTATTGGGTTAATGAATGTAGGCATTAAAGGCTTATAGGACTAAACTAAGATGTTGTAATAGTGTATAACCGCCTGACAATCTATTTAATGGTTTGTTTTTCCATACAAGACCTTAACGCACTGAATTAATATTTAAATTTTAATATTTGCCTTGCCTATTTTAAAGCTATCTGTGCAACTAATAAATTTTTTGGTAAAAATAAGGGTTTATAATAGTGCTAATAACCTAAGATTTTATTTCAGTTGGCGGCACGTTTTCCACCCATTCTGTACTGATTCAGTGTCTTATTGGTAAGTAAAACATTTTCTAATATTGTCCTATAAAATATTAGAAACAATAACACAAAAGCCGGTACTAATTAAAAATAGCTGTTGATCGAGATTGGGATATTTTTTGAATTTAAATTTTTTAAGCATTTATTGGGCTTAATTAATGTAGGCATTAAAGGCTTATAGGACTAACATAAGAATATTTTGTAATAGTGTATAACCGCCTCACATCTATTTCAATGGTTGTTTTACCATACAAGACACTTAACGCACTGAATTAATATTTAATTTTAAATATTTACTTTGCCTATTTTAAAGCTATCTGTGCAGTTAATATATTTTTGGGTAAAAAAAGGGTTTATAATAGTGTTAACCTACGATTTTATTTGGCGGCAAGTTGTCAACCCGTTCTGTACTGATTCAGTGCCTTGTTAGTAAGTAAAACATTTTCTAATGTTTCTAATATTGTTCTATAAAATATTTAAAAAAATAACACAAAATCCTTTACTGATTAAAAATAGCTGTTGATCGGGATTGTGATATTTTTTTTAATTTAAATTTTTTAAGCATTTATTTTGCTTAATTAATGTAGGCATTAAAGGCTTATAGGACTAACATAAGACTATTTTGTAATAGTGTATAACCGCCTGATACCTGACATCTATTTAAAAGGTTGTTTTACCATACAAGACCCTTTACGCACTGAATTAATATTTAATTTTAATTATTTGCCTTGCCTATTTTAAAGCTATCTCTGCAATTAATATATTTTTGGGTAAAAAAGGGTTTATAATAGTGCTAACCTTAGATTTTATTTCAGTTGGCGGCAAGTGATCAACCCGTTCTGTATTGATTCAGTGTCTTATTGGTAAGTAAAACATTTTCTAATGTTTCTAATATTGTCCTATAAAATATTAGAAACAATAACACAAAAGCATGTACTGATTAAAAATAGCTGTTGATCGGGATTGTGATATTTTTTTGAATTTAAATTTTTTAAGCATTTATTGGGCTTGATTAATGTAGGCATTAAAGGCCTAAAGGACTAATATAAGACTATTTTGTAATAGTGTATAACCGCCTGATACCTGGCATCTATTTCAATGGTTTTTTTACCATACAAGAACCATAACGCACTGAATTAATATTTAATTTTAATTATTTGCCTTGCCTATTTTAAAGCTATCTGTGCAACTAATAAATTTTTTGGTAAAAATAAGGGTTTATAATAGTGCTAACCTTAGATTTTATTTCAGTTGGCGGCAAGTGATCAACCCGTTCTGTATTGATTCTGTGTCTTATGGGTAAGTAAAACATTTTCTAATGTTTCTAATATTGTCCTATAAAATATTAGAAACAATAACACAAAAGCCTGTACTGATTAAAAATAGCTGTTGATCGGGATTGGGATATTTTTTTGAATTTAAATTGTGTAAGCATTTATTAGGCTTAATGAATGTAGGCATTAAATGCTTATAGGACTATTAGAAGACTATGTTGTAATAGTGTATAACCGCCTGACATCTATTTCAATTGTTGTTTTACCATACAAGACCCTTAACGCACTGAATTAATTTTAATTATTTGCCTTGCCTATTTTAAAGCTATCTGTGCAACTAATAAATTTTTTGGTAAAAATAAGGGTTTATAATAGTGCTAATAACCTAAGATTTTATTTCAGTTGGCGGCACGTTTTCCACCCATTCTGTACTGATTCAGTGTCTTATTGGTAAGTAAAACATTTTCTAATGTTTCTAATATTGTCCTATAAAATATTAGAAACAATAACACAAAAGCCGGTACTAATTAAAAATAGCTGTTGATCGAGATTGGGATATTTTTTTTTAATTTAAATTGTGTAAGCATTTAATGGGGTTGATGAATGTAGGCATTAAAGGCTTATAGGACTAAAACAAGGCTATGTTGTAATAGTGTATAACCGCCTTACATCTATTTCAATGGGTTTTTTTACCATACAAGACCCTTAACGCACTGAATTAATATTTAATTTTAATTATTTGCCTTGCCTATTTTAAAGCTATCTGTTAATATTTAATATATTTTTGGGTAAAAAAAAAGGGTTTATATTAGTGTTAACCTAATATTTTATTTCAGTTGGCGACAAGTTGTCAACCCGTTCTGTACTGATTCAGTGCCTTGTTGGTAAGTAAACATTTTCTAATGTTTCTAATATTGTCCTATAAAATATTAGAAACAATAACACAAAAGCCTGTACTAATTAAAAATAGCTGTTGATCGAGATTGGGATATTTTTTTTAATTTAAACTGTGTAAGCATTTACTGGGGTTAATGAATGTAGGCATTAAAGGCTTATAGGACTTAAACAAGGCTATGTTGTAATAGTGTATAACCCGCCTGACATCTATTTCAAGTGGTTTTACCATACAAGACCTTAACGCACTGAATTAATATTTAATTTTAATTATTTGCCTTGCCTATTTTAAGCTATCTGTGCATTAATATATTTTTGGTAAAAAAGGGTTTATAATAGTGTAACCTAATATTTATTTCAGTTGGCGACAAGTTTCAACCGTTCTGTACTGATTCAGTGCTTTTGGTAAGTAAAACATTTCTAATGTTTCTAATATTGTCCTATAAAATATTAGAAACAATAACACAAAAGCCGGTACTAATTCAAAATGGCTGTTGATCGAGATTGGGATATTTTTTGAATTTAAATTGTGTAAGCATTTAATGGGGTTGATGAATGTAGGCATTAAAGGCTTATAGGACTAAAACAAGGCTATGTTGTAATAGTGTATAACCGCCTTACATCTATTTCAATGGGTTGTTTTACCATACAAGACCCTTAACGCACTGAATTAATATTTAATTTTAATTATTTGCCTTGCCTATTTTAAAGCTATCTGTGCTGTTAATATATTTTTGGGTAAAAAAAGGGTTTATATTAGTGTTAACCTAATATTTTATTTCAGTTGGCGACAAGTTGTCAACCCGTTCTGTACTGATTCAGTGCCTTGTTGGTAAGTAAAACATTTTCTAATGTTTCTAATATTGTCCTATAAAATATTAGAAACAATAACACAAAAGCCTGTACTGATTAAAAATAGCTGTTGATCGAGATTGGGATATTTTTTTTTTTTAAATTGTGTAAGCATTTATTGGGCTTAATGAATGTAGGCATTAAAGGCTTATAGGACTAAAACAAGGCTATGTTGTAATAGTGTATAACCGCCTGACATCTATTTCAATGGGGTTTTTACCATACAAGACCCTTAACGCACTGAATTAATATTTAATTTTAATTATTTGCCTTGCCTATTTTAAAGCTATCTGTGCAATTAATAAATTTTTTGGTAAAAAAAAAGGGTTTATAATAGTGCTAACCTAAGATTTTATTTCAGTTGGCGGCACGTTTTCAACCCGTTCTGTACTGATTCAGTGCCTTATTGGTAAGTAAAACATTTTCTAATGTTTCTAATATTGTCCTATAAAATATTAGAAACAATAACACAAAAGCCTGTACTGATTAAAAATAGCTGTTGATCGAGATTGGGATATTTTTTTGAATTTAAATTGTGTAAGCATTTATTGGGGTTAATGAATGTAGGCATTAAAGGCTTATAGGACTTAAACAAGGCTATGTTGTAATAGTGTATAACCGCCTGACATCTATTTCAATTGTTGTTTTACCATACAAGACCCTTAACGCACTGAATTAATATTTAATTTTAATTATTTGCCTTGCCTATTTTAAAGCTATCTGTGCAATTAATAAATTTTTTGGTAAAAAAAGGGTTTATATTAGTGTTAACCTAATATTTTATTTCAGTTGGCGACAAGTTGTCAACCCGTTCTGTACTGATTCAGTGTCTTATTGGTAAGTAAAACATTTTCTAATGTTTCTAATATTGTCCTATAAAATATTAGAAACAATAACACAAAAGCCGGTACTAATTAAAAATAGCTGTTGATCGAGATTGGGATATTTTTTTAAATTTAAATTGTGTAAGCATTTATTGGGCTTAATGAATGTAGGCATTAAATGCTTATAGGACTAACAGAAGACTATGTTGTAATAGTGTATAACCGCCTGACATCTATTTCAATGGGTTTTTTACCATACAAGACCCTTAACGCACTGAATTAATATTTAATTTTAATTATTTGCCTTGCCTATTTTAAAGCTATCTGTGCTGTTAATATATTTTTGGGTAAAAAAAAGGGTTTATATTAGTGTTAACCTAATATTTTATTTCAGTTGGCGCAAGTTGTCAACCCGTTCTGTACTGATTCAGTGCCTTGTTGGTAAGTAAAACATTTTCTAATGTTTCTAATATTGTCCTATAAAATATTAGAAACAATAACACAAAAGCCTGTACTGATTAAAAATAGCTGTTGATCGGGATTGGGATATTTTTTTGAATTTAAATTGTGTAAGCATTTATTGGGGTTAATGAATGTAGGCATTAAAGGCTTATAGGACTTAAACAAGGCTATGTTGTAATAGAGTATAACCGCCTGACATCTGTTTCAATGGGGTTTTTACCATACAAGACCCTTAACGCACTGAATTAATATTTAATTTAATTATTTGCCTTGCCTATTTTAAAGCTATCTGTGCTGTTAATATATTTTTGGGTAAAAAAAAGGGTTTATATTAGTGTTAACCTAATATTTTATTTCAGTTGGCGACAAGTTGTCAACCCGTTCTGTACTGATTCAGTGCCTTATTGGTAAGTAAAACATTTTCTAATGTTTCTAATATTGTCCTATAAAATATTAGAAACAATAACACAAAAGCCGGTACTAATTAAAAATAGCTGTTGATCGAGATTGGGATATTTTTTTGAATTTAAATTGTGTAAGCATTTATTGGGCTTAATGAATGTAGGCATTAAAGGCTTATAGGACTAACATAAGACTATGTTGCAATAGTGTATAATCGCCTGACATCTATTTCAAAGGTTGTTTTATCTTTCTGGCAAAAGATCGGACACACGAGATACACAAACATATTACAAAACGGTAAAATACATAACTTCACTATTGGATATACAAAACAAATAACAATATATAATATATAATTCAGTTGACAGAACGTGATACAATTTATTTTTTAATTAAATCACAGATTTGAAAAGAATCTCTTCATCAATATTTAAGATGTGACGCTTAACTTCTTTTTTAAATGTATTCTTATGAGTTAAACTTACTATTTGTTCAGGCAGAGAGTTAAAAAATTTTGGTGGTAAATACATAAAGCTTTTGTGGAATATTTCTTTATTTGCTTTAGGTATATTGTAAATAGTTGAATTTCCTAAATTGTAGTTCACAGGGTCTTTAAGGGTGCAAAACGATCTGTTTTTATATAAATATAGGAGACTATTGTATACGTATAATTTTCTTATAGTCAAAATCGGGTTATCAAAATTTTCTGGTTCACAGTTTAACATTAGAATCAATCTGGATTGAGTATTTATTAAAGGTCTGATATTATTTAAGTAGTCACCACCCCATGAGGTTATGCCGTATTGTATTATTGATTGTATAAACGCAAAGTATAATTGTTTAAAAAATGTTTTACTGATACTATTTTTTAAGTAATAAAATGCATAAATACCAAAACGTAGCTTATCATTTACCTTTTTTACATGTAATTTCCATTTAAATGTTTGATCCACATATAGTCCAAGATATTTTATATTTTCTACTCGGTTTATAAGAGGACATTCACAATTTGAGACATTTCCTTGGCATAAGATATGATATTTAAGAGTTAAGTCTACTGCATGACCAGCGATCATATTAAAATTTATATATTTAGTTTTATCACTATTAATAATTAAGTCATTTTGTTGAAACCAATTTTTAACTTTTATTAGATCGGAGTTTATCATTTCTTTCAATAAATTGTAGTTTTTACTTGAATATACCAAAACGGTATCGTCTGCGTATGTGATTAATTTCCCAAATAGTGACATATTACAAAAATCATTAATAAAAATTATAAATAGCAACGGGCCCAAAATTGAGCCCTGAGGTACACCTTTCTTAATAAATAAGCAGTTACTTTTTATATTATTTAACTTTACAAATTGTTTTCTATTAGTTAGATAAGTTTTAAACCATTCATGCTGTTTTCCTCTAACACCTGCTGCGTATAACTTGCGTAGCAATATTATGATTTACTGAGTCGAAAGCCTTTGAAATATCAATAAAAATAGAAACTGTTTTTAAATTATCATTTAGGGATTTATATATTTATACTAGTAAATCTTAGGAGTGCATCTTCGGTTCCTAGTCCCTTTATAAAACCAAATTGGTTTTTAGAAAAGAAATTATTTTTATTTAGAAAATTATAAAGTCTATTTTTCATTGCTGTTTCAAATACTTTTGAGAAAATGGGTAACATAGAAATTGGACGATAATTTCCCATACAATTAATTTCTCCCGCTTTATAGATAGGCGTTACTGTAGCTAATTTTAAGTTTTCTGGAAAAACTCCCTCTTTAAAAGACAGATTTATTAAATTTACAATTATTTCGGGTTTATGCTTACAAAGCATTTTTAAAACTTTTACAGAAATTTCGTCGTATCCGACAGATTTTTTTTCATTTAAAGCATTAACAATATTTAGGATCTCAATTTCGGATACATCATAAAGAAAGAAAGATTTGCATTCTGATGCATAGGTTATATTAAAATCCGTAGTATTGTTGAAATTGCTATTTATATTAACACTTGCACAATTAATAAAAAAATAATTGAAATCATTTACAATATTTTCAGTAATAACCCTCGGTAAAATATTTTTCTTTTTGTTTTTACCAATAAGATTATTAACAAATCTCCACTGTTTTCTTTGATCTCTATCACAAGCAATAAACTCATCACGATATTTTATTTCCTTTGCAGTTTTAATTTTTTGCTTTACTTCTACAACTATACTTTTATATTTTGACTTTAAATTCATGTCATGAGGGTACTTTTTTGTTTTCGTGTATAGCTTTTGTTTATCTTTTATGAGTTTTAAAATTGAATTATTAATCTAGGTATTGTTACCTTTATTCTTGCGTCCATGAATTGGGCATTTCTAATCTTTTTACAAACTCTTCTGCCATACATAGTACATACACAGCCAGCTTGTTGTAGGAGATGTAAAAAATTCCTCCTACGGTCACGTGATTCCATGTGTGTTCCACGGCATGGTTTCCATTAGCCGCTCTACCTCTATTATAAGCTCGTTGTCCACATTATGTTCTCGTAGAATAAACAACTTTTGGTTCTGTTTGTATTTACCTTGCCGTGTCGTTACAGCTATTTTTGGGAAGCAAAGTTACTCGCGTCCGTAGCGTACCTCAAGCTGCACGTGCTTCCTGGGTGGTTCTAAATGAGTAACACTTTTGTTCGAAACAAAAAAAAACGTACCTTCTGGAGTATGGCTCGAGTGCTAAAATTGATTTCTGGTAAATACGGTCATAAAAGGCTTGTTCTAATAAAAACTGAAACAACTGAACTATTACGACCAGTACAAAGACTTTATAGACTTGAACTTGATATTCCTAGTAATGTTAAGGCTGAAGAGTTAATAGTGAAATTGTGAAAACTGGAAGTGGCCGAATTTCTAAGCCACCCAACCGTTTGTGAACTATATATCATTGAAATGTTGTGTGTAATGTTTTCATTCGGTATTATAGTTTTTACTTGTTTCTTTATGAATTACTGTTTAAAATACTATGTATTCAAGTGTTTTGTTTTCTAGTACTTTTTAAATGTATGTAAAAATATATTTGAAAATTTTAAGTTACAAACTTCAAAAGTGGGAGTATGTCCTGAATTGAGTGCTCGTGTTCTTAACAGAGTGCTCCTCCTACGCGCTTGCGCCGGGAGAGCTTTAACCCTGAACTCCCTCCTCTGGGGCCCTTTTAAGGGGGACTTCTGAATCTGATGAGAAGAAGATGCACAGTTTGGTGCTCCATATTTTCTATTGTCTCTGTGTGTGTGCGTGATGTAATTATGTGCTGTTATGTCTTTTCATTAATAAAGTGGCTCAGTAGACTATATCTCCGAACCCTCCTTTCTTCATATTTACGAGGAAGAAGTGACAATGTAATTGGGTTATTTCATATTGCATAGTTTCCAGTTTTAGCTTCCACACTACGTTTATAACGTAAAAAGTGGAAGGTTTTATAATCGTTCAGTCCGTCTGTCTGTCCGTCTGTCACCCACTTTCACAGAAAGAACCACAAGTCCCACAGACAAGTGGGATACGTAATTTTGAAGCAAAAAATCAGATTAGACTACATTCCAAATTTCATTAAAAAATTTAAATTAGAAGTTTATTTAAAATTTAAATAACTAAATTTTTTATCTACATTGAAATAACATGCAAATTCTATTTTTATTCATATTTTCACTGTTGTCATCCACAAGTCCACAGACAAGTGGGATACGTCATTTTGAAGCAAAAAATCAGATTAGGCTACATGCCAAATTTCATTAAAAATTTAAACTAGAAGCTTATTTAAAATTTAAATAACTAAAAATTTAATCTACATTGAAATAACATGCAAATTCCATTTTTATTCAATATTTTCACTGTTGCCATTTCGTTAAACGTACGAGAAACTTTTGTTAAAATAAAAATACACTTTTGAAAAAATATTTATTTATGTGATATAATTCGGTTTGGATTGTTGTATTATCACAATAGAGTTCTTTCAATGGTTATATATATATATATATATATATATATATATATATATATATATATATATATATATATATATATATATATATATATTATATATATATATATATATATTATATATATAATATATATATATATATATTATATATATATATATATATATATTATATATATATATATATATATATATATATAATGTATGAAGAAAGATGCATAGATAAAATATGCTAAGTTTCGCTTTTATTTTTAAAGCATCAATTGTACAAATTATATATTTTTTTAACTGTAAATTAATTTAACAAATAAGTGAATTTTCGAAAGAAATGTAAATGGGAAATTGTGGCGACAAAAATATTTAGTAAAAAAGATTACATCATTATTCTTCGAACTTCAAACACATTTAGCAAACGGTAAAGTCTAATTATTAAATCTGAGAAAGAAGATTAATGAAAATAGTTAATTTTGGCGTTTAAAACTTTGAATTACAAATAGCTAAAGGCCCTGTTTTTATTAGAATTAAATCACATTTGCCATTCGCAACAATCGCTCGAGAAACTTTAATTCTTTTAGACAATAAATTAAAATAAATTTATTTTTGCGACATCGATGAGTTTGAAATGACGTCAAATATATTTCACTACGGAATCCTTGTATGTTGATATGAAATGTTTTCATTCTATTTAAAAGCGAGGAATATTACATATTTATTCTTTGAAATATAAATTAATTTTTGCAAACGATAAGTAATAATTATTGAATTTTCGAAATAAAATAAATGAAACTAGCCAAATTTAGCTTGTAAATGTTAAATATAGAATTAATGTTGTGTTTGGCGCGTTTTTTCCTGTTAAACACAAATATGTGGAAGCGAGTTAAGTGACAGATTCTGTTACAAACCTACTTGTTTATTCTTGCCCTTCTTCCCGATTTCATTGGTTGTTTTTAGTTTCACTCTCACTTTGCAGTAAAAATAGGATATTTAGTATTTAGGAAATGTTATATTTATCAGGTAATTTTTATTTAGTATTTAGATAAAACTATTCTACAGATTTACAGTTCAATAAATTACGCAACGTAAAAAGAACAAAAAGATATATAAAATATATAGCAATAAAGAAATGGCTGTACGAAACATACAGCGTCCAAAGTTAGTTAACAATTTTAATATTTTTTTTATATTAATGGAAACAATTGCATCAAATTATCACCAAAACAAATATAATAACAGAAAGCGCAAGAATGAAAACAATGTCGCTGGAACTGTTGCCCCTCATGACGTGAAACATGCCCATTCTTTTGTCACATTTTTAATTTAATTTATTTTGGAAAGCATTTTAATTTCCCTTTTCAATGACAACACAAAAGATAAACAAGAATTTCTAAAAGAAATAAGATAGACAACTTCCCTGTTACCTCAAGACTCATACCTCAATACCTGAATACTCACTGAATTCCATTTTCTTTTGCAAATTAAATTAATTTTCTTTAGCATTAAATGCACTTGTTTGTATGCTTTACCGTGGCTTTTTTTTAATATATATACTTCCTTTTGTCTGTGACATAATATTTTTACTGTAAAACCTGGAACTTTTTAAAAAAAGAAACAGATTATACTCATATATATAAAAGAAAAACATTTCTTATAAGAGATTTCCTACGTTATTTTATAATATCTCTTGTTGTGGAATTTTTAAAAACTATATTTCCCTTTCTTAACTTCATGTTTGCAATTTCTTTAATAGGTTAAAAAAAATGTTTTTTCAGTTTGCCCCAAACTATTTTATATCACTCAAATTAAAAAAAAAGGTTTTATTGATATGCGATGATACCCACTAATTTGTATGTCTGACACTAATAATAATGCTTATTTAATGTTTATGTGATTCTGTGAGAACAATGTACTATATTGTGCAATAAAAATAGTGTACAAGAATGAAAAAATTAATGATTTATTTATAAAATTCCTTTAATGATGAAAACACATTACATCTATAAATATTAGATATTTTAAATTTAAAATGAAATATTATGTTGACAATACAGATAAAATGAACATTGTAGTTGGCACTGAAATATTAAACTCGCGTAGACAACTGAATAGACTTGGTAAACTGAAGTCCTCTGAAATAAAAACAAGACAGTTAAGTGTTTTTTTTTTTACAATGGACAAGTTGCATGAAACGCGAAATTCATAATATATGTGTTTTTCTGGTACATTAGAACCTGCAGATTCCGAATGCGAGGTTAAATATTCACGAATATGTTTAATTTCAACAAAAATGCATTTGAAATTTGCCGAAAATGTACCTCACTGAAAACAGCTCTGACGTCAACTGTTATGTTTTTGGCGATGTTTCGATCTATGATGTAATACACTTTATAAAATAGTAAACCTTACAATTTCTGCGAACCTCATTAAAAGAAGACAATATTATTTGTAACCAGTTCATATCAAGGAAGTTAAACAGCTTTTTCCAAGTTTGGTTGTTAGTTAAAATACACACACTAGAGCGCGTATGAGCTATTGCAGAACTGTTGACTGTTGGATCTGATCGGAATAGTCGAGTGAAATCGTTCAACGTTTGAAGAAATTAACTGGAATGAACATGACATGTTTCTGTCAAATAGCATAACTTTTTTAAGAGTTTGATAAGGATGAAAGCACGTTTCACAGTTTCAAAAGCGATACAGTGAAACGTGATACGAAATAACACGCCAAGAACAAAAAAAAGCCATCCGTGACGTCATCTGTTATGCTAAGAGAGGTTTAACAGGAGTGACGTATCATTAACTTTAAAAATGAATTTTAAAATAAATACATATTTAAAACCAGAAATACTTGAGTTTTAGAGGTTTTTTAATATGCTTAATCGAATAAATATGTTTGTGGAAAACGCTGTTATTGTCCATTGCATGAGTTAACCAAATCCACATATTCAACAAAAAAAAACTAATTAATCAAGGAACTGCCAGTTTTTCAAGCGACACCTAATTTTATTGAGAAATTTTTAAACCGTATAGTACCACAATTATAATGAATGAAAACATTTCCTTAAGGGCTAATGAGCTAGATCAGGGGTTCCCAACCTTTTTGCACCTGCGTACCACTTGACTTTTTGAGAAATTTTGGCGTACCACCAGACCTAGATATTTTAATAAACGTCTAATAGTTACTCTTCTAAAAGTGTTCAAAAGCTTTTTGAATTGAGTTCCTTAGAAAACTTCACATTTAATGGTTATATATATGTTTATTTATAGCATGCTTATATAATAAAGGAGTATAAAAAGATTAAAACAGCATTAATTTACAGGTTTGTTTATTACCCATAGGCCTAATAACATACACATAAAAAAAATACAAACTCAGCAAAAAATTTATCATCATACAAACTATACTTTTTTAGTTTTTAGTGCGAAATTTGTTGTTGTTTGCCTGAGATTAAAATATCAACATTAGTAGTAATGGAACTTAACTTCACTCTTAAGTCCTCGTTATTCTTCTTCTATGTTTAATTTTTATGTACAAGAGTTCAGAAAATCAACTCTCACACAAGTAACTTGTAACAAATTGCATCAAAAATAGCAGAGCTTGCCGGAAGATCAAAGGGTTCTAGGTTTTACATCCGATCCTGAAGTTAATTACAGATTTCTCTTTAAAATGATGTTAATGTTTAAAGTAATGAGTAATACGTTTGCTCACTGCTCATCGTACAGAAGGTATTGATAGCATTATGTTGCTCACATCACTTACGCGTACCACCGAAATATTCCCGCGTACCACCAGTGGTATGCGTACCACCGGTTGGAAACCCCTGAGCTAGATCAACCGTGGGTCCCCAAACTTGCGTGCCTCAGTGTTAATCCATCTGAAGTAAAAGGATTTCCTAAGCCACATTTCTCCGGCTGTATTGAATATTTTTACAAACAGGTTTTTTAAAATGAAAAATGCAGATAACTTACAGGTCTCTATAATCTCACTTTTTGAAATTGTTTCGAACATTTTGTGTCAAATGATTTATTAAAATTTTTTAAAATATTCGAACCAATTTTAAAAAGTGGGATTGTCGGGACCCGTAAGGCAGCTAGCTACATTTATCACATAGAAAAACCCTTTTGTAAAATAAATTATTCAATACAGCCGGAGAAATGTGGCTTAGAAAATATTTTTTTCTACATTGGATCAACACTGAGAGTTACACTACTAGTTTGGAGACCAGCGTTCTAGTGGGCTCATTCTTCCTTAATGAATTGAACATTTCAAGCTCAAGCAGTGAAAATAAGCTTTTACTTTGCCAATCAGCTTATCCCAAAGAGAGTTAAATAGTGCCCAGTTAATGTCAAATAGTGGAAGTAAGATTATTATTTTAAGTTAAGAAACATCTCAATTGAGTTACAGAGTTTACCACATATAGATAAAATCATTAAAAAAAATATTCTAACTTAAATCATATCAGAGAAAAAAACGTATAGATAAAAATTAATGTAGAGATATTTAAAATTTGTGATACATAAGACAAATCAATATTTCCAAAAGAAAATTTTCAGTAATTGATATTATTTCGTGTTATAAGGCTAGTATACTAAAAACTTAAGTTGTTTTTAATATAGGGTTCTTTAACTCTAAGGTTTAAAATTTTCATAAAAACAAAAAAAAGATATTTATACAGGGTTTCTGCCAAAATGAAATATCCCAAATTCATGACAATTCATGACTTTTCATACGTGCGGAAACCCTGTATATATAAAGCCACTTAAAATAATTTTATAAAAACAACATCATTGCAGAAACTTTCCTTCACGACATGGCCAGTTTTGCCTGTCAGCTTTACATTTTACTTTTATATAAGCCGGCTTAATTTTGAAATTTGAGAACAACTTACTTGAATTAGGCAAAATAAATGGTCGGACCCATTGCAGTTCATGAAGCAAGAGAAAACCAGCTAAAGCAGGTGGATACTCTGGTAAAGCTTCATTGGCTGGCATCCAGTTTTGGGAGAAATATTGTAATAAATAATTCTTTAAACCTAAAAAATATATTAATTTATATACTTAAAGCATTGATTATCTGTACAAGGGCTTGAAAAATCTCCGAAATTTTACCCGTCCCCGAGGACGGCTTGTCCAACAATGTCCTCCTTTGAAACTAACCCGTCAAAACTCTAATTATAAATAGCTTCTAAATAAATAAAAATATAATTTTGTCTTATTTATTATGAACATTTATATAAAATGTACAATGTATTAGTATTACTAGGATTACATTGTACATTAATAAAAGAAAAACTAGGTTACTATGATAGCAACCTTGCATTTATTTTATGAATATTAGAATTAAAATGACAAAGTTCAAGTTAGCTGTAATGTCAATTTATCTGAAGTTACTACGTTTTTTTAATGAATCAAGTATGGCGTTTGCCAGTTCCACAATCAAGGGAATGATTTACAGAGGTTTCTGCACAGAAATGTGAAATGGGTTTTCCAGTTAGGTAGATGTTTATAAATAATTGCGTTTAAGGCTCCTTTAAGACCAGTGTGCATAATGTATTTTGTACGTAATTGTTTAATTCCTTCGTTGTTACAAGTCCAAAAGCACATGCACTGAGCAACTTTTTTTGTTTACCGATTACATGAGCATGCGGGTCTGATGAAGGAATTAGCAGGATTTCTAGATTAAAAGGTCATTTTAGAAGCGAGACCTAGACTCTTGTAGGATAACAAAAATTTAAAATGTATCACAAACATTAACGGGGAAAGGGCCGTCCACGATGACGTAGGGATCCAGTAATTAGTTGTCCTCGGGGAATGTTCGACCGTCGAGGACGGGTGGATTTTCGAACCCTGATCCGTACTATAAAAAGTAATGATGCACTTAAAGACAAATGCGTTAAAACAATAAGTTCTGAAAGAACAAAAGAGCTTACGTTCCTGTTACTTAAATACTCACTGAAATTTTTATCGTAAAACAAGTAGGTTTGTAACTGTCACCTAGACTTGCTTCAAGATTTATACACATTAGGAAAAAAAATGCCAAACTCTGCATTCAGTTGCAATTTAAATTTTTAAAAGCCAAAATTAACTATTTTCATTAATTTTCTTACGTAAATTAAATTAATATTTATTGTCTGCTTAATTCATTTGCGTTCAAAGAATAATTATGTAAAATTGTTTCAGTCACATCCTAGCATCCATTCCAAAATAATGTGAAAACACCTTAAATGATGTGAGCTTTTTGTTCTTGAAATAAATATCACCATAAAATCTGTAAAAACCTGATATTTTTTAAATACTTATTAATAACAAAACATAAAACTACTCCAAAGTGCGATAAAAAAAAATAAGAAATCTAAATTAAGAGTAACCAGATTTTTATGCAAAAAATATAATGCTTAGCCGCTTTCTTAGTAAACAAATAATGAACAATCCAAGAATAACATTGTGCTACATTTTATGACATCATTTCAAACTGATTTATGACAACAACAAAAAAACAAATTTTGCGTCAAATATTACTTTCAAATAAAGTTTCTCATGACATTGTTGATGCAGCAACAGTGCTTAAAATGACTTCAATTACAGTTCAATGCTAATTCAATGGGAAATTCACCGACGGACAGTAGATGGATAAACAAGTATAGTAAGTAGGCCATAGAATAATAAACATGAAATAATATTCAAAATAAGTAAAGAACGTGGCGTTGGATTGGGCATGTAGTGCAAAAAAATGAAAAATTCAAGACAAGACAGGCTTTTGATTGGAATCCCCAGGGACACCGAAAGAGGGGAAGACCCAGAAACACTTGGAGGCGAACAATCGAAAACGAACTGAAGGAGGTGGGGACAACATGGCGGGAGGCGAAACATCTGGCCACCAACAGAGTGAGATGGAAGAACCTGACGGAGTCCCTATGCTCCAGCGATGGAGGGCAAGAGGGATAAAAAACAAACAAATATTCAAATTACCTTTAAGTTGTGCTTGATTGGTTTTCTCTACTGTGCTTGTAATTGGAAGGCTAAAGTCGTCTCTCAATAATGTTAGCGTATCTCTGCAGCACAGTGAATACCTCTGGATCCACTTCTCATAAGCAGATAGCAATTTGACCTGCCAAAGTTGGAAAGTTTGGTGCTTGAAGTCACTTTGCTTTGACATCTGAAATATATATTTGTAAGTTGGATACTTAAATAATAGGGTACTTGACTGTATTGCTAAAATACCTTCCAATATTAAATTAATTATAGTTTGAACCCAAAAATAACAAACATATATATATTTTTGCAAAATAAATCTATAAATAGTAAGTATCATTTTGTAAAAATCATTTTGAAATGGCTTACTTTTCATCGGTACGTCACATGATCACAAGCACGTTGATTTGGCTGACGTCACTAGTACATATAAACAAACCGGTGTGATGTTTTTTCGCTTGCAATTAAACTGGATTTAATCTAATTTACTATTAAAATAAGAATTATATAGATAGTGGAAGGAGGTTTTACAGAAGCGGATAGTTCAAATTTGTTTAAAGTAGATTCCAAAATGGTGTTTCAAAGTTTGTTTATAGTTACTAGTGACGTCATAGATACCACGTGACAGCCACAAAGCGTTTTTGGGCGTAATTTTTCATCCTAAATTTAAAATTCATTTTTCACTTTTCATGGGGTATTTAAAAAAAAGAAAAATATGGGTCTAATATTTTTGGCATAAGAATATTTTAAGCCAATAATTTTTTTTTAGACAAATACCCTATTATACAAATATGCTGTGTAACAGAGATTATGTATATTGTCAACAGCAGTTAATCTGCGGAATAGTCAAAACAGGATGTAACTAAATACCAAAAAGAAAAGGAATTTGTGTTACAAAGTACGATAAGCTTACAATTTAGAAAAAAAATAAAATGCAATTTTACATTTTTGAGAATATACAATAATACTTTGTTAGTTCTACTTAATCTATAGTTAATATTTAGCTATATAGATAAAATAGTTTTTGCTGCATAAAATTTACCACTGCCCTCATTAAGAAAGCAATTTAAACACAATCATAAATTTTTAGTTTACTCTCAAAGTTATATCAGCATTCAAAATCAAAATATTAAGAAAAATTGTGTATTTTTTTAATAATAATTATAGTTAAATTTCATACAGTCTTGCGTATTAGTATGTAATTAAGTCAACAGATGTACCTAAATGGGAATTGTGATACATACGATAAGTTTAAATTAGAAAACCGTAAAAAATTTCAGAATATTAATACTTTAACACTAAGTTTTTACTAATTAAATTAGTTATAAGGGGTTTGTCAGGAGGATAAAATTTACCAATTTAGACTCCCCTTTAAGAAAAATTTAAAATATAATAGTACCTCAAAGGCTATTGCATTCAAAATCAAAATATTAAGAAAAATTGTGTATTTTTTTAATAATAATTATAGTTAAATTTCATACAGTCTTGCGTATTAGTATGTAATTAAGTTAATGATTGTTCCAAATGGGAAATTCGTGAATACATAACGTAGAGTTTTAAAGAAATATTCCGTAAAAAATTGCAGAATATTATCCTTTAAACAAGTTCATAAATTAAATTATGTTATAAGGGGTCTCAGTGTCAGAGGAGAGGACTAAAAATCATGATGTATCAATATTCTAGGACTGCTTTTAAGGAAAAAAGCTAAAATGATAAAGGTACAAAGGAGGCATTGCATTACATAAAAAAAGAAAAACATGTAATAAATTATTTAAGGAAATTTGTAAAACATAGCTTTTCTTAATTGATTTAATATTACATAGAATACTATGCAGAAAGAAATTCGTTTGAGAATAAACATCTTTAAATTGAATAGGCTAAAAAGGCTTTAGAATAAGGCATAACTGAAAAGCCACCAAAAATACTGAAATCATAAATGAAGAATATAGGGGGAGGGGGGACCCCTTCATTGCATATAGGAATCTGTCTACATCAAGCCTCTGCTGCGTTGATAGCAAGTCATTGCCTAAACTGGTGTAAGGAAACCGGTTGCACACTTGGTTCTTCTCTAGCGACAACCCTGATTCATGTGTCCCACGTTTGTACTGTGAGAGAAGAACCAAGAGAGAAACTGGTTTCCTGTCGCCAATGTCCGCCAAGCAGACCAGAATACAGGAAGTTTCCTAATCAATCAACCAAGGGGTTCTTGATTCTTCCCCGGGACTCTTCAAATGTAATTTCTAACACATTTCATCAAGAAAAACAGGTCATAGTTTAAACTATGAACAAATATTGACCACATTCTAACGAATGCAACCATTTCATGGCAGCTTATGCTACCTGGGAAATATTAGTTTGCAGATGTCTTACCCAGAGTTTGAAACGCATGGCCGCTAGTCGTAAAATGGGACCAAATCCTAGAATTTTGCGACTTTAAAATTCAATTTAGTTGCAGTTATCGCAACTAGTTTTCTTAAATGTCACTATCAACTTTTTAAATTTTTTTCCAATGATCTTGCCAGAAATTGTTGTAGTATCTTGATATCTTTATCTAAATATTGATCTTGACAAAATGTTGTATACTCTGATCCTTAAATCGAAAAACTCTGGCGATACATAAAGCAAAACTCTAGTGATTCGATAGGTGCTCAACTACAGCAATCTAAAAAGTTTGCACATAAATTACACGAAACTCGCATTTTTTCCATAAATATTTTTCTAGAAAATGTGCATTTGCTTCTAGATTATTTAGTAGCACAAATTGCTTCTATAGTTTTACATACAATTTCTAACACTGGTTTTATCCTTTACTGAGGGCTCTCTCTTCCAACAAAAACAAAAATTTACCTGGATCATCCCTATACAAATGGGAAGAGCTTCCATTTTTTCCAATGAGGCACACTCAAATAGAAAACCATATATCTTTTGTTGCCATTCTTTTTCCTACAATTAAATGTTCAGGTTTTTAAATCAATTACAGTCCCTGGACAAATTATTAAACGCACTGCAAGATTTCATGTATCAATGATGAACAAAATACCTTTAGAAGGACATTTGTGTTCCTAAACTTAGGCTATTGAATAGAAAATACTATGTGCTATACTCAATACATACATAGACATCTGTTTTAATGATATGGCATTCTTTGGTGTGTTTTCCTCATTACTAAAAAAAATACAGTGCGTCTAATAATTTGTCCAGGGACTGTATATAAAGGCTATTTAATAACAAATATAGGGGTAAATTACATATATTGCATATACTTATTGTTGTTAAATAAATTTTTAAAAAAATATGTGAAGTTTTTTAATTGACTGAGAAGAAAGTTTTTAATATTTATAAGAAAAGTAATAAGAAAAGTAATTACGCTCGACATGTCTTTCAACTTGAATGAACTGTTTTGAGTAAAAACTCAAAGCTGTTTAAACTAAGATAAGTAACAACTTGCGATCATGATTTTTTTTATGTTGCTGTTACTAAAAAATTTATTTTAAACTTCAATAGATTAAATTGTTAAAAGGAAGATAATCTGAAAATCCCATTTCAGCCTTTGATTACAGATATCATTTGCTCATTTAAAAAGGAAAAAAAAGACATATCACACAAGTCAAGCGTGATTTTGGGGGTCTTGCAGCATTTTCAGCAAAATGCAGTAAACTTTAAAAGGATATTTCAATAAAAAAAAACGTTAGAATACAAAAAAATGTAAAAATCTTGTTTTTCCATTCACACCAGAAAACAAATGTATATTTTTAAGGCTTAAAAAAAACTCAACTTTCATTTAAATTAATTTGCCACTTAGAAAATATTAAACAATTTTTGAAAAAATTCTTTGCAAAACATACTTTTTAATATATGTTTTAAAAAAAATGCTTATTCAATAAATATATGTGTGTGGTATTTAACTGGTGTTTCAAGAGGTAGCTAACAAATGAGGATAACTAAAAAAAAATGATACACATGCGTATATAATAACCTGGAAAGAAGTAGCAGCTGGGGTTAGAAAATATGATGCAAAATTCAAAGCCACCGGATCCGATGAAAAACTAGCTATTTGAGTATCCTAAAAAATAAAAATGCCATGCAAATTTAGCATATTTAAAATAATATTACAACAATATTCATGCACTTTTATTTCAGTTTTAAAGGAGAAAATGATAGATAAAGTCTGAAGTAATGAGGGTGATAAAATAATAAAAATATTACAGTAATTTAAATATATGTAATAGAAAACCATCCATTACACAGGAGAGCATAGTTATTCTATAGTTCATTCTAGAAATGAAGGGAGATTGGACTTCCAAAGATCTTTTATTATTTCTTATCAATATTTAAAGTCTTGAAATAAGCCTTTACTGCTTTTAAGAGGGGGCCAAGACCGACAGCCAAAGCACAGCCTCACATATTGAAGTCTAATAAAAAAGTAAATCTATTTTCAATGGTTGTGAAAAGAGTGGACGAGTAAGTAAAACCAAATTTTGCTGTGTCTGCAATTTCTCTGAGAAAGAATTTATTGCTGCAACGGCAAGACGAATTTATACAATGGGAACTGTTTGACGGATAGGCAAGACATTAACTGAAAGTTATTAAGAAAGAACTGAATATTGAAACATTAAAGAACTGAATATTAGAACTTTATATTACAAATGTATATAAAGCAAATATATAGCTAAGTTTTTGTTTTAGTAAGAACAAACAAGAAATTAAATTTTTAAAAATACAAACATTCATGTTCCACGCATGGAGGCTATTCCATACATGCGATTTAGCACGCAAACTGCGAAATCCCTAAAAATGAGACAAAATTATTTAATTTTAAATTAGAAAATAATTTAAAAGATAGAACAAAATCATTTATGAATGTAAAATTTTTAGACCTAATTGTAAAATAAAATTTAATAAAAAATTATTGAAATAAACATTTAGTTACACCAAAATTATAAAGTTTTCTTTTTAAGCTTTTTTTAAAATGAAATAAAACACACTTTGTTATTTCATCTCAATGTTCAGAAATAAAATTATTATAGTTAGTAGTAACTTAATAGTGTCTATTTTCATTTTATAGTGTATAATATACTTACTTGTGGATCTTCTTTGTGGGGTAAACATCCTGCATTTTGCATAACGCAAATAGATCCCCCATTTTCAAGCACCTTCCTAACATAAAAATATCAACACTTTTTATAAGTAAAACATTCAATAGAATAAAAACACATTTTAATTAGAAACTGAACAGATTAAACTGCATTGTCATAAAAGCAAAAAATATTTCTTTTTTGCAATTTATATTATTTATGCAACTATTTGTATAAGACTGAACTCAAAAAAAAAAAATTGCATTATTTTTAGTAATTAATAACATTCAAACCAACAACATAATTTAAGGGGTGAATTATATAAATTTCCTTCTTATTCAAATAAATTATTCACTCTTTAGGTAACCAAATAAAAGATTTAGCTTTCTGTGGATATGTGCAAACAATATGTTATAACTATAATGTTTAATAACTTTTTTAAAAAATTCTTCAATGTTTAGTATTTCAGTGCTGTTTAAAAAAAACAGTAATTGAAGGGTCTGCTGCAAAAAGGAGGTAGCTCCAGTTCTTGGGAAACCCCCAAAAAAACTTTATTAAAATTCAAACTGTAAGTTATGTAAAAATATTGTTGTTGCTTACTTTCAAATATGAAGTTTACAGGAGCTGTATTCTTTTGGTGCCAAATAAAAGAGGTTTTTTTTTTGGCACAAGAAAGTGTTTTAAGTTAAGTGTTTAAGTTATGTTAGTGTAACAGCTATGGGGTGGAGCTACCTCCTTTTTGCAGCAAACCCTTCAATTGTAAAAGAAAATAACAAAAAATTTATAAAATTTTAATGATATGCAAACAGTTAACTTACTGCAAAGTATTCCAATTTTCCTCACAATCAAAGACGATACGCCAATATCGAGGATCATCAATAATAACCTAAATGAAAAATATCTAAGTAAAAATACTTTTAAATAAAATATAGGATAGATAAAATAAAATTTTAAAAATGCAAACTGAAAGTCAGTTGCTTAAACAGTAATTTCAGATTTAACAGAATTTTAAATATTTTCTAAACTGACGTAACAAAAAAATTTATAATTAGATTTTTTTGGTCTTATGGATTATTTAGGATCATTAGGATTATGGGTCTTTAGGATCATTTTCTGGTTTCAGTAAAAAAAAATAATGTTTTTTTTTTATAAAACCTCTTATACTACTTCTGACTTTTCTGAGACTGCTTTAGCTACACAAATCTAAGCATAGTACATGGTTTGAAAAGGAAACCAACAATTTTATCTTCTTTATAATTTGTTACAAATGAAGTTATTATTTAAATTATTAATAATTCAATAACAAAATTGATTTTATGAAATAATAAATTTAAAATAAAAAAACAGCCTTCAATTTGTAAGACATAAGTTTATCATACTTGTTTCAGGAACTTTAATTCTGGAAGGATACAAGGAGCTTTTACATTAAACTCAGCATTGTTATAAAAAGAGGTATCCTGAAAATATACAAATTGATATTTCATGTGCCACATATAAAATACACATCAGGGCAATTCCATAAAAATGTCAACTTCGATAAAATTAAAAAAATTATAATTTTTTGTAATTTTTACAAATTAAGTTTTAAAATATATTCCAAGTTTTCAAATTATGGTTTAAGAAAGCAGAACGATAAAAGACATGTATTCACATTTCCCTAAAAAGAAGATCAATTGCCTAGTGGACAAAAAAGATTGGTTGGCTCTGCCAATTCAGCCAGCATTTCAACGAGTTGGAAATCGTCCTCGATACATGACCTTTCACATGTCAATAAATGTATATAATGTAATATTTAATATCTTACGAGTGTTCTAGATAATTAAACAATTTTCATTTGAAAATAGCTTTGTGGTAATTGTTTTATTTAAATTCTACAATTCAAAATGTCATTGCATCACATATGGAATCGCCCATCAGTAACTATTTCGTGATAATGCTACTGGCATTCCAAAATATAGATGCACAAAGGTTTAAAGTTCCCCTTCACTAGAGCAGCTAGACTTAAACATTGACACATCTAACAAAAAAAAAATTATTTCAACTCTACTGAGCACTTTATTGTTGGATCAGCACCATTATTAAGTTATTACAAAACCTAATTACTTAACTTTTCTCTGTTTTGCAGTAAGTTATATGAAAAAAATTCCAGAATGAAACCAAATCGTCGTTCCACAAAAAAATATATATATTAAGCTATTCTACAGTTATGTTTAATGGTAAATTTAAAAGAATACAATAAATATAACATTGACATTAAGAATTTAATTTGCTTCAAAAAATCAAATTTGCAAATAAATTATGGATTTAAATAAAAAAAATAATTGCAAAAACTACTCAGCAGAAACATAACATAACAATGGAACAAAATAAGTAATAACATTCAAACTTTCTTCAAATATTCCATTTGCAAATTAATTTTTTTTGGTCTCAGAATTAATTTATTGTGATAAAGTTTCCATTATTTTATAATTAAAAAAAACATTTTTGCCATTAAATCATTTTCTGAACTCATAATCTTTAATTTTTTCAAACTTTTCTATTGGAATGCATACAGACATTGAAAGCACATTTATAACACTAGGGACCCCCTGCTCCAAACGCTCGTCAACCTTTAGGAAATCGTTTTATTGATATTACAAGACTTTTATATGAAAAATATGAGTCACCGATTTAAAAATTCGTATTTTGGATGCTGATATTTTGGTTAAGCTAACTTGGCTGTCGTGCTGCTAGATCCGTAATGCATTGCCATTCAACCATAGAAATTTCCTTTAAATTTGACCATGTAAGAAGAATATATATATAGATGACCCAGCATTGAGTTTGCGTCACCAAAAGCGCAATATAACGTAATTTTGTATTGTCATCCAGCTTTTAATTTGTGGCAATTTAGGCATTTATCTAGTGAAATAAAAATGAAGTCACAAAGAAAACTGTTTTGTTGCATAAATCAAATGAACATAAACTATGCAAGTCAAATTTTTCCTCATAAGACGTGTTCAAGAAGTTATTACTTTAAATTTAATTTTCATGTTAAGGTACACTGGTTTGTGGGAGTCTAGAAGTCGAGGAACAATTAACCTTGGTTCTACTGCAAGCACATATAAATGGTAGAAAGCTTGCAGGTGATATCTGAAAAAAAAACATAATTTAGAAATTATTTCTTTAAATACAACATCATATTTCATTGCATCTAATAATAACAGGTTAGTTCATTACAAAAAAATATATTTTCAAAAAATAATTTAAAAGTTACAGAAGTGGGTTAAAGGTTATCATCTATGTAGAGCTAACTTATACCAGAGTTATATTAAGAGCATCTGATATAGGTCTAAATTCCAGAGACGATTATTTTGAATCTAATAAATTGAAATATGTTGATCTATCTAGTGCTTGCCGAATAACAATTAGTTCCATGAACCGAAAAGAAACTCATTGGGTGCTTTATCTTCTTTTTAAACTATATCTTTTAGTTTAGATAAAAACTACAATTTTAATGGCTTACATAAAACTTCATGATCACAATAATTATTTACGAAATTGTTTTTTTTATATGGCCTGATGTAGCACCGACCACCTTACGAATCGCCAGTTCTTGTCTACGCTCCTTCACCACAATAGCATCATATTACCTAACCAACCATAGCACTAACCAAAAAACCCGAGACCGAAATAACCAAATAACACTTTTAAGATTCATTAAAAGGTGAAATATAATTAACATATGAAATATTTCATTTTAACTTTTGATTAAATTCCCAAGTTGCCACCCCAGAAAATTTGCTGCTTGCTCCAACTTTAAGTCAAATTTGGCCAATTTAGAAATAGAGCCCTCCTTATTACTATAAGAATAAAGTCATGAAAAGCTTTGTCTTGTATGTTGCAATATCAGGAGATATAAGCCTAGGCTAAAACAATAAGGATAAGATGCATAGCCTATTAATTTAAACTCCTTGGCGCAGCAGCCCATTACTGGGCCAAGGCCTGCCGTGCTCATTTCAGCTTTCGTGACCTAGGGCTCTGGGGTGCTAGGCATATGTCCCGGAAAGGTGGTCAGCCTTACGCGGAACCCCCAGTGTTTTAGTTCTCAAGCATGCTTGGTACCCATTTTATCGACCCACTCAAGGGATGAAAGGATGGGTCAACCTTGCCTTATCCGGGTTTCGATCCCCGGACCTGTGGCGTGGCAATGCGAAGCACTACCACTAAGCCACTGCATAGCCTATTACCATTGCATAAAATAACTGAATTATTAGTTTCGTCTTTCGTAATACAAGTGCAAACAAAGCCGTTGAAATTTAACTTTTTAAACAAAATACTAAAACGAAAGTTATGTTTTAACATTTACCTATTATCGTTACTGTGTTGAGGGAACTTAGGGAAAAATGCACAAACCAAAGCTCCAATTGAAAGTGGTGATGTACTCAAGGTAAACCTAAAAAAGAAATACATCCTTTAGATCTTTACTTTGGTTGAAATGAAACAAAACTTTTAAACAAGTTGATAGGACAGTTTCCATAAACAACTTTTGCTGCTTCATATCTTGTTAAGTGGATAAGTGTCCAGTAAAATGCTACTATTACTTTTATGCTATAATAGAACCAAATTGTTAATTCATGCATCCAATACTGAAAAATATTTTTTTAAACAATACACATAACAAAGTTAACAAACACTTTTACCATACAACAAATAGTATTATCTCAGTTTTAAAAAAGCCCATGTTTGAAACAAGATTTTTATAATCACACACAAAAAAAAATTGTGTTTTCTGCATATAACATTAATCTGCACATAAAAGGAAGTCAAATTATTGCATATTATTAAAGTGATTAGATTTTCAAAATCGAAAATCAGGACATTTACATTGTTACCCCCTGCCCCAACATTTGTTTTACATTATACACCGTCTTCCCCCACATTTCAAACTTTGGCATAATTAATGTAGTAAATAAAAACTAATAACTGAAAAATAATTCATAAATAGTAATCATTATCTCAAGTTATCAAATATAAAAATAAAGTACAAATAATACGATAATTTTAAGCATCATTTTAATGTTTTTAACACGAGTAAATAACATAAAAAGGTTGTGAATTTCTCTATTTTTTCTTTGTTTTTCAGTACTTAGTGGGACTGTAACAGAAATGTAGGAAGTTTTGGCAGGATATTCTGTCCACAGGACAGTGAGACAAAAAAAAAAAAGACTGTCCCACCAAAATTGGGACATCTGGTCACATTAATTATTATATAAAAAGAAACTTACACAGTGAATAGAAAATATCTACTAATCTTTTATAAAAAAACAAAAACATTGATTAGAAAATAATCTATGTCAACTATACCGTCCACCGCCAAGAAACAGCAACCCTAAGGCCATGTGAGTTACCATATGTGAACCATACAGTACATAGCTTGCAGACTGGCTTATTCTTGATCTAAGATGGCGGCATAAACGGATAACATCAAGGTCTCCTGTCCCAGCCATAACCTGATGGGGGAACAGGATCAAAATCAATACAAAAAAGGATAAACAAAAATATGGTTTAAATATATGTAACACATAATTTCAGGGATTGGAAAGTTACTTTTAAAAAGTAACTCTGTTACAGTTACAGTTACTTAATACAAAAAGTAACAATTCATAGTTACTTTTTAAAATTTCAATTTATAAGAAAATTTGAAATTTAGCTTTCTTACCATATTTCAAAGAAAACCACGATTAACGAAACATAAGCACAAACAAAACGCTGAAATCATGATTAATAATTTTTTTTATTTAATTTCAATCCAAGAAATAGGTGTGAACGTGCCCTCTCTCTCTCCCCACACACACACGCTTTGTTGTTGGTCATTGTTGTAGAATCCATTCAGGTTCAGGCAAAACAAAGGGGTTTGCACTGGTCGAAACTTGCTGAACGACAACCTGCTTGACAGTCAACGTGATTTATTTCAAACCCCTTCTTTTCGGTAGAAGCCTGTAATTACGGGTCTTATAATGTGATACTTGGAAAGGTAAACCGACAAGGAGAAACATTAGTACTTTAACAATTCTGGCTGAAAGCAGTCGTCACGCCTTTAGCAGCCAAAGTGGACAATGCATTTTGCTTTTTCCCTCCCAAGACAAGCTCATATTTCGGGAATGCGAAAGTTTGGAAATGTTCCCTTCTTAGAAGTGGAATTTCAAAATAAGCATCAGACAGCCTTTGGAAAGTAACGGAAAAGTAATGCAATTCTTCGTTACCGCTAAAAGTAAATGTTACAGTTACTTTCTGAAAAATGTAACGGCATTACCCGACGTTACCTAAAAAAAGTAACACGTTACTCCAATCCCTGCATAATTTTAAAAATAAAACTCAATAAGACATTTTAAAAGCAAAATTATTTTACTATTCCCAGCCCTATCCCCCTTGACTTGTGTCCTATTTCCCATTCTTCCCTAATCTAATCCTATCTATTTCCTATTCCCAATCAAAATTGCTTATTTCATCTTAGCCTGATGAAATAAGCTAATAGGATTCCAATATATGAAACGCTTAATTTAATAAATAAAACTAAAAAAATATATTATTTAAGCAAAGTTATTTTCCTAAAACTACTGAGTTGTTTAATCTCCACCATTGTAGTTTCTATATTTGGAATTTCTAGAACATTCTAAGGCTGTGTCCTGACTACGACATCAAATGCCACAAATGCAACAAAACTTGGCGATCGCTAAGGGCGCCAAGCGATGCAATAGCATGTGGCTGACTTTGCCAAGTCCCCAAGTTTCGTTGCATTTGATGTCGTAGTCAGGACACAGCCAAAAGGTTACAAAGCAATGTGCCTTCGCCTTTCCGCCATGTGCAATATATCATTGGCTTAGAGTGCTGGGGTATTTCTAGCTTTCATTCCAAATTACCTTAGGCTGTGTCCTGACTACGACATCAAATGCCACAAATGCAACAAAAACTTGGCGACCGCCAAGGTCGCCAAGCGATGCAATAGCTTGGGGGCTGACTCTGCCAAGTCGCCAAGTTTTGTTGCATTTGTGGCATTTGATGTCGAAGTCAAGACACAGCCTTATATATTTGAATACACCTGATTTCCAAAAAATATAATATATATTTTGTTGGAAAGATGGTCGGTTAATAAATTTACAACTTCATATTGTATTCAGTCTAATATATTCAGTCCATTATATAGTTTACATTTATTTCATACATAAGTAACATTTTGTGTAAAGCTCCCAATCAAAACTTATTTTTAATTAATTTTCTTAAAACACACTCATTAATTATTATTTAAACACCTCAATGCTGTTTTACTTAAATTTTTTAAAAATGTACCATCAAATGAAATCAATAACATATCATGTTTCAGGCACAACATGATGAAAAGAACAAAGGTAAATAAGGTTAAATATGTGTACTAGTTCTAACCAGGACTGGGGTTCTGGGGGTGCAAACAAAGATAAATTCTAAATAATTTTCAGAAGTATGCCTCAGTTATTTCTTAATAAAACAATGTTATAATGTAACTTTTTTAATTAATAACTACTTACAATTCAAATAAGTGCACTTTGTCAACAAAATATTTAGTAAATAGGCAAAATACAATAAGAGCTTGCTACTATAGTATTTTTTATGAATAGTAAGATTTAGTATATGTAAATATGTCACCCCACAAAATGTTAAAATGTTTGACAGACAGACAAAGCCATTGTAATATCTTAACTTTAAAATATGAATAAATATAGAAGCAAAAGAGGAACATGCATACCATGGCTAGTGATAGAGTGACAACATTTAAACAAGTCTCGATGGTACTTTTTCCAGCCTGCTCCCCTTTCTGTCTTTTAGTCAGCGAAAGGAATTTTTTCGCATGACTCATCTAAAGAAAAATTAAGAATAATTAAAATGACATCATTGAAATAATTAGACAAAAGCTTCTCATAATTATAATTAAAGTAATCAACAATAATAATATTTTCAGAACATAATATATAGTGGTAAGAATAATAAACCTATCTAAATTTTCCATTTTAAGTATCCTCAGTCAGCACACATAAATGTTAACAATTTTCCATTCAAGTAAAATGCCTAGCTGGAACCAATTTAGTGCCAATTAAGTACCCTCAAGACAAGTGGAAATCCATTCACAAAGCTTGTGATTTTATCTGCTTTATTTCAATAACAATTGACTGAAAACTTAGTCTTGCATATAAAACAGTAATATGAATCGTTTTCACTTTTACTTACAGACAACATTGTGTACAGGAAATTTAAGAACTAAATTCTTAAAAATGTAATTAACTAAATGCAAGTCATTTTTAATAAGCTTCTTACCAAAATTTCGAAAGCTTCAGCATTTGCCGATCCAGCAAACTTCAGACCAAGGCAGAAGCAGCCACCAGCAGTTATATTACAGTAGGCTTGGCTAAGGAAAAATAAACAAGTCAATTATTAGTAATTAGTCAATTATTAGTAATTAGAAACCAACAGTCTACCAAATGGATCCTCCAGGTGGAGATGAGTTACTTCGGCTTATATACTACTTTAAACATTGTAATCAAGAATAATGGTAGGAACTAGATGGTAAATCAACGCCACCTAGTTGTTTGATGGTATATTAAGGTTGCGTGTGTAGTGAACTGCCACAACGGTTTTATATTAACTGCAAAAAACAAACCATTTTTTTTTTATCTTTTTATAAACTACAAATAGGGGTAAATATTTACCCCTAGGATTATTTGCTTGGAAAGTCTTTGCAATAAATGTAATAAAACAACAGCAGATGTACTTTTTGGAAAATATTATTAAAGTATTTATTTGACTTTTTTTTCTGGAGTTTTGTGAGACTTGTTCTTTATTTACCTATGTGGCTTTACAATTCAATTATATTTTTTTCACATATCAATGTTAGTGTACTGTTTCACAGAAGACATAAATTAAAAAATAAATTTAGAATAGTTCACAGAATGCATAAATTGCAATGCTTTAAAAATGCAATATGAGCCACAATAATAAAATGAAAATACACTCAGAGTTTCTAAATTCTGACAAAAACTGGAAGGCAATTTTATTCACTTGTCTTATGATTTGTTTGTCTACGATTTCACAGTAAGGCAATTTAAAAAATAGAATTTAAATAGCATCCATTAAAATTTATATTTTTTGTAGTATACTTAATACTTAGTTCTACATACTATGCTATTCTCTGATTTTATTATCTACTATGCAATAATTTGCTCAGCAGGCCTCAAACTTTTCCGTAGATACTTCAAAATGTAACAAATACATGCACGATATAACTTCGAAATAAGGTAGAATACAAAGAAATCATTAGGAGAAGAAAAAAAGGAATAAGTTCAAGAATTTTAAATTTCAGTCAAATAAACGTTTAAAAATTTAAAAAAAAACTAAATACCTCATGGTTTCAAAATCAACATCAGCACGGCTTACACCTCTTTGAAAAGCATATTTTTTTACAATCTGCAATTAAATCATAATTTTAATATAATATTCGAGCAAACTTTAAATAAACATGCAAGGAAAACATAAATATATATATGAGCTTTACAGTATTGTAGTGTGTTTAAGTTTAATGTAATGGTTTGTTCTTAAAATACATAATACATCAGTGCTATGTTATCTGGAATTTAACCTTGATGCTTTTGGTCTTATGTTACACACATGTTATAAACAGATGTTTTATTTACAGTTTGAAACCCATTGAACTTTTCCTTGCATTCAAGATACAAATACAGTTTTAAAAAACTTGGGATGTGTAATGCTAAACAACTTTCAATTACCACTCAATAAATCAACGCATTAAAAGGTAATACCTCATAAGATAATTACAATAACTTTAACAAATAAAAAGTAGCCAGGGCTGGATTTACCAATAGGCCCTATATGCCCGGGCCTAGGGACGCACCATGATGAAGCTCGCAAATTTATTCCGCATTTTTTTTGTCAGAAAATTTCCATAAAATGTTAGACTACAATACATATCTACATCTACATGCTCTCCACGAATAAAAGTCCCATTTGCCTTCCTTGTATAGGTGACGCTGGACGGGCGAATCTTTCGCTTGGCTGTCAGTGTGTATCTACAGCACGTTATTTATTTAATTTAATTTGTTATTTATTTATTTAATTAATTTTACATCACAGTGAATTAGAATAAAATACAAATTATCTTCACAAAGACCTTTCTGAGGTCAAATTTCTCCCTCCTTTACGATGGTGCGAAGAGGGGGCGACAAAAAAACCACGGGCCTAGGGGCGCATAAAATCTAAATCCGGCTCTGATGACAGATACCATTTGCACATGCACAATTTTTTCAAAAAACTTATTATGATATCCGACAGGTACTGGGAACTCATATACCAAATTTGAAGCCTGTATTCTTATCAGAAATTCCTCAAAAACCAAAAAATTGTAGGGCAGATCGTTTACACATGCAAAATTTTCTAGAAAATCTTATTGAGATGTCCGACAAGTAATAGGAACTTCTATACCAATTTTTAAGTCAGTAGCACATGTAGTTGTAACAGTTCTTACGAAACAGGTTTGCTTATAAAGAATTAAAACAAGTAGATTTGTAACAGAATCTGTCACTTAACCCGCTTCCACACAACAGTTGTGTTTAACAGGTACAAAGGCGACAAACACAGCATTAATTCTATATTAAACATTTACATGCTAAATTTGGCTAGTTTCATTTATTTTATTTCGAAAATTCAATAATTATTACTTATCGTTTGCAAAAATTAATTTATATTTCCAAGAATAAATATGTAATATTCGTCGCTTTTAAATAGAATGAAAATATTTCATATCAACGTAAAAAGAATCTCGTAGTGAAATATATTTGACGTCATTTCAAACTGATCGATGTCGCAAAAATAAATTTATTTTAATTTATTGTCTAAAAGAATTAAAGTTTCTCGAGCGATTGTTGTGAATGGCAATGGTGGTATAATTCTAATAAAAATGGCTTCCTATGCGTTTTAAATGAGCATTAAATTTTGCAGTTTTTTAAATAATTGAAGTACTTCGAATTCGAATTCTTTTCTGAAATTTTCAATGTATTCTAATTTTGATGTGCTGAATTTTTTGACGTATCACACTTGTCCGTAGCATTTGTAGTTTGGGCTATGAAAGTGGGTGACAGACGGACTGAACGATTATAATACCTTCCACTTTTTACGTTATAAACGTAGTGTGGAAGCTAAAACATTGAACTGTAAAATAATAAAATTTACCTCAGGAAGATGGCTATCAATCCATTCTTGAGTGGGTACAATCGAAGACCATGAAATTAATCCTTTGCTTATAGTCTAAAATAAAAAAAAAAATCCAGTTTTAAAGTTTAATGTTTTCTCAATTTTAAACTTTTACATTAATAACAATCTCTAAAAAAATCATTTAGGTTATTTCATAATAGTTAAAATATTCAATAACTTTTAGCATTAAAAATAAATTTTAATGCTTCAATGATACAATTACATAAAAATGAACATCACATCGAGACTACTGTAAAAAAACTACTGCAAATTGAAACATACAATAATAAATCTTGTTAGAATATTATAGAAAACTAAAGCTTCAGTTATTATTTCAATTTAATTTAGCATAACAGTAAGGTTTAATATTTGTTTTAAAAAAAGATAATCCAAATAAATAAACAATCATATTTTCCTGCTTAATAATACTTCACAAATTTTTTAAAAATTAACGCATACCACATATTAAAAATAATCTTAACTTTCTGTTTTTAAAATTTGACATGTGTATTTCTTTTTAGTTTAATCATTATGACTTTTAAGATAATTTTAAAAGAGTTAACATGCAAACATTTTAAAAAGCATTCAAAGGCTCTTAAATTCAACATAATATTAAATTATTAACTACATTTTAAATAACACAACTTGTTTAAGAGAAACCAGAACATGGAATAAATTTATCAAGCTAGTCTTAAAACACTCTACAAGCAAACACTTAAAACAAAACAAACATTTGTTAGGACACATAAAATTAAGTGTTTTTTAGACTTGTAAAACAATTTATGTATAACTCTGTTAATGGGATTTTAAATTACCCTGAAATAACATGAACGTTTGAATTAATTTTTTAAGTTTTATCTTTACATACTCGCAGAAGTAAGAAGTCTGGCCGAACTGCATCCAGATTGGTTGGTGTGTCTGGGGCCATCATCCATTCTTTAATAGCTCTGAAATCAGAAAAAAATATCAATTTCAAAAAACAAATGAACACTTAAGATGCAATTATGGGTTATTTTAGTAGCAAACTGATTAAGTTTTTTAGAATAAGATGAATTAAGGATTTTTTTAATTATTAATAAAGCTATTAAATGATACTATTTTCAAAATTTTAAACAAAACTATTTTAGAAATATAAATTTTTGCTTTGCTTGCATTTATTATTATGCTTTTTTCTATAGCAAATACTAGTGATTTTCTCTATAACCTAAAATCCTCAAATCTTCACAGAGGCTTCTCACAAGTTATGCAGTTTTGGCCCTTCACTGGATCCACTTTGGCTCACAGTCCCAAGCAAATGCTTATATAACTGACTGAATTTTTAGACTTACTGATTATCCGTGTCAAAGAACATCATTCCCAAAGCTAACGTAGCCCCAGGAGCTGTCACATCAACATTGACGTTGTCTCCCTCACGGATTTGGTAGCTGGGAGACTTGTGCTTTTCTCTGTGGATGCCGTTCTGAAAAATTAATGCACTCTATTCCATATATTCTTACTTTGTTTCATTAAATAAATTAATTTAATGGCGTAACGAATGAAACAGATATTATTTGGACTATTTTAAAGAGTTTTAGAACAAAATTGTAAATGCGTGCAATATAGTTAGTTAAATACTTGATATATTATTATAAAGACCACACGTTTTGATTTTTCAAGATAAGTATATATAAATGCTTAAAGTAAACTGCAGAGTACGATTATTACTATAAAATTACTACAGCATAAGATGTGTGCTATTGGTTTTAAAAAATAAGAAGTTTGATTAATTTTTAAATAGGAGCGACTTAATAGAGCAAGTGAAAACATTTCAGATTTTTATAACTATTCAATACAGAAAAGAAAAATAAAGAATTTTAACAAGTCAATTATTCAATATATACAAAGATATTTACCAGCTATTCTTAAAAAATAGTGTATTAATTTTTAATAATTTGGGCATGAATGATTTAAATACTCTCATAATATATTAATTAGGCTTCCTTTAAAAAAAGAGCTACATAAAAGGTCCATGAATAACTCAATGTTGTTGCTTCTAAATTACCGAGATACTTTCAATCATAAGTCAGTGACGCGTTTATGAATGTTGGGGCCATAGGCGGCCTCCGAATTTGGGGACCCTCGGCCTCCGAATTTTACAAAAATGGATATCTGTATTGTCTAAAATCTCCCGTCAAAAACAGATTTTGTAATTTTTATTACAATAAAAGTGGTGGGGTTTTTTTTTGGTTTACAAACAAATCGGGGGCCAACAAACCGTAGACAGACAGTATATAAATATTTGAAAGAATTGGAAATTCCCCGAAATCCGTGACGTCACGCTCGTATAGTTCGGTAAAAGGAGACACGAAAAAGCGACAATTCGGCGGCCGGTCAATTATTATGTTTGTATGCAAACAGTTGTAAGTCTAGGTATTTGTTATTAATTTTGAAATTTGGGGGCCCTCGCAATCTTGGGGCCACAGGCGCCCGCCTCTAACGCCTATTGGTAAACGCGTCACTGTCATAAGTTGATAGTATGCTATACTTAATGTTACACAAAATCACATAAATTACTCGTATACATGCTACTAAGTATGACACCTAATATTAAAAATAATTTTAGTTACACAAAACTTAAGGAATAAATCAGATACTTGATGTATTATCACACATAAAATTGATTAAAAATGTTAAATTTTACATTTTTTTAAAAAGTAAATAAACAGATAATTCTTTACCAAAGGCTTTTTAGCTCCTCCAACCATATAATGATATAACCAGTCAGCCATAGGAGAATTAGCCACGCCTGACATTTCTTTGCCTTTCTAAAATAAATTATAACATTAAAAATTGAGTTAGATTGTCTACAAAACATATGTTATGGACACACTGTTTATAGTATCAAGAACATTAAAAAAAAATAATATTTGGATTTAGAGTTTAATATGAATGTTTTAAGTTGGGTTTTTTTTTTTGTCACTAACTCATTTATTGCTGTTATAAATGTGGTAAGGGAACCTGCAAAACAAAAAGTTAACAATATAGCTGATAACATTTTATCAAAAGTTAATTGCTCTCAACTTACAGATCAGTTACAAAGTAACCAATTAATAAAACTAAATTTAGAATTTAGAGAAATCTGAAAGACTGTTATAAAGAAATATAATATAAGATTCTGCACAAGAAAAGAATCTAAAGTATGCTGTTTTTAATAACGGCAAGGAAAAAAATAGCAGTTAAAAGCGTTTTAGGTTTTAGATAATGAATCATGAAAAAAAATGTATGGATTTAGTACTTATAAAATAACATCTATGCACGGCCCAAGATAATGGTTCTTTCTAACTACTGAGAAGGATGATAACTAATTCACTAACGATGAAGATATTCGAATTAAATGCTGATGTCTTTCACTGATTATGAAAAAGTTAAAATTATTTTAAAAATTAAAAAATCATTAAAAAAAGTTATGGATATAATACCCCATAACCAACCGTTTAAGAACCAATTAGTCGGGTTGGGACAGGTATACATCATCATTATGAGTGGAAGGTTTTGATTCGAAATGAGTTTTTCTCCATACACACAGTTTTAAAAAACGATAAATTTACTGAATTTTAAGTACGGAGGAGTCATTTATAATCATCTGCAATTAAAATATATTTAAATTTTTTTAGTTAAAAATTTTAATTTAAAAATGCCATGCAGTGAAACCAACTATACACTTGAGGTCAATTTTATTATACTTCACAGAGTTAAAAAAAGTAATAAAATGTCCCACAAGTCAGAATTTAACCCAAAAGTTGAGCTAATTTTTAAAAATAGGTCCCAAAAATTAATCTTTATACTTTAAAAATAATGGTTAATGCTTAAGTTTTTAAAAAGCAAGTTACCCCAAAAGTAATGAGCCCCAAAGCCAGGCCAGCCGCCAAAGAATAGCTCTCCCTGTCGATGCTATGCTCCATCTCAGGTCCTGGCGGCCTCCCAATCTCGCCAAGAAGAACCTCCGCCATGTGCCGGTGTCCGGAACCCTGGTACAGCAACCCTAGACTCATGACGGCCGCCACTTGGACTACAGGCGCTACGTCAAGTTCAGTTGAGGTGGGTGGCAGCAGAGCTTCTATATGGATGCTGAGGAGTTTGGTAGTGCTCAAGTCCATGGTTCCACGTCTAGGGGGTTATTGATGAAGTTAGGGTTAAGATTTAGAATGTTGTTGCAAAGTTAATCCTTGAAGCTAATTTTAAGTGTGTTTGGACATTTTCAAAGATTTGGGAGAAATAAACAATGTCCTTTTATTTATTTAAAAAAGTTCAGCATCAAAGAAGCAAGTATTGCAAAAATAGTCTATTAATTTAATATTGTTTTGGTAGAATGAAGTAATATTTGCTTTCCAGAAAAAGACATAAGTTGCAATAAAAAAGAAAATTTGATTGACGTAATTAATGTGAGACTATGTATCAAAATTAACATTTTAAGTTAACTTGAATGGATCCTATCAACTCAATTGACCTTAAAAATGGGTCCTATCAACAACAAGTGTTTCATTTTGGGGAGAAAAAAAAACTTAATAATTACCAGCCAAATGTTATTCAATGTTTTTTAAGAGAATTGTACAGAAAATGTATAAATAAATATATTCTTAGGAAAAATACAAAATAATAAACAAAATATATCATTTCACAAAAAAATTTTACAACTATAAATTTACCACTCCTTCAATTTTATTGAAAATAATACATTGGATTGAAATCTATTAATTTTGCTTGAGATACATAAGAAAATTCACAATAATCAATAGTTTACTTACTTTGCTGCTGAAACCCCAAGCAGGATGCCGACACTAGTAAGCTCATGGGCCTGTGACAGAAAACAATTGCATTTTAGTAAATATCAAAGTCCTTCATAAAATAATATCAGTCCTTCATAAAATAATATCAATCCTTCATAAAATAATATCAGTCCTTCATAAAATAATATCCCTTCAATAAAATAGCAGTAAAAAAAAATTATTTACAAAGTTTCTGCTGAAAACTTCAAAAAAAAATTTAAAGCAATGGAATAACATAATATTCTTTTTTTAATGTTTGCATTTGCACTTACTGACTTTATATGCATAGTTTTTAAATTTACATTCATTAATTTGAAATCAAATTATGAGATTGATTAAATTTACTTAAAGTAGATAAATTTAAATGGAGTCATGTTCAGAGTAACTTTTCCAGAACTTTTTACTACTAATACTTTTTCTTTTGTAAAAATTATTGTATTTTACAGACTAACATAAAATTAAAGGGTTTTAAAGCCCCTATTACAATTTTACATTTTCTTATTTTTCCCATAACCCATGGGAACCTCGTTTCGAAAATTCAATAACTCACCTTGCAAAGGTAGTCGTGAATACTTAGAGTAGAAAGACGAGAAAGGTGACCGTTCAAACCAAGAGCCATTAGAAATCCGGCATGTTCTGTTGGAGTATCGTTACTGCTGGTTCGAGGCATGTTATACACCATCCATGTTGAATCGATCTTAAAAGTAACAAATAAAATAAATTATTAATAAATCTACTATAAGTAGATTGACCAATTTGTTACAGTGATTAATCTTTTTCAAATAATATCACTCAATTTTCATAAATCATATTTTATTTACAATGTTTTTGTTCGAAAAACAAATAAAAAACAGACTATTTGCAAAATATTTTATAGATAGGTACATGAATAATCTATATATATTATATATCTATATATATATATATATATATATATATATATAAATATATATATAATATAATATATATATATATATATATATATATATATATATATATATATATATATATATATATATATAATATATAATATAATATATATATATATATATATATATATATAATATATATATATATATATAATATATATATTATATACAGATACCCATAATTATCACTTATATTTCTATCTCTGGAATGGCAACAATCAAAGTGAACAAAAATACTACTAATTTCAAAATGGCCGACTGAAAACAACAAAAAGTGTTTCTTCAGGAATGGATTGAACAAGGGAAAAATAACTATAAATATTATGCACAAAATATAGTTCACGATACGGCAGAAAAACATCTTTATTTTTTATTCTATATATACAATTCTCTTATACGGCTCCCAAATTTCCTTATATTTCTAACTTTACAATGGCGACACAATCGAGTTTGTTTACACTTTCGACTACGGTAAAGAGAAGTTGATTTTGATTTTGATTTACTCTAAGCGTTATATAAGATTCGTTATTAGTTTTTTAAAAAAAACTTTAGGATAGAATCAGTAAGTTTAAATTTAAACATGCATAATATTAGGGACGTTTAATGCTTGAAAATTTAAATTATAATTTCGATTGACTGAACTACCAAACACAATTGTTAATAAAATAGGAAAAATAGAAATAAATAAATATAGTTTCTAAGCGTTGACGGCTGCACGGTTTCCAATTTATTTACAAATGGATCTTAGTCAAGCAGCGAAGTATTTTCTCAATAATAACCATTAATTTGTAATTATTTTATTTTAAAAGAATACTAAAGGCGGTTAACCTAAAAGACCATGTCCGGATTTGGCGCCAGTCGAAAAATGTCGCCAAGTCAAAATGACAACAAACCGTGCGTTTGCCAAGTCTGTGAAATGACAACAAATAGTTACTTAAAATGCTGCTCAAAACTGAAAATGTCTGCTGAGAGAACATAAAAGATTTCCTTATTAAAAATTATCGTGGCATTTGCGATCGTAGATCGTAGCGATATTTTAAAATAAGAAAATCAGAACTCAATTGTTTGCTGCAAGTTCAAAAACAATGTGCACAAAAAATAATTTAAGAAATGAGTTATTTTAATAATTAATGATTAATAATATTTTAAATATATTAATACGATTTAAGAATTCTTAACGATGAAAGAAATGGACAGGATCAACTTATAAACAAAGTAGCAAAATAAATTGTCTAATGCAAACGGGATACATATAAAAAAAAACTGAAAAAACATAGAAAAAAACTGAACTATTTGATAATTATTCGCTTAAAATACAATCCTTTTCGATTTTTGAAGCCAATGGCTGCCATAATACGAATTTGGCGAAAAAATTGCCGGACATGTTCCTTAAGGTTAACCTTCAAGGCTAAACTAACATATTTCAATGAACGGTGAGTGAGCGAAGCGAGCCTGGATCGCGAAGCGATCCAAAGGGAACTGCGCAAGCAGCCCCTGGGGGTTGGCGAGCGATAGCGAGAAGGGGGCGCGCCCCCTAGTATTAAACTAAACTGTACTGCAAAATGCAGTATGTTTGGTCAAATTACTTTTCTTTCTTCAAGTATCACTGTTTAAATAAATTTTCTTTTAAATACAAATTATGATTCTCGAAATTTCTTAATACTTCATTTGCAGTTAAGAATTGGGTTGTTTCACGGAGGATCTCGCAATAGCTCTGCAGTTTTGTTTTCATGTCTATTTTGATGTCTTTCAACAGTGTTGCCACCAGTTTTATCAGAAAAACTATGCAAAAATACCATTTAATTCTAAAATTACAAAAACTTACCATAAAAATACTAGCAAAGCGTTTCACGTTTTTTTAAAGTCACTAAAAAGATTCCATAATGGAGCTAGTATTTTTACGATATATTTTTTTTAATTTTATAGAATAATTCTAAATCTCGATTTCAAATAGTTTACCTTTGATGCACTGTGTGATATAGAAAGGCCTGCTGCTACACCATTGTGAAAAAGGGGCCACATATTCATATTTGCTGGGATATCAATGTGAGATAAATCCACTGTTGTATTTCTGTAAATATATATATATATATCAAATTGATGAAATTCCACTATTATCATGAAAATACAGTTGGCTCCCTCCTAACCAGACTCTGTTTAATTGGATCTAACTCTCTGAAATGTTTTAGCAAATAACAAAATGTATAAACATGCAATCAAATGTATAGACAAACCTTGATTTCACTTCTATCATTTAACTGGATTTTTGCTTAACCGGCTTTCCCTCAGCTCCATTGAAAGCCAATTAAGAGGATGTCTATTGTAATCTATATTCATTTGTGTTTAACCGTTTAAAGACCACTTGACCAGGTATCCATCATCGTTAGGGATGGAAAGAACGGTTTCAAGTTGAACACAAAGATTTTGTTTAACCAAATGATAGCAGAATAGTCCATTTTGATTTTTTTTGTTGTGGATGTGATATGGTCTTTATAAAGAGTCAATTGATAACTAAAACATAGTTATCAGTGGTCATATGAAAAATCTATTTTGATCTACATGGATATGTGATGTTGATTACTGGTATAAATTTAAGTAGGCATATATTTTTTTAATATTTTGATTTTATAACTTTTTTTTAAGAAAAAAAATATGAGAACAAATAAAAATATTTAATGTTTTAAAAATAAATCTTAAAATAAACTTGAAGTAACTAAAACTCATTCTAATTGAACTTTAGGTCATAATATCTATTTCTTTGGTGAATACTGCAATAAAACTATAAAATCTGACTTACAAATTAACTAACTAAAATAATTCTTGCATCAGTTTTGATTTAAAACTAATTTATACATTACCTAGGAGGTGCCTTTCCAGTTAAGCATAATTTCGGAATAGGCAATGCTTCAGTTACTACTGGACTATAAGCCCTTAAGGTGAACATTCCTCTGTACAGAAAAACAGAATTGTTATTTAGGTACTAATTAATATTAATTACAAACAAGTAGAAAAAAAATTATAAGAGTTATTGGTAAAACTCACATCTTCCAAAGTATAACTAAGCTATAAGGTCCGGTCTATTCATCAGCGACTTTTGATACTGGTAAATTCAATTGGATGAAATCGAGAATGAAGGGGCCGGACCCTATATCTTAGTTATAATATGGAGAATTTGGGGTTTTTTTTCAAATACATCCTTTAAAAATGTTTTGTAAACTTACCTGCCAACAGTAGCAGCCATTGAACGGATACACAAATTCAGAAGGTGCTTTTCCTGCTCTTCTATGAATTCGTGATCACTAAAAGATAAGGGTCATTAAGATTAAATAAGTAAACAAAATTAAAACATCAAAATTTTTAAAAGGCATTTTTTAACCAACAATGAGCTACACAATATAACCCTTCTTTTAAAAAGATACGTTAATATCAAGGCATGAATATGTATTAGAAGAAATTGAAATCAATGAATTATTGAACTGAAACCCATTAATTTTTTTTTGCATTTCAGCAGAAGTAAATTAATTTTGTAAAGACAAAATACATTTATTTATAAATTCCTTAAAAATTAAAACGAAAAGTAACTCAGCTACCTTTTGTAAACTAGAAAACAACATTTGTACTTTAAGTTTATTTTTCCTTTTTTCTCCTTAACCAAAAACGTTAAAAATAAAAAGTTTGATCATGCATCTAACCCTGTTTCGATCAGTAGCCATTAAACGTTTCTTGCAAAGAAATAACCAAAGAATTATACCAAAAATATAATATATACAAGCACTTCATATTGACAGTTAGAATTCAAAACTTTTCAGTCTGATGTTTTACAAGAAAATGTATCAATAAAAACTTTATTTTATAGTGTAAACTTAAAAATAATTTTACAAAAAAAATGTATTTCAATTAAAAATTAAGGAAAATACATTACCTAACTTCTGGCCTTTGTGTCAATACAATGGGATAAGGTTTTGAGGACTGCAACATATGAAATACATCCAGAACGCGGTGGTCTTGTCCAAAACGTAAACGTAAAACCTAGGAAGTAAACACATTTTTTGTTAATGTACAACTTTTTAAATTTGCATCAAACTTTTTGAAGAAGTTATTAATTGCCTTAAATAAACTTTCTTATTTTTTTCTAACATAGCATCATAGTAGTAAAATATGAGAGGCATGAAGCAAACTTATTTAAAGCAGGACTGATTTATAGAATAATACAATAGGTTTCAATTAATGTGAATGGAGCAGTTTTAGGCAATTCATTATACTGAAAAATCTACTACTGGAAGTACAATTAACTATTTAAATGATATGTTTAGTTTAGTTTGAATTATCGTCGCACTAGAGCTACACGAGGGCTATTGGCGACGGGCGTCGTATTTTCGAACTACAGTCAAGTGACGAGCCGACACCTGAGTAGGCACCCAACGCAACCGTTAAGGGCGACATCATAAGCAGCGTTAGGACTTTGAAGGATATTTAACGTGCACTCCCTCCACACAGAGTATTATTCGTCGGACTTTTTGGCTGCACAGGCCGTTTATAGGTCAGGAGTTATTTAAAGAGGAGTACAAAGGAGGTATCACTTTAAAGGAAGTATCCTTATAAAAAGAGGAAATTAAAATATTAGAATATACTATATGTTTTTAATGCCACAAAAAGCAAACCTGCTTAACTGAAAAGTAAATGCCATTATATAGCATCAAATTCGTATAAATTTATATTTTCTACTGCATGTTGTAGGTAAAAAAGTAAACTCATTATTGTATTGTTACAAACTTATAATAAAGTTTTATCATACAATTTCCAACTTTCAAAGCCAAATAATGAAATTTTACAAGCAAGGAAATTCAGTTTCCATTTTTAAATATTTCATGATAGGTATCCATTACAAAAATCAGGTTATTTTGAAGGATAAAGAATGAAAATAAAATAATCTTTAGGAACCCCAAAAGTAACACTAAAATTGAGATTTTTTTTACGATCATTAAGAATATGATCTCACTTACTTTGCCGGGGGGAAAAAATTAAGTAAACTAACTTCAAGATCTAAGTGATGCAATCCATCTTCAAAGTTATCCTTCACATATTGCTTTGAATCCTTCGACAGTCCTTTGGTTTCCTTGGCCAAAAATTTGGTATCCTTCCAACTGAAGTTAAAGTGTTCTGTTCTAATTCTGGGATGTTGTGATGGTACTTTTTTATCTGAAGCTAGGAGTGAGGACAGGTCACGTCTACCTATAATAATTCAGAAATAAGCCCATTATTATCGGCATAAATTGACTGACATTAACAATAAATTAAACTAAAACTACACTTCTCGACGCAACAGCCCATTACCGAGCCAAGGCTTGCCGTGTCCATTTTAGCTTTCGTGATCTAGGGCTCTGGGGTGCTAGGCATATATCCCGGTAAGGTGGTCAGCCTCAAGCAGAACCCAGAGTGTTTAGTTCCCAAGCATGCTTGGTACCCATTAACAATGAATTAGGATTATTTTATAGTCGGTCTATATACTATGCGAGCCTCGAAAAGACTTTCTTCCCCCATACCTACGCTTGGTTTTCTAGGAAACGGGGGGAGCATCGCTTTTCTAAACCTAACGCGTTTGAGGTTCTGTTGTGGAGGTTAACAATCCGAACAGTTCAAACCCAAGTAGGGTGGGGAAAAAACCTGCTCACGCCGTTTCGAAGAAAACCACATGCGGGGATGGGGGAGGAAAATGCTTTCGAGGCTCGCATTCTGGATAGACCTACTATAAATGTCAGGGAATCAACAATATTTTTTTAAGAAAGTATGCAGCTTTGGTCAGTACTAGTTTAGAACTAGTTAGTCAGTAAGTTTTTTTTTAACGATAATTGATTTGGTGAACACAACAAAATAGATGCTTATTTTGTAATATATTTATAAGATTTTAACAAAAATCTTTTCTTTTAATTATTACTATGACTTCTGAAAAGAGGAATTTTTTAAGACATACCAATGAGATCATACACTGCTTTGGACCACAAACCAGACGGAGAATGCCAACAGCATAGTAAAGCATCTTTTATGGGGAGAGAAAGACCAAATGGCAAAGTGTGCAAGTCTTGTAAAGTTAAACCTATAGAAGAGAAATGCTTACGTTACTAAAATGAAATTACAAGCCTAAAATAATAGCTTTGGAATGTTAATGAAAGTGTAAGAGCTTTTTTAAGTACATTTCAATAACTGTTTTGGAATTGCCTAGCATATGTCCAAATTACATCTAAAAATTACCAGAAATGCAAATGGAAAAAAGATACTAGATCAAATTGATAATTTAATAAACTTTATATTCTTTTTTTAGATATGAATTAAATATTTAAGAGAAAAAATTATAGGTGCCAATTATTAGAACTGAAAAAATAATTATAATGATATTTGATTTTGGATTGAAAAAAAAAAACAAAGACATATTTGATATTTAAGCCTCTTAAGAAAAATTAAAACCTTTTTTAAGAATTAACTGAAAATACAAGGGTTTTTGATAAGTCGATTTTATAATTCAAAGACTTTTTATTTTGAGACAAACAACAGCCTATTAAATAAAAAGGTTTTATAAATGTTATTAAGTAACCTAATTTTGTGATAAGAAATACTGCTGCTTTCTTTGGGTTGAAATCTATTGCATAGCATGAGGAAAGCAAATCATCAGTAACATCCTCTTCTACTCTGACACCTGAAACAAAAGACTATTTTATACTACTTAGTGTATTAAAATCAGTAATGGGCACAGCAGGCCTTGGCCCACTATGTTCTGCTACACGACTGAGTTTAGAGTTTTAGTTAATTAAAATAGTCTAAGCAATTCTTAGAAGTTTGATGATTATAATACACAAGATAAAAAAAAAACTCAAAATAATATTACTTAAAAGTTTAAATTAAAAATAAATAACATGCAAAGTTGGCAAATTTTTCCAAGGCAGTTCAAACTGCTTTTAGAAACCGGTTAAATCTGACATGGCAAAAACCAGTTTCTGCCACATTTGAGACAGAAACTGGTAAAAACTGTCAAAATTAGTATTGTCAAGATGCAAAAGTTTTAAAATAACGTTTAAGTTGAAAAAAAATAATATATTATTTTAATAGGTAAGCATTTTTTAGCAAAAAGAGCAATTTTTTCAAAAAACCTGAATAAGTTGGGGAAAAAGCAAAAAATAAATTCCTTCTATTAAAAAAATTATCTTATATTCCTGTCTTTCATAGAAAATATTTGACATTTGCTGGCAAACGAACAATAAGCAATAATTACACAAAAATTTTATTTTTACAAGGAAGGATGATTAATATTTTAACACAAATATATGACTTATTTTAAATATACTTAAGTCAACTTTTCTTAAATTAATGAAAATGACCAACAAAAAAGTTTACTCATATACTGTAAAGATTGCACTATTAAATACCTGGAGCAGTTACTTGTAATAAATAGTCTTTTAATCTAGTCACAGGTGTTACAGTTGATGTCAACATTGCAAAAACCTGAAAAGATTGGTTTTAATAATATAAACAAAATTTTATTCTTTAAATAAGAAATGTACACAATTAAGGATCGCATATCGACATTGCTTGTTTTTCTTTGTTAACCAGTTAAATAAAAAGTATGTGCTCTAGTGAGCTTTTTATTCAAACAAATTAAAGATACAAATTATAATGTTAAAAGTGACAAGGAAGTTCTACATCTTTTGAGAAGTAAAATTTGCACAAATAACATAGGTAAAAAAAAACAATCAATTTAAAATTTCCATACATTTATCAAACACAAATATTTACCAAAATGTAGTCATGTATGAGCTTGGTCACTTTGGGAATGTATGGAAAGGGTTCAATTGTACCATCTGTGAGACACCTTTGCACGCAACGATAAATACTTGGGGTTGACGAAAAATAGCTAGGGTAATGAACTTTTTGGATTTCAGCTACAAATAAAACAAATGAAATTAAAAAGTTAAAATGATATCGATTTTAAATTGTTCATAAAAAAAACTAATGAGTTTCAGAGGATAAAAAAAAATCCTTTAAAATGAAGTTTTCTGTAGTGTGAGATTAAAGTATGTCTTTGTCACACAAAACTTTAAGCTACTGTCGAATGTGGTAACTTTGTTCCAAGTTTTTCAAGCTAATAATTTCTCATTAAATACACTCTTTAAAAACATGCTTGCCATTTTCAACTGGAGGCAACTCTGTCTTGACCTATTAGTAAAAAAAATATTCAAAAAGAAATGCAATACTGGTGTTTTATGCTTGGTCCAAAGTTATTCTATTTGACAGTAATTATAAATTAACTAACATCTGAAAAAAATTAAAAACAAAACTGGATTTTTAAAAAAATGACAGAATTTTTTACACTTGGAATACCTTCACGGCCACATTCAATAGTTATTTATGCAACTAGTGTGAAAAGTAAGGCTTTTTTAAACGAGTTGAATAAATTCACGAGTTTAAAAAAGGCTATTTTCAACGTGTTGTCATGCACTATTTTTTATAATAACGTGCAAAAAAAGTATTTATTAAATTGGCATTTATTGATTGGCTTATAAATTATTTTATTATCACGTTCAAATGATTTGAAGGTGATTATTTATATTAATGATTATTTTAAAATCACGTGCAAAAAGTATTTATTAAATTGGCATTGGAAATAAGACGCCAAATAAAGAATAACGTTAAAATAAAGAATTTTCCACCAATCACAAAGCCGCCGAATAAAGTATCACGCTCATATAAAGAATTTTACACCAATCGGATGCTCTTATTTACTTTGTCGCACTAGTGCGTAAAAGTAACTTTGAAACATGATTCCGTTAAAAGCATCACTTTTGCCACGATTATTGATTTAAAAAAGTTAGTTTTTTGTTTGATATTATAAAAACATGTTTGTTATTGTTTCTTATTAGTATAAAGCAGCAAATTAATATAGCATAGAATGATTAGAAACTTAAAATATGTTCAAATTGAATTTATGTTTTCATTGTGTTAAGTGCAAACAAATATTGTAAATGTTAAAGGTAATAACAAGTATATATTAAAACAAAAATGTATTTTACCTTCGGGAAGAATAAATTTCAGATTAACTGAAGTGAACTGGTCAGGAAAATCTTTCCAATAGTGATCTAAGTACTTAAATTGTCGCAGTTCCCTAAAAACATTACATCAAGAAAACAAGTTAATATTAATTTATTATTTACATAGAATTGTTTTACTTTATATTAAATTTAGCTAACAGAGCATCAATTTTCTACCTTTCACCAGGAGGATGGCTGTCAACATTTTGATGATAACTACATTTAATTTGAAGGTGTCAAAAGGTAAAGTATCAGAAATTTGTTAATAAATATCGATGCCAATTCTTGTTCCAGAGTTTAAAGTCTAGTAATATGTGTGTGTGTTTTTAAGTCTATCTGGTCAAAGTATTGTAGAAAAGATATAGTACTTTTAAAAAATACAATGGAAATAATAAAAATTAACAATGAATGAATTTGCATAGGTGTGATTTTTTTTAATGTTTAAAAAATGCTTGTTGACACATTCATTTTATAAATCAAAAAAGCACTTTAAATTACTGTTTTAGCACAGTTTTGATGCATATAAAAACATTATGAAATTAAACAAAAAAAAATTAATCATGCTAAAAAGTATTGACTAGCAAGTTATAAACTAACATTTTTTTAAAATTAAACTTGCAAAACAAATGCATATTTATACACATAGTTTTAATGAAAGCAACTTGAAAAACAGGATAATTAGCAATATACTGTACCTAGCCAGTTCTGATAAAAAGCTACACAATTGCGATAAATCATCAAACAAGGAAATATCCAGCTTGGAATCCTAAAACAAATACATTGCATTTAACAATTCTTTAAAATAAAAAAAAACATACATATAACTAACATAGTGCGATAAAATGGCTATGTCCATATTTTGGAGAAATTAGCACACTTAGCAAAATAGCTTTAGAATTTTCATACGATCCATTCACTCTAATAAATCCGAAGGACTTTTCCTTACATTGAAGGTCTTGGTTTATATTTTATCCTCAAACTAGATCTTAAAATTTATGCATGAGGTTAACTATTAGGAAAAGAATTCAAGGGCAACCAACTTAAATAATTTGAAATGCTTTTTTCAAAGAATACTTCATGTCACCGTCCTGTCTGGAATTTGTCGCCATCTTGACACCGAGCGTATGGCGCCGGGCGTCTGACAAATTTGATTAAAGGGCGTGTCCTCTACCCTTGGAGGGAAGAATACAAAAGGAACAGGTATGCGTGGCAACGAGGACTTTGATTCTGGACTTGAAGGAGAACGGTCGGTTACTCAAATGAAGATTTTGTAAAAACCCAAGACATGTATAATTTCTAATTTATTTATCATTAAAACTGAATTTTTCTTATAATGCTGAGTCAAACCTTTACTACAAAGAACCACCACTGAATCTCTAGCTTGCATATGGCAGGGATTCGTCACACTTCAGATTAGCAAGCACAGAATATTTACACAAAAAAATTATTAATTTTTACAATTACGTTATTCCCAAAATAATTTATTAAATAAAAAATGTATTAAATTAAAAAATATAAGGGGTTTTTGAAACCTGTAGAAACAGTCAAAAATGATTACCTCATATACAAGATGCAAGGCAAAAAGCACATGGGCAACGTAAGGAAATAGAAGCGCTGAATCATTGAAAAGATTAACATCTTCAGGTGCAGGTCGAGTTGAACCATGCAGACTGCTGAAATCTGATTCTAATTTAGGATGATTGTTGGCTATTAAATTCTGCCAATCCTGAAACAAAATATATATGTACCATTTCAATGTATTGGGAGTGCATTTAAAGAGTTCCCATTCAAGAAAACTTTCTGCAAAATTGTAGAGACCAATTAAACTTTTTGAAGACGAATTAAAAGACATTTCAAAGTAAAAAGTTTACCAAGCATTAGAATTTGTAATTGGCTTTCAAATCCTTTACATCAGCTACATAAAAAAACTAAGTTTTTGGACAGACTTGCGAAGTCTTTTAACCGCTTGTTAACAAAACATTGAGAGAAAAAAGTCTCACTAGGAATGTTTAAGTTTTTTTTGTACAAAAATTAAGGCTCTTTTTGTGACAGAGCTTTTCTGACAGCTCTGTACATAAGATTTTTTATTTTAAGTAAAATAACTTGTAATTTCAATTTTTAATGAAAAAAAATAACCACAATTTTCAAAGATATGGGTTATTGATTTGAAATTCCACTAATTGATATTGTTCACGTAAAGTCCTATTTATTTACAACTTGTAAAGATATCTTATAAATAACAAAGCTTGATTTGACATAAATTAAATTTCAATTTTGCACTAACAATTTAACCATTTAGATAACCTATTCAGCCAAACCAAATATTCTGCTTGATTGGGCAAATAAGCCATGCCGAATATTTGGCGCATCTTATGTCTAATGTATTATATGAAGATTTGTAAAAATGTAGTTTTGCTTTGATGGCAAATAACCTCATTGCACGGATCGGAAAGTTACTTTTGAAAAGTAACTAGGTTGCAGTTACAGTTACTTTATTATATAATTCTGTTACAGTTTCTTAATATGAAAAGTAACTAATTACAGTTACTTTTAGAAATTTCAATTGTAATTTATCCATCTTACTGTTTTTTAAAGAGAACCAAGATTAAAGAAACATTAGCACAAACAAAATACTTCAATTAGAACTAATTAAAAATATTTTTATTTGTTTTAAAAGAAGTTGCATTTCAAAATTGGCAACCGACAGCCATCAGAATGTAACGGAAAAGTGAAGAATTTTTTGTTATCGCTAAAAATAACTAAGTTAGTTACTTCCTGAAAACTCTAACGGAGTTGCCTAAAGAGTAATTTTTACAAGTAACGTGTAACTCCAATCCCTGCCTCATTGTTTCTTTTGATTAATTTGTCGCAATTTAAAGTACTATGAAATGCATACACTTCTTAAAAAAGATTATTACACATGTAATTTATCAGATTTGATAATTGTTATAACATAAAAGACTTACATCCTCACATCCTTTTTCGTGTGTTTTCTGCTTCTTAACTTGTGTGTGAGGTGAAGAATCGTTTTTGGTACAATCCCCAAGCACAACTTTATCCGCGTCGAACCCAATCATACAGAGCAAACTGACCAGAAACGCATTCAATTCCATTTTTGTGTCCATATCGCTGGGGCCTGGGGCGTTTCGAACAGAGTACCATTTTATAAATATCTGGGTGTAGACATCTCTGGGGAGCACATATTTCAATGCTTGCATGCACTTGGAAACTGAAAAAATAATAGTTTAGTTTAGTTTGAATTATCGTCGCTCTAGAGCTACACAAGGGCTATTGGCGACGGGCGTCGTATTTTAGAACCACAGTCAAGTGACGAACCGACACCCGAGTAGGCACCCAACGCAACAGTTAGGGGCGACATCGTACGCAGCGTTAGGACTTTGAAGGATGTTTAACGTGCACTTCCTCCACATGGGGTATTATTCGTCGGACATTTTTGGCTGCACGGGCCGTTTATAGGTCGGCAGAAAAAATAATTTAAAAAAATAATAGTAATTGTAAGCTGGCTAGAGAGTGGAAAGTTAGTAAAAAATTAATATTTTGAAAAGAGGACTAAAAACATACAGCTTACAAAAACAATCATATGGGAACGGACACTAATGGTTTTGATGGTTTGACACTAATGGTTTAAAGACTAATGGTTTTGACACTGAAATTTTAAATGAAATGTATTTTCTTTATTATTTAGTTTTTAGTGCTCTTTTTTTTATTATTAAAATAAAAGTCAAAAAATATATGATTACAAGATAAAGGGAAAAAAAAATGCCATAGCTTTACTGGTTTTAAAGATCATAGCTTATAACACTGTAAATAATGTCCTACTGACATAGAATATTATAACTGTTGAAAATGTATATGCACTGATTCTCTAAATAGTAGAATAATACATTAAAATAAAACTATTCCTTGTCTTAATGATATACAATTTAGTGTTTATTCATGCATCAATCAAATATCTAATTTGAAAAAAAATACTCCTTCAAATGCAGTATGCACAAACTGGAATTGGGATTATTATTTTTATAATGATTATGTTCAAGTTGATGTTTGAAACAAAAAACAATTTCAAAAATGCAGTTTCTACCTGTTTTGGAAAGAGTTACTTCTGGTATTTGTAATCTGTAGAACCCTGATTTTGTTTCCTAGAAAGAAGAGGACATATTTTAGCTAAAACTAGCATATGCTCAGAATTATATTTAAAAAGTACATTAAAAAAAGAAGAAAAATAAAAACGGAACAGAAATTGTCATTTCATAAAACTTTCCATACTATTACTAAAGTGTAAGGATAAATTTTGATTAAAATAAGATGTCATATATTACAATTTTGCCAAAATACATAGATAAATAAAAAGAACACTCAGTCAGTAATTTCCCATTTTGCCACTACTTTATAATTCTAAGACTGTGTCCTGACTACGACATCAAATGCCACAAATGCAACAAAACTTGGCGACCGCCAAGGGTGCCAAGCGATGCAATAGCATGTGGCTGACTCTGCCAAGTTTTGTTGCATTTGGGGCAATTGATGTCGTAGTCAGGACACAGCCTTACAAAATCAAAAGCAATATATGCAAGAAACAACAAAATTTGAACTTCAGAGTAATAATAGAAAATATTTGAATACCAAGGTAACTCTATTTCTAATACTGTCTCTGATGCTTTTAATAGGGCCAACATGGACAAACGAAATCTCTTCATTTAGCACTGTTTTGATGGGTTCTTCAACTATCATTGCAACTGGCGAAAGAACTTGCTCCTAAAAACATTAAAAAATAGGTTTAGGTTTTGGACCACTTGAATAAGAAGTAAGGACATAATGAAGAAGTAAACTAAATAAGTAAAAGCACATTTATCTACCATTGAAGATGGGGAAATGCTAACAATATTTCAGTGAATAGTTTTGCACAATTAAATATTTTTCTGGCAAAAGTGCAATTTTACAAATTTGCCACACAGGTGTTTCACTGAAAATGGATTTAATAAAAAATATCAAATTTTGTTTTCAAACACCCTTATTTAACTCTTATTTAGGGCCACACTATAACAAAATAATTTAAACAAACTTTATCTAAACTTTATATATCTGGTATATTTGTGTTTATTGATATGAATTAATTTTTTACTTGATTTCAGCAAAAAAATAAAACATTATATTTTCGGAGCATTATTTAAAAAAAATAATATCCACCATTTAAATGATAAAGCTTACATTTAACAGAGAATGGGAGCAATAGCTGGGTCTCGAAAACTAATGAAGTCTTCTCTCTGTGTTTAATCCAATGGAAAAAATCATTTTCTAAGACAAATTACTCTGTCAGTATTGAATATTTTTACAGACTATTCTATTATTTACAGTGCTTTAAAATACCACTTTTTGAAAGTTATTTAAATATTTTTTTTTTATTTTCAATAAATAATTTTACAACAAAATATTCGAACCAATTTCCCGATTATCATATAAACAAACCGTTCATAAACATATTCAATACAGCCAGAATAATTTGGCTTAGAACATTATTTTTTCTTTTGGGTCAACATAGAGAGAAGACTTCAGTTGGGAGACCCAGCTATCTCTCCCCTTAAGGACATTTAGGAGCTATTGCTATTATAAACAACAACAAAGAAGCTATTGCTCTTAAACGCTGAAGCCTATAAGAATTCTATTTTAACAACAATATTGCTAAATAAATAAAAAATTTGCATCATACTTCGTCTCCAAACTTTGTGTTTGCTGCACTGGAAGGCCTAGTTGAAGAAATGAGGCTGTCTTTCCTTGGGGTGGTAAAGTTTACGAGTGGTAGGGTTGTTGAAAGACAGGACACATCTGTTGTTGGACCAAAAATGTCAGCTATGTGAACTTTGCAAATCTATAAAGGAATATTAAAAAGAATAAGATTATTGTATATGTTTTGGAGCCACTAAAACTGATACATGCATGTTTTCATTTTACATGAGAACATTGTATAAAGGAACATTAAAAGATCCAAGATTCTTTTAATGTTTTGACAACTCTTTAAACGGGAACAACACTGCAAGTGTTAATAGTAAAAAACATTAAAAATCAAATTCCATTAAGAGGAAGTCACTCTTATAAGGGTTCCTATCCTCACAAAATATAAACATGTACTAAAAAGCGAAATTCACAAAATTATATGCATATATATGTAAAATAAGTCGACAGGGAAACTTCAGAGTAATTAAAGATCTTTTAATTAACAGCTAGTCATTAGGAGAAGGTTGATTTGTCGTCTGCAGTCGACGAGAGAGTGTCCGAATGCCAACAAAAAAATGGCGAAAAATCTCGAGCCCTGCTCCACTGACCAATCAGAGTATGAGAAAGTTTGAAAAGGCCAACTTTAAAAATGTGATGACTAAACAGTTTTTGTGGGAACGATTTATCTAGGCAACTGTTTGTCGCCGACAGAGAGAGGTTTGGATGTTAAAGTTCTAAGTGATATAAAGGATATATGAAAAAGGTAATTTAAGTTATTAAGTTTAAAAAATATAAGATTAAGGAGAGAGAGGGTTAAGTTATAATATGTCATATATATAGGAGGAAAAATTCTGAGAAAATTAATAAATAAAAGAGCCTTTAATAAGTGTAAACATTTTTCACATAAAATATATCATAGATTATGTTTGTGAAACAATCAACTGTCTTGCGTAACCTTTCTTGTCATAGCATAATGCTAATTCAAACAGGCGAAATCTTAATTTTACACTAAATTTATATTTAAAAAATACATAGTTAATACCCTAGAAGTTCAACCCTAGAAGCTAACTTAGCTTAACTTAACATAGTTAATACCCTAGAAGTTCAACCCTAGAAGGCAAACTTATAAATTATGCAGGTATAACCAAATCTGCTAACTGTGGCTCTAGTTTGATGTTAATTTAACCAACCAACCTGCAAACTCTCCATATTTAGATCGATGATAACCAATTTCCATATTCTGGTGACAAGAGAGGTTTAAGAAGTCTCCGAAATCTAGCAATTGTAATAGATTGGAATTAGAAAGTATAAATCTGGTATTGCTGGACAATCCAGAGTGATAGTCTGGTATATACGATAGCAAATTAACCTTCTTCGCACGGAATAAAAATATCAATAGATTCCAAATATGTGTACCATATACCCCGTATAAGATCATAACTATTATGTTCGCTCGTTATAATTATAATCGTTCATGCTTAAATCCAACAAAAATACGCTATAAAATGCACTCATAAATGCATCACAATTCCTCATAAATACATAAAACCTTTAGCTCATTTGGCGCGTTTTGGGAAATAATTTGGCGAGAAAATAGATCTAGCTACCACACCATTATAAGCTCTAACACAATGACCTTCGAACAACAGACCAGCTTATAAATTATTTATAAAAGAAATTACCTATTTGGCGAATTTTAGTTAATAATTTGGCGAGTTTGGCAACGGATTTGGCGAAAAAATAAATACATAAAACACTAATAGCTCTAGTGCGATGGCCTTTATTAACCATCATAGTTCAGTAATAGCTTAACTATACATTTTAGCTTAAATATGCATACATGCAGTCAACAGAAAAATCAATGAAAAAATCATCAAATAAACCCACAATAAATCCGGGAATGAAGACTGCGAATTACATCACTTGAAACAATGTCAATATATTTTTCAAATAATGAATTAGTTTCTGAAAGTAATGGCAAAAGAATAAAAAATAAACATTTTGAATTTAAATGTTTCGTTAAAGTTTTATTAAATTTTTCAGCCGATGGCATCAGGAAAGAGAAAAAATTATCGGATTTGAGCGAAAGTGGTGTATTTTTTAAGAAAATTCGATTTTTCTCTAAAAATGGAACAAATATGAAAAATCTAAGCCTCAGGTGCAAAACGTTCATATTAAAGGAATCTATCTTAAAAATTTCGAATTTCTGAGGCAGTATAAGTAGGTCTTTTACGATCCGAAGACAGACACACAGACAGACAGACTCTTTCTTTATATTATAGATTCATTGCCATTTACTTTTTTTAATATACAATTAATAAAATGCATGGTAATATGTACCTTAATTAATCCAGTATATAAAGATAGCGTGAAATTTGTATCAACTATCAATATTAAATTCAGATCGGGCAGAGATTCAGCTCCTAGTGCAGATATTGCTGATGAGCTACCAAACACCCACTGTTTGGTGGAGTCTATTTCTTCAAACTTTATTAATCTGTTAAGGGGAAAATATAAAATAAGCAAAATATTTTGTGTGACATGGTTTAAACACTTTGAAATTTATGGTATTTGATTGTAATAGTATGGAACTATGTTAGTTTAGGCAATCTGGTAATCATGTCACTATAAACTAGTTACTCTACAATAAAATGCTTTTGGATCAAATAAAAAGTGCAAACCAACACAACTAAGATGAAAACCTTTTTAACAAGCTATATAAAAAAGGATTACAATACTACAAGTATAAAAAATCGGCCAGTCATACATATCATTCCAGTTCTTCCTGTTCAGCTTTAATGCAGCTATAGTAATGCATGGTTAGCAAATAGGATTCAAAATTTAAATTGATAACGTTAATTGATCATTGCCAGTCTAAAGTAATAAAACAGTTTTGTACACCAAAATTTGGTTAATGTATAAGCTGCTTTTAACATTATAACAATGGATTGGCACTGGTACAATGACGTACTATAAACACGATATAAGATTAAAGTATATTGGTGATTGTAGGAACCAAACTTTTATAACATAACATAAACAAGTTGAGATTATTTTTAAGGGGGAATGGGCGTGCTGCACCGGGGGTCTCCAAAGCAAAGTGCATCAGTGTTAATCCTATGGAGAAAAAAATATTTTCTCTGCCACATTTCTTTCGGCTTTATGATATTTTTACAGGCGGATTTTTTATGTGATAAATGTAGTTGACTTACAGGTCACGACCTTCCCACTTTTTGAAATTGGTTCGAATATTTTTTTTTTAATTTTCAATAAATAATTTTGCACAAAATATTCGAAGCAATTTCAAAATGTGGAAAGATAGAGACCTGTAAGTTATCTACATTTATTATTTAAAAAAAAAAGTTTGTAAAAATATTCAATACAGCCGGAGAAATGTGGAGAGAAAATAGTTTTTTCGCCATTGGATTAACACTGAGGCATTTGAGTTTCGAGACCCGCGGTCCAGCGCGCCCATTTTCCCTTAAAATAAAGTTTTCTAAATCCAGATTTGACTGTATGATACACAGCTATATCAAGAGAAAAAGTCCAATAAACTACAATTACTTACTGTAACAAATGCTGATCTTTCAAAAAGTAACAAAGGAAGTTGTGACCCGTAATATCCTTTGAAAGGAATGCTTTTGAAGCTCTTTCTTGGCGACCAAAACTGCTAAAAAAAATATCTTCTTACAAACAAAAAGCAAATTTAAAAAAAAAAAATAATAATGAAATTATTTTAAAATTATTTATTCACTTGTTTGCATTTAGGAGAAAGGTGAAAATAAAAGTTAATGAGTTAGTATACCTAAACTTCAGATACAGACTATAGTAACAAAATAGAATAAAAATCCAATTGCATTGGTGACATTCGGTTAAGCAGGGGCTACTGTATTTATATGGGTATATCGCTGTCCATAGACAATTGAAGAGCTTAGTGGAAAAACATGGTAAGAGACATTTTTTTTAAAAAATTAGATTTTTGTGTCAATGAACTTATTACTCCATCTTTTAAAGACAACATGTTTCCCCTTTTTCGTAAACTTAAAGTTAAGTATATTTTTCTTGTTTGCAAGTACCGTTTTTAACGTATCTAAGGGCAAACGAAAAACTGCATAGCTTATTTTCTCGTTTTCACCTTTTTGTCACTTAGCACGTTCTTCCACTGAGCTCTTCAATTGCTCGTATTAGTACCTCAGACATAAAGGCCACAGAAATGAAGGTGGGCACCGTCTATCGGCTCAAGCAAACTTAAACTGTATTCAAACTAGATGTATTACATGCATAGATATCATAGTTAAAGTATTAGATTGGCAGATCACGTGACCTCCAATGCTAACGACGGGATGCGCATGGAGACCAGAATAAGGGGGCAAAATGGCCAGTGTTGCTGCCACTTTAAGGAGAAAAAATACCATCTAATTCTAAAATTACAACAAAAAAAATACTAGAAAGGGAATTAAAGTCACTAAAAGATTCCAAAATGCAGCTAGTATTTTTACAATATTTTTTTGTAATTTTAGAATTAGATGGTATTTTTTCGTAGTATTTTTCTCCTTAAAGTGGCAGCAACACTGGCCATTTTGCCCCCTTATTCTGGTGTCCATGCACGTCCCGTCGTTAGCATCGGAGGTCACGTGATCTGCCAATCTAATACTTTAACTATGATATCTATGATTACATGCTTTCACCAACACAACAATAAACAGAAACAAATACAATACCTGGATGCCTCACTCGACCACAGGTGATCAAAGCATATATCAGGTGCCAAAGGTTCCATGAAGATACACATGTCGTCGGAATGCATCGGTGAAAGGGCACTTCTGTGTGTTAAAGTGCTCAGAGGGGTGTAGCTGGTAGTGTGGGATTGGTTGAGAGAGGGAGGTTGGGAACGGCTAAAAAAATAGCGCAATGATTTAGTGGTAAAGTAGTTAGTAATTTATATAATAATTGATAAACGTTTATGTAGGTTTAAAATTTATAAGAATATTTATGTAGGTTTAAAATTTTTATGAATATTTATGCAGGCTTAAAATTTATATGAATATTTATGTAGGCTTAAAATTTATATGAATATTTATGTAGGTTTAAAATTTATATGAATATTTATGAAGGTTTAAAATTTATATGATTAAACTCTGGGAGAATTTTTATACTTGTAAATGGTTTGAAAAAATTCAAAATTTAAGATATTTGGAAGAAGAAATATATGACTGTTAGTATTAGAAGAATTAAAACATGAGATTTAACTAAATATATTCATTAACATTCTCGCAGAGTGCATTGAGCAAGATAAAGTTGTTCTTCATTTAAAGGTGTCATCAAAACAGTCACTTAAGCAATGTTTGTACTTTTGCATACATAATTTTGCATTCAGTTAATTAATTGCAGGCAGCTAAAATAAACTCACTATAATCTATTTACATCACCATGTTTTAATTTAAATTAGTAAAAATGACAGTATCGTTAGAAACCAGTAACATCATTTTTTAAATATGTAGATTTACTCTCATAGTTTCATTATTTAAAAAGTACTGGATTCTGCAATAAATTGTGAGAAAAAATAATTACCTGCATCTAAAAAAATTCTCAAACAATAGTTAAAATATCTTAGTAAATTATCTATTGAAATAACTCTTAGATATTGATTACTTTGAAAGAGAAATAACTGAACAACAATTAACTTAATTGAATAAAAATTGCTAAAATTAGTTGATATATCTTAGACATTACATATAGATCCAATTGAGACATTACATAGAGATCCAATTGAGACATTACATATAGATCCAATTGAGACATTACATATAGATCCAATTGAGACATTAAACATTGATCTAATTGTGACATTAGATATAGATCTATTGATAAAAAAATTACCGAACACAAATTAACATTCTTTATGATCTGATTGCAACATTAAATATTGATCTAATTGTGGCATTAGATATTGATCGATTGATCTAAAAAATTCCTGAACACAATTTAACATTATTTTAGCAAGTTATGTGTTGACAATAATTCTTAGATAGCGATTAAGTTTGTAATTGTAATTACTTTACTGAATAACAATTGAAATCTCTTTGACATTCAATATTGATCTAATTAGCTATTTATAACCACAGCTATACCTTGTCTATCTAGAATGCGAGCCTCGAAAGCATTTTCCTCCCCCATCCCTGCGTGTGGTGTTCTTCGAAACGGCGTGAGCGTCGCGGTTTCCGTTTTTTCCCCACCCTACTTGGGTTTAAACTGTTCGGATTGTTAACCTCACAAAAGAACCTCAAACGCGTTAGGTTTAGAAAAGCGATGCTCCCCCCGTTTCCTAGAAAACCAGGAGAAGGGATGGGGGAAGAAAGTCTTTTCGAGGCTCGCATAATAAATAAACAGACTATAACTTGATCTATTAGCTATTTATAACCAACACCACAAAACCTAGTTACCTGAGCGTAGCCATATGTGTGAGCCCTATAAGACTGGGGCTGTGTGAACTGCCCCCAAGTGTAATGGGTGAGGCTACCCGGCTCGAGTGGTAGCTATGGAACGGGCTGCTGTCTTTTGCTGTAGGTGTGTGAGTGGATAGGTTCATCTTTGGGTAACGTATTTTGGAGGAGGTTCTGGCGAGAGGGGTTTTGGTCCGGGATTCCATTGGGATTTCGTGGCATGCAAATTCGGCTTCCTGGAATTCGGAACATAAGTTTAAAGATATAAATATTAATGTGGTCTTAATATTAAATATTCATGAATAGTAGTGATAACATTATTTCAAAAGAAAAGATGTATTCAAAAATCACATCTGAAATGATAAAACAAAAATTCAGATTTAGTTAGCCTTCTGATGGATACAGACATATAAAAACCGTCACTTGAATGTTTGGTTTTTCAGCAGTACAGATGATTTTTAAACATTTATTTACAACCTTTTCTATACATTGTTCAATTAAACTAATGCAGAAAAAGTACACGAAAACTTAACGAAATTTTTTATACACAATAAGGCTTACAGTTATCAAACACCAATGCATTTAGAGTGTCTTTTTAGTAATTAAAAGAAAGAAAATTTAGAGAAATAAACTTTAGTATTGATTTTATAAAACAAATTATTAAAATTTTATCGAAAGAAGATAATATGAAATCCATAATATTCCATTTTCAGAATATTAATAATTTCAATATTGTAGATGAACCACAAGAAAACTACAATTCTAATGCCTTGTACTGCATGATAAAAATAAACAGGAACCTGAAACAAACATTTAAAAAGAACTGGGTCTTTAAATATACCTGAAATGCTTTTACAAATGGCTTAATTTAGAAAATAAATCCATTAGATACAGACAACCTAGACAGAACGTAAGTGAAGAACCCCTTGATTGCACAGGAATCTTCCTGTAATCAGATCTGCTTGGCGCACGTTGGCGACAGGTAAACGGTTTCTACCTTGCTTCTTCTCACACGGTACAAGCACGGGACTCGTGTCTGCCGTTAATCAGGGTTGCCGCGAGAGAAGGACCAAGTAAGAAACCGGTTTCTTTGCACCAGTTTAGACGATGACTTGCTATCGTCACAGGACTGATGCAGACAGATTCCTATGCAATGAAGGGTTTTTCCCATATACTCGTCAAGTAACAGAAGAAATAATGATACCTGAAACGAAGTCGTCCTTAACTTCCATAGGGAATGGTAACCCTTCTTGTTGTACGTAATGGCGACAGAAGGGTCAGAGTTACAATAGATGATCTCCTCGGAAGAATCGCAAAAGTAGTTGACTTGAATAGAGTTGGAGGTAATGGTCCTTTTTATCACAGGTGCTATGTCATCGAGGGGATGCATCATGCTGAAAATCACAGGTAGGTTGTCCGCTTGACTTCTGTGGGAATAAAGAGTATGTCAAAGATTAAAGATTATTTGAAGGGTCAGTGGCAAAACTAACAATCCCCAAAGTATGGCTAAGATATAGAGTCTGGACTGGTACTTTTGTCCAATTACATTTACTATTATCAACAGTCGCCAATGAACGAATCGGACCCTAGATCTTAGTTATGCTTTGCAGAATGCAAGTAATTTATGTTTTGAACTCTTCATGGATGGGGAGAAACTGCAGCTTCCGTTGCCTTGCGACTAGAGCACCGGTGGTGGAAGTCTGACTCTGCTCTTTTGCCTGCAGGCCTTAGCTGAGCATATCTCCTGTTTTCTAAGTGGGCACCTCAGAAGTATGACCTTCTCGGGTGGTTCAAGAATATTTGACACATGCTCCAAGTGCTCTTCTGAGCAGGCTTCACCATCTCACATCTTGGAGTGCCTGGGGCTCAGCCATCAAGATCTACTGGGAAGTCCGCTGATGGTCCTGGACTTTCTTAAGGTTTTTGGACTCATGGACCTTGTCTAGCTCCGCTGGACTTTGGGTATAGGAAAAGAAAGAAAAAAAAGAATGCAAGTTTGCAGCTACACCCTTCATTTAAAGCCGCATTTCAGAACTATACTGAGCTAGCCCACTACTGTGGGATATATATCGGCCCACAATGTGTGAATCATGAATGCACTACAAAAATGGGGCCCAGAAAGAAACAACCCCTTTTATTTTTGATCAAACCACCTGGGCTACTCTACGTAGGCACACTGACAATTTTGTCCCACTTACAGTTATCTCAAAGAAAACTTTCCAAAATTAGAAACACTTACAATGTTTTCAGAACAATATTTTAAATTTAACAGTTAAACACCATTTTACATTTAAATTACTCTATCCAAATAATAAGTAACACTGTGTCCTTATGACTTATTTTAATAACACTAGGCTTCATATAGGCAGGCCAAAATAATCTTAATGGTTTACCCATCACCCATGTGAATCCCATTATGATTTTTGTCAAACAAATAGAATCATTTAGTTCAACAAGGGGCAGTGTGGACAAACCAGAAATATTATGTACTACCGATGTAACGGTTGCGTTGGGTGCCTACTCAGGTGTCGGCTCGTCACTTGACTGTGGTTCTAAAATACGATGCCCGTCGGCAATAGCCCTCGTGTAGCTCTAGTGCGACAATAATTCAAACTAAACTAAAGCTACCCATATAAAGCACCATCAAACCGATACAACACCATACACTGTTTATCAAAAGAGTAATATAGGATAAAAATTAATTATTTGGATAAAATTAATTATTTATCCTGACCCACTGCAAGGCAGATTAATCAAGGATATAAGACCTTGATTACCTTTGTTAAGCATAAAAATACAATAAATTCCATAATCATTGATATATTTTTTAATTTTTGAGTATTTTAAAATAAGAAAATTGTGTTTAAAAGTGATATCGTATGAAAGTTTTATGCATACTTTTTGGTAGGAGTTTGCTTCCCATCGCAGGCTAGATTTCTTTCAAATATAATTCCAAACTTTGAAGACCAAGCTCTCAAAACCTGCGATCGAAATTAAACGTAAGAAAATGAAAATTTTTAATCCAAATAAAAGTTAGTTGCAAAAAATATTATTTGAAACAAGTTAGTAGGTATGTAACAAAATCCATCACTTAGAACAGAAGAGCTTCTTATCTAGGATATAATTTAAACATATTAAATACCAGTTTGAAACAGAGTTAATTGTAGTATTTCAAAACAACAACTTGGTAGGTATGGATTACATAATTCTAATATTTGTTTTATTCTAAAATGTTCTTTTATATCAAACAAATTGTAATTTTCCACCATTAACACTTCTTGTTAAATGTACAATTTTACATTAAATACAGATTAAATTATTAATTATTGCATAGACTAATTAGATTTCTTAACACAGATTATCAATACGAATTTTTAGATAAAGTAAACATTTTTCGAATCAAAAACAATAGTTATCAGCAATATAGAAAAACAGCAATGACTGAATTCAAGTGGGTTCTAAGATTCTGCAATTACCCAACATTATTTTAGTTTAGAACTTAATTGCATTGAGTTATATTGGCATTATCATACAAATCTCAAACCTTTATGCATCGTTTTTGTCTTCCTCTATGCACCAACTTAGCACCAAACTAAGCACCAACTTAACAAAGATTTTAATACATAGTTTACTAGAAGAATGTCTTTCGTTTAGAAGAAAAGACAAGTAGGTTTGTAACAGAATCTGTCACTTAACCCGCTTCCACACAACAGTTGTATTAACCAGGTAAAAAGGCGCCAAACACAGCATTAATTCCATATTAAACATTTACATGCTAAATTTGGCTAGTTTCTTTTATTTTATTTCGAAAATTAAATAACTGTTACGTATCGTTTTCAAAAATTAATTTATATTTCAAAAAATAAATGTGTAATGTTCCTCGCTTTTAAATAGAATGAAAACATTTCATATCAACATACAAAGAATCTCGTAGTGAAATATATTTGACGTCATTTCAAACTGATCGATGTCGCAAAAATAAATTTATTTTAATTTATTGTCTAAAATAATTAATGTTTCTCGAGTGATTGTTGCGAATGGCAATGGCGATTTAATTCTAATAAAAATGACTTCTTATGCTTTTTAAATGAGCATTTAATTTTGCAGTTTTTTAAATAACCGAAGTACTTCGAATTTGTATTCTTCTCTGAAATTTTCAATGTATTATAATTTCAATGCGCTGAATTTTTTGATGTATCACACTTGTCCGTAGAATTTGTAGTTTGGGCTATGAAAGTGGGTGACGGACAGACGGACTGAACGATTATTATAATACCTTCCACCTTTTACGTTATAAACATAGTGTAGAAGCTAAAAATTAACCTGAAATGGGGTAGTCACAATAAAATCTTCTCCTGTTGTTGCATGAACATACACAGATGAGTTCTCTATAATGCATATGCCAGAAAGGACTTCTTGGGCTGAAAATAAACAATGATTTAAATATTATTTAGAAAAAAAGTTATTTTATTAGCTAAAATGTTTGATTATAAAAAAAGTTATTTTATTAGCGTAACTTTTTTTCATATAATAAAAGCAATTACTTTCTTCTAACATGACTAGTTTGAATAAAATGTCCATAGTATAAAGAAATAATGTAAAGAAATACTTAAGATTACATAATTTCATAAATAAATTAAATAGTTGCTGAGATGCTGATAATGGTTGTTGTTGAGCAAGTTAAATCCTAAAAAAATATGCAACGTTTGCAAAGAGTTCAACATTGTAAAAATAGTTCCTTTTCAGTTTTCACTGGAAATTCAGAGTAAGAGTCATTTATTTATGGCTCAGTACTGTAGTGATATATTTCAAAAAGATTATAAAAAAAAATATATATACAAATTAAGGAGGAATGGGCGCGCTGGACCTTGGGTCTCCAAAGTAAAGTGCATCAGTGTTAATCCTATGGAGAAAAACATATTTTCTCTACCACATTTCTCCGGCTGTATTGAATATTTTTACAAGCGGATTTTTTTATGTGATAAATGTAGCTGACTTGCAGGTCCCGACCTTCCCACTTTTTAAAATGGGTTCGAATAGTTTTTTTTAATTTTCAATAAATAATTTCACACAAAATATTCAAAGCAATTTCAAAAAAGGGAAGATAGAGACCTGTAAGTTATCTACATTTATTATTTAAAAAAAAAACGTTTGTAAAAATATTCAATACAGGCGGAGAAATGTGGCAAAGAAAATAGTTTTTTCGCCATTGGATTAACACTGAGGCACTTGAGTTTGGAGACTCCCGGTCCAGCGTGCCCATTCCCCCTTAAGTAACTACCAAAAGTAAATTGTTTTAAAAGATGTTATCTGTGAAATCAAATCAAATCAAACGGTAAATAAAAAAAATATGTGAATTTATGTATTTCAAAAATAAATCTTACTCCAACCAAACTATTTCATTATAATTTTTTTTAATAATAACAAAGGCATAGATACCACTGCTCTCCATCTCAATAATTGAATCAACAATCCTGGGCTTGCAACTTCGAATTCGAAATTCTGACCAAAGCACCTAATGAAATTACTTAAGTTATAGCAAAGCACATAATAATGTGACTAACTTCAAAGTTCATAGATTAAAAATGTTCATTAAAAAATGACTTTCAAAGATACCCTTTCTATATATATACTATTTATTGTAGAAAAGACTATAGTTTTGGTAATTTTTCATAACTGAAACATTTAAATAAATTTTAAATAAAAAATATAATTTTTGAGAAAACTTGCAGAATTTGTCCCAGAAAATAGTTTGTTATCCATGCTTGACCAGGAACAATAGTAATAATTTCATTTTAGATTAACTGATGGTTGAAAAAAAATTTCGAGGGTTAGAGACAAAAAGGTTTTTTGAACCCCTAAAATATTGGTCCAAAAAAATGTAGTATTCAGAAATTTAAAAATATATATATCAAATGTATACCTAGTATAGTTTAGATATGAAGAGTACAGGAGAAGAACCGCTTGATTTATTAGGAGTAGACCCGTAATTGTGTCTGCTTGGCGGACATTGGCGGCAGGAAACCGGTTTCTCTCTTTCTTCTTCGCTTGGTCCAAGCGTCGGAATCGTGCATCGCGTGAATCTTGCCTATCTCGGTAGGTAGAAAAGTCGTGGTTTACGACTTTTCAAAAAATTTGCGAATCTTAAAATTTCTCTTAATTGTTTTAGAAAAATTCATGATTTTCAATCAATCGTACTTTATTTTTAAAGCGTAACATGATGATTAACACAGTCTTTTGAATAAAACGTGGAACTGAATTTCAGGGTTGCATTGAGAGAAGATGCACAAGAAAGTGAGAAACTGGTTTCCTTACACCAGTTTAGGCGTTTACTCGCTATCATCGCCAAAGATGCCTGATGAGGAAAGTTTTCTAAGAAATTAAGCGGTTTTCCCCCTGTACTCTTCATAAATATAGATAAATTTTATGTACCTGTAACACAGGGCTTTGTAAAGTGAAAGATTTCTTAATTGTTCCCACTCCATGGCCATTGCTTTTACTCCAAATCACAGTTTTTCCACTCCAATAAAATTCTTCTTCTGAATCATTTTCAGGATTTTCTTTTAGAAACCAATTTTCCTTTATGAGAAAAAAAAACATGTTCATTGATTCAATTTAATATTCAACAGATAAATTATGTGAATAAATTGTAAATCAGATATTAAAACTGCTACTATACAACATTAAAGTGTTAGAGTGATCATCATGTGGAACTATATTTTAAGACAAAAGAAATATATAAATCTACAAGAGTGAGAGTTCCTACTCAATTTATGCTGTGGAAAATTAATATTCATTTCAATGTGTGTTCAGAATGTAACTCAGTAGCACAGCATCCTATAGAGGGCCAATGCCTGCCGTGCATAGAGATCATAGTAAAAGTATTAGAGTGGTAGATCATGTGGCCTCCAATAACAATTGCGTCGGAGGACCACGCATGGAGTGGCAATCTTTTACTAATATCCACCCTCCCAAAACTAACAAGCATATGTTGACCGCGTTAAGTCTCTTAGATGTTGACAGGTAACTTTACCTCTACCACTAATAACACTTTAGGGAGCGATAGCATAAAATTCCACAGATCAAGTTACGTCCAGTGCTTAGTTCCAAGTTAGCTTGGTCAACAATTTATCGACACACTGAAGGGTTGACAGAATTTTAAAGATTGGGGGTAGGATCACAAGGCAAATATGTTACTCACAACGGATCAATGAGTTTTCAAACTAGGGTCAAACATGCCTTAAATATATTACCAGAGATTGGAGGAATGCATTACTTGTAACAGTTACTTTTTCAGGTAACGCCGAGTAACGCTGCTAAGTGTTTCGGAAGGTAACTATAGCTGTAATTAAGTTACTTTTAGTATTACTTTTCCGTTACTTCTCACGCGGCTCTTCACGGATATTTTCAGCACAGTCCGGCATTCGGCTTAAATTTAATTATTTAAAATGTAACTTTTATCAATGCTGAACTTTCATTCTTAACATTTCCTGATTGTCCATATTTATTTAGTGTTGGTTCTCTTTTCAAAACGGTAAGATGGCTAAATTTCAACTTTTCTGTCAACTTGAAATTTCTAAAAAGTAACTGTGATTTGTTACTTTTGGTATTAAGTAACTGTAACAGAGTTACTTTTTAAAAAACTTTCCAATCCCCGTATATTACTTACCCGCGACTGGTCTTTTAGCGAGACCCCTTGCAGAGCTTTGAGCAGGTCCCTTGTCAGGCTCTGATTGGGTGATGTGTGGGCTGCCGGAACATTCTCAGTGGGGGGAGGGTTGGCCTCTCCCGGGAACAATCTTACCTGTTCTCGGCCCAAAGGAACGAATTCCTGGGGCTCTCCAGCAGTAATCATTGCCTCTGTGCCATCCAGATTGGCTGCTTTCACACAAATAAGTTACAAGCGCATCTGCCGGTTGAATAGAGATGTTAGAGTTTGTAGAACTATAACCTGCTGAGATCTCAGCAAAATCCAATTTACACATTTGAAGACCTTAGTTGAAGAAATGCTAAGTGACATTCCTGAAAAAAATGAGATTTTTATGTCAATGTACCTGTTATTTCCCCTTGAAATATAACAAGTGTCCCCTTTTTTAATAAAATTTATGTTAAAGATATTTTTTATCGTTTGAAAGTTCCATTTTTAACAGACCAAAGTGCAAACTAAAAACTTTAACACTCATTTTCCAGTTTTCAGTTTTTTGTCACTTTCTTAGCATGATCTTCCACTGAGCTCTTCATTTGTTATATATATTTTTTTAATGTTTAAAATAGTTACAAGCACATCTGTGGGTTAAATAGAGATGTCAGCATTCATAGAACTATAACCTTCTGAGATCAAACCAAAATCCAATTGACACATACTTTATATAACATATTTTTAAAATAAGTATATAGATTTAAAAGCAGGTTTTGCAAGTATTTTTGTTGTTGTTGTTGCTGATCCCTGTTGCCCAGCAGAGCTAGACCAGGTCTATGATATTGCACACTCTCAAGAAATCAATAACCAACAATGGTCGCTCAAGAAGATCTTCTTTATCGAGTCTCAAGCATTCAAGGATGTGCTCCGGAGTGGCTTGGCCTTTGGAACACTTGGTGAAAGTTTTTTTTTTAATAAAATAAAGTTTAAAATGTTTTTTTGAGTGTCACATTAGTTTTAATGGGTGTTAAGGTTTTAAAATCGCTAAGGATACACAGTTTTTTTGTCTATGAATGCACAAACATTCTTTTTTTTTCGTCATTTTTTATCTAAAAGTTAATAGTCTAATCTAACATTTTTTTATTCGTTTTTGTGCACAATGCTCTTAAAATCTACTGCTGGCAAAACTTAATTATTTGCAAGATCTCCAAAATTGAGCTGTCCCTCTCATGCTACATAATTATTCATACAAATAAATGACTGGAACTTGCAATCAAAGGCTTTAAAAAATTCCCATCCTCTTGTAGCTGCCTCAGTAACCCACAGTCTACTAAAAAGATCCTCAAGGTGGAGATGAGTTACCTAGGCATTTATACTACTGCTATCGTTGTTATTTAGAATAGTGGTAGGAACGAGATGGTAAATCAGCGCCACCTAGTTGTTGATGGCATGTTGAGGTTGCGTGTGTGGTGAACCGCCACACTCTTATATCAAACAATTTTAATTCTTAATATTTATAATAAACTCCAGACAGGACATTAACAAAATATAAAACAGAAATATCCATTTAAATACACTAGGTCTCAGGAGGTTATAGGTTAACCAATAAATGAACCTGCTTATAAAATCTAGCTTCATTTATTTTTTATTTTGTGGCTGCTCCTTTTATGTTTTTGATGAATTTGTCTTAGATCACTTTTTAAAAGTTCAGATTTTTATGGAACAAAATTGTTTTATATGGTGACAAAATATATATATATAGTTTTGTCATTTTAGCTGTAAGCCATTTGACGTTTTTAACAAAAAAATTGAAAGTAAGAACAGTAACAACACTAAATTAATTTTCAAACGATTTCCCTAATCAGCAATTTCACATGTAGTTAAATTCTATCTCAAGCATAAATGTGTGTAGCCAATATTTATCGAATAAAAACTAACTTATTTTATTGCCTTTCGAAAAACTAAATACTCATAACTTTAATTCTAAATTACCGCACCGCTTTATGGTCTGTCATCACTTGTTGTGTATGCTTGCCGCAAACGCAAATAATTTAAAAGTCAATGTATTAAAATACCTGCTGATTTGCATGTTTATAAAATCAAAAGCACCGATGATCTTTTTTTTTTAATACTTACCTGTCCAAGGGAATCAGTAATAATTGTCATGAAAGATTTACCAAAGATAGTATCAAAATATTCATTCCACAACAAATTACAAATTTTGCTGTTTCGCTCGCGTGGTTGTGTGCGCTTCCGGTAGCCGACTTATTAGCTACATAATTTTAACGCTCTTGTTTTTTACTTCGTAGCTTTTAAGGAAAGAAAAAGCATTTATTTGAAAGAGTGCACTTTTTCTGCTTTTAATCGTAGAAAAAAATTGTAGGGCAGTCCTACAAGTTCTATTTTACAATTAATAGTCAAAATTGACAGGTACTGGACACACGTCTACCAAATTTGTAAGTAGCATTTCGCAAAACCTTTAAAAAAAAAAAAAATCTATAAACCAAATTTAAAGTCCCTAGCACTTTTTGTTCTAGCCCAAGAGTGGTTTTAGAAAGACAGACGGATCATTGTTCATAAACGACTTTTTCAGAATCCGCACCCTCCAAAATGCGTAGGAAAACCAAAATCTCCTTTTCGGATATCGATCCCCCATTTTTTTTAATGTTTGTGCAACAGCTCTTAATCTTTTCTAATTACCACTAAATATCGTGTCCGTCCTTCCTGACGAAGGTTTATAAGCGGGTCTTTGTGACCAAGCACACAAGCCTGAAAATATGTCTATCACTAAATACATAAATGAAGTTTTTATAATATTACTTCATTACATTTATCTTATACCTCCAAGTAAAACAAGGATATTGAACATGCACTAAAAAAAATTGTAATATCTTATCTAAAAGAAATGAATAACAATTTTAAGGGGTGGACCTCCCTCCCACTACAATAAACCATGGAAAATTGCCATATTATTACCCAACATTTCTCATAATTTAAGTATTTAAATGAGTTCAAAGAAGAATCTGATCATAATTTTTATAAGGCTTTTTTGTATAAAACATGATACAAGTCATTTTTTTAAAAACCAACCCCCCCCCCCCCCCCCCCCCGAAATTATTGTGCCTCGTACTATTATTTTGGACAAATATATCTAACAAATTTAAATCTAGTAAATTATTCATTCATATATGTTAGCATTATTCAAAAGTTTTTTGATGGAAGTATTAGGAATTTTTGTGTTTTAAACAGATTAAACTTTGATATGCAAAAGTATTGCATGAAAATTGAAAAGATAGTAAAGTTTCCAAAGTGCTATAATTAACAGGTTAGCTGCTCTTCATATCGATACTTATTGTAAAATAATTTTACATTTAACGGAGAAGAAATGTCATGTAAAATAATCTCATATGAAACATGCAGGAAAAGTGTATTTTGTAATAAAAACAGAAAATAATCCACATTAAAATGATTTTTATAATAACTTTTATTTCATAAAGCAGCATACTTTATACCAATCAAAAAGAATATCAATTAACAATTTGTTATTTTAAAAAGATGTTAGCACTAATGTCTTGCATAGAACTTTTTTAGGCAGTACATCAAATTCCTTAGATTTATATGAATAAGAGCATTGACAATTTATGTAGAAATTATTGGAATCTTCTATATACTTAAAATACTATACAATTCTAATGATAATATCCTCAACAGATGCAATCTGAAATCATATCTAGTTAAATTGTATTTAAGAGAATATACTGTAACTTTTTAAGTTTATAAAATCAGAGGTGAAAGAAATCTATATTATGAAAAATGTCTAGTATTTGACAACTATAATATTTCAAATGTAATTTGAAGTTAAATGCTGAAAGCTTAAAAACTAAATCATTACCTTCATATAATTGTCAAATTTCAAATATCTATATAAAGATTATAATGGATATGGATTATTTTTAAAAAAAATATATTACCATTAAATCCAAAAGAAAATCCTTACACAGATAGATTTCATTTTTTTTCTTTAGTTAGTATTAAGAAATTAATTTTCCAAAAATTCTTTCTTTAAGAGTAAAAATCAAACTTTTAATTTCAAGAAGCAAATTTCATAAAACAAAATAATTTATATTCAAAAAAATAACTTGTACAAAGAAAAATCAAAGCTATTTACTGTCACCAAAAATGGAGTATATATAGACAAAAATCAATTTCAGAGTACATGATTTAAAATAATACAAAACATAATACATTAAAATGAAATGTTTGTGAATTAAGCAGTACATTAAATAATTTGGTAGATAGATACTTGAAAGTGCATCATTTAAATATGAAAATATAAACAATTTGTTGACACATAATTTTTGTGTGCTTATAACTCTATTTTGATTAAATATGCAATTGGTTAATTGATAATTAAAGAGTACTTGGTCTGAAAATCTAAAATTTGTTCTCTAAGCATAATAAAAAAAATAAGTATCTCTGAACAAATATCCTAGAACATAATTATTTTTTAAAAAAAACTAAATCAATTCAACCAAAATTATTCTTCACAAGTCAGTAAGTCTATAGAAAAAGTCCAATTTAGTTTTAGCAATTTAGAGAACAATTGTAACTGGTATTTCAGCAGCAAAACGTCTGTCTAACGACGAACTCTGGTGAAGCCATCCTCGTCACTGGCTGGCGGCTTCTCCCTGCGCGGGGCATCTCGAGGACCCCTGTCCGAGCGATCTTCCTCCTTGTTCCCTCCAGCACGATCTCGCCACAATCCGCCTTCCGGAGCATCATCCCTCTTAAACGCGCCCCCGCTTCTCCAGGCCCCTCGGTCATCCGGTTTGCGGTCGCCGCCCATGCGGCCGCCACGATCCATCCTGGAAGAAGAATCTCGGTCGGAGCTGCGGTACTTGTCTCGATCGCCGCCATCCCGGTCGTCCCTGTTGAAGGCGAAGCGATCCTTGCGATCTCCCTCTGCCGGTCGACGGAAGTCGCGGTCGTCTCTGCCGCCGCGGCTGGAGTACTTGTCAGCTCCGGAACGCCAGTCAGACTTCTCTTTGTCGTCATTGCGCCAGCGATCTCCACCACGAGGTGGCTCGGACCTATCCTTGTCGTCGGATCGCCAACGGTCTCCACCTCGAGGGGGCTCTGGTCTATCTTTGTCGTCAGAACGCCAACGATCTCCACCACGAGGGGGTTCAGCCTTATCTTTGTCATCGGAACGCCAACGATCACCACGCGGCGGCTCAGACCTATCCTTGTCATCGGAGCGCCATCTGTCTGATGGGCCTCCTCTAGCAGTTGGTGGTTCTGATCGATCCTTGTCATCTGAACGCCAACGATCAGTCGCTCCACCACCGCCTCGTTGAGCTTCCTTTCTCCAACCACCCTCTCTTGGAGTCTCGCCCGTTTCCCGTTTGTTTCTCCAGTCATCAGATTTATCATCGGTTCTCCTCCTCCAATCGCTTTCTCCTTCGGCCTTGGGAGCCTCTCGATCCCTGTCTTCGCGTGGGGCCCAACTCTGTTTCTTTTCAGCCTCTCTCTCCCGCCAGCTTGATCCAGGTCTGGAAGCAGGTTTTTCAGGTTGTTCCTTCTCTCTTAAGTTCTTCTCTTCCTGCCTCCTTTCGAGAGCAGCTGCTTCTTCACGTTTCAGCCTCTCTTCAATCTCCTTTTCCCTAGCACGCTTCTTAGCCTCAATCTCTTCCAGTTTGGCCAGAGCTTCTTCACGTTCTCTCTTGGCCTCTTCTCGTTCCCTCTTCAGCTCTTCATCAATCAGCCTCTGTTTCTTCTCTTCTTGTTCCTTGAGCCATGCAGTCCTCCTCTCAACCTTTCTCTTTTCTTTCCTCTCTGCCAGTCTGACTTTCCTTTCTTCAGCCAACTTTTTGTTAAATTCTTCCAATTCTTTTTCATAAACAGAGACTCGAGCCTTCTTAAGACGATCCAAGAACATAACAACATGCTCTTTCAGCCTCATCAAACGGTCACGATGCTGAACAGCCATTGCCCTTTCTTCTTTGATGGTCTTGATTCTTTCCTTTTCGTGCTCGGACCAGAATTCTTCATCCTTGCGTTTAGTTTCTTCATATTCAATCTGGAGCAAGGGTATCTCTTCAATTCGTTTTGCTCTTTCCAAGTGATCCACTTTCCTTTCCTGTTTGCGTAATTTAGACTGGAGTTCCTTTCGTTCTCTATCCAGCTGCTCAACATGTTTGTTCAGCAAGTCATCTGGATCAAGCTTCTCTAACTCTTCTTCATCCATGCCTTCAAATATTCTCAACCCAATCTCCGTTTTCTTCAGCTGCTCAATCTTTTCCAGGACTACCTTTCTCTTCATTTCAGATTGCTCCCGGAGCAGACGCTGCTTCGTTCTCTCTTCAGTTTCTCGGGCCATCCTTTCCTTCTCAGCTTCTCGTAATTTCTGCTGTTTGTCTTCAATTATTTTCTTTTCTTCAGCTTCTTTTTGATAATTCAAGTTCTCCAGCATTTCTTTGCGTTCTTCAATTATCTGCTGCCTGTTCAAGATACGCATATGGTCCTTTGATGAAGTCATTATGTAAGCTTTTACTATTTCCTTTGTCAAGTCTTTCCTTTCCAGCCGCATCTTGTCTGGACGAATAATGTTTGCAGCTTTGTTTAGTACAGAATGGATGTAAACCAGCTGGTTACGCATCTGCTCACTGGGCATGCTCTGCAAATGGGGGCCTTCAATAACTTCTTCTCGTTGGGAAACATTCAACTCAGCACCAAAGTGGAAGCATTCTTTTCTGTGATCTATTCTAACTTGCAAATCATTTCTTCGAGCTACTTCTACAATAAGGTATTCCAAAGTGAAAGGCAGAATAAATGGAGCTAGTTCTAACAATCTTGAGAACTTCACAGTCTGGTATACTTGGGATATTTCCTTTACTAATCGGACAATAGTAAAATCCTGGATCGGAGCTATGTATTGGCAAAGTTCTGGACATTCTTCCCACTTGTTCAAGAAATCAAAAGACTGTTGTACACGGGTGCATAATTTCAAAGGATGGAATTCAGTCTCTAACCAACGGTACAAGTCTTGGATCTGAGAAGGGGCATGGTGAATGATTCCAAATCGAACCAGATCTTTAATCAGCAAGGCTCGATTAGGTGGATTCGGCAATCCCAGCAAAGTTGACAGAAGTCGATGATTCTTATCAATCACATTTTCATCAGTCTCAACCAGCCGGTCTATTTCAGTACGGTTGGGAGGCATGGGGATGGCGAGAGAGGCCAGCACAACTCGGGAAGCCATCTTCTGGATTTCGTCTGCAGTGATGTTCTTCTTTTGTTCCCGGGAGAGATGGAAAAGTCGAAACAGAGCAGCTGCATGGAACAGGTAGTTGCTACTCTTCCAGAAGACAAGGGACAATTTCTGGTAGTAATTAGCCATCAAGCGAGGATTGGGTGCCTTCTTTGAAAGATTCATCAAGCCATGGATATCTTCGATAGCCTTGTAAGCTTCTTGCCATAGCTCCATCTGGATAGCACTATCTAACTGGACGAGACGGGTTTCCAAATGCATTGCTTGACTCTCTGGGTTATTCAGGTTAACAGCTGTCTGCTGGTTCTGATGTTTGTTGATATGACCGAGATGGGCCCTCAAGTTATCGCACAGCTTCCTGAACTCGGTTTTACGGGTGTACTTCAGACAAAACTTGAAAGCTTGTGATGCAATATCATGGTACAACCGCTCAACACGAGAATTGTTTCGCAACAATTCGAGGCACTGCCTGTAGGACTCCCATAAGAACTTGACCCATGGTGTCAAGACGACTCGGTCGGTTCGATCTTGGGTGTCTTCACTGCTGACAGCACTAAGCAACAGATTTTCAGGGGTCTGGACTTGATCCAAGTCATCGATATCCACAACAACCTGTTGAGACTCTTCTCGGGCAGCTTCGGTCTTTTCTTCCGCCAGGGCCAAGTACCTGCGGACAACATCTTCCAGGGACTTGATATTGACCTGCTGGCAGATGTTTCGGTATTGAAACAGACCTTCTTTGGCGACATGGCTTTTCTTCAATTCAACACACAATTCCAAATACTTGTTTACGATGGGCTCGTGGATCTTTTGCCATGTTCGATGTTTTCTGCTCTTGATGACGTCGTACAGAGCGTCAAGTGCAGCCTGTTTCTTCCCGACATCACTAAACTCGTTCGCTCTTTTGAGCGCGTTTTCCGGCCGTTGAAAATAGAGCGGCATATTGAATGTTAAGTTCTATATACTTTTTGAATCTTATATGGTTGAATCACATACCAGATAGATTTGTGACACGTGATCAAACCAGAAAGCAGTTACAGATGAAATTCAAATGTATAACTAACCTTCCGTCTTTTTTTTTACCTTTCAAATTGTTTTGATTTCAAGTTGAAGGTTACTTTGTTTACTTTAATTGAGTATTTTAGAATATAATAATTAAAGAAAAAGTAGCGAAAATGCGTACACAAAGTCACAAACCACTACGGAACACGTAGTCAGTTACAGTTATTTATTATGTACACTGAAGTTAGTTTTTTTTAATATTATAATTGGTATAATTGAATGAAAACTTCAAAACGACTTCCAAATATATGAAGATTTTGCTCTATTATTTACTAGAAGATAAAAAGTATTCAGACGAAAAATTGTCGATTTCTCTAATGGTGTGTCCAGATTAAGACAGTATGAAACAACACTATTGTTAAGTCATGCAATAGCGGCCGGTTTGTTTCTTACAAACATAAGGTTCTTTCAGACATTGTAAAGGATGGATATATAATTTTATTTGTTTTAATTTTTATAAAGTAAGAATTTTCTTATTATCCAAAGAAAATAAGTTTACTACAATATGGTTTGCAGTTGCACAGGAGTTTTTCACCCACTCTTTCTATACATATGCAAAAAACCGGGCTTCTTATGGTGCAGGCGAATTTGAAAGGTAACAGTTTGGCTGGATATGCGAAAAAATATTAAGTTTAATTTCTATAACTCTCTCCTGGCTCGATAGTAGAGATGTTATATTTATGCTCTTCTTGAAGAGCAGTTGCTCTCTGCTCCTGTTCTTTTAAAAAGAACAGTTCTTTAACCTGTTCTTTTTACAGAAGTTGCTTCATATGAGGAAGAATTTAGGAAAGTATCAATGAAATTCAGGACAAACTTAAAATATGCAAAATATTATATTTCCAATTGGATTTTAAAGTTTTATTATTAAAAATAAAATAGTTTTAAAAAATAGATAAATTTAACACTGTTTTTTAATTTTTGTAGATTATATAAATTATTGGTAATGAATTAAAGCATTAAAAATATTTTCAAAGTCATGCTATGCGTTTCCAAGTCCGATATGTTAAAATAATTCCATACGAGTGAAGAAGAATTTTGGAACAAACTATCACACAAAGAGCAATGAACCAGAAAGACGATAAGAAATGCGTCCTCTAGCAGTGTTTCCACTCAAAAAAATTAAAAATCCCTTCCAAGGAACCCAAAAATCCCTTTTTATCCCTCAGCCGCCAAATTAGCAACCTTTTGCCTCGTATTCTTCTTTTGAATTCTTTACGCCAATGGGAATATTTCTTATGATGTCACGCTCTCCAAACTCTCTCAAAAATTCTTTTAATTCCAATGCGCACCCTCCATAATAATAAAGTTCAATAGCAAAACCTACTAGCAACAAACAAGCTCTATGAAATGACGAAAAAATAACACTCCAAAAAAAAAATCCCATGCGCGCAACACCAGCGTCACCTACCAACACTGCATTTCGCCAGAAAATGACATATAACCACAAAAAGTATTTATCGCCCTCTAGAAATCCGCCAAATCTTTGGCGACAGAAACCTTGCACTTTCAGTTTTGTTCAAAACTAACCATTTTTGAACAAAGTGGCAGTTTTTTTTTTTTTTAAATATCCCTAGTTTGACTCATTTTTCTCTTTCAAACCTGATATATCCCTTAATATCCCTCAATCCCTTTTTCATCCCTCAAGAGGCCAAAATATCCCTTAAAAGGGATAAAATCCCTCAAAGTGGAAACACTGTCCTCTAGTCAAAACAGTGTTACATTGATTAGAGCTTCTACCAGGATCACCAGATGAAATTTCTAAAAAAATAGCCAAACTGCGGCTCAAAAGAAGCCAAAATTACAAAATAATATCTTCTATTACGTCCTTTCCCACAAGGTTAAAAGTACAAATAAACACATTTAAAAACGAAAAATTAACAAATTGTTTTAAAAAATATTCAAGAATGAACAAATAAATAACAATTTAAAGATTTTCAAACCTAGCCAAATCATTAGTAAGAACAATTTTGGCTACTTTTTAAAAAATTTAACAGCAGTGCGGTTCAAATATTAGCCAAAACGGCTGCATTTAGCCAATGTAACAACCCTGAACGCGGCCCTTCCGGCTTCCAGTAAACGCATTCTCTTCCTCACCCACCACACATAAACAAACGGGGAAAAGTAAGATTTGTTTACTGTATACCGCTTCCCGATCTACCAGTAGTTTCCGGTTTCAGCAGTTTTTTTCTGTAAGAAAGTGGCATTCTAACGACGTTTGAAATGAAGGAAATAAAATAAAAAGTTTCTGTGAATTAAAAGATTTAAAAATTAAACTTACATAAAAAAAAAGCTACATTGTATTACTGCCATGGGGGCGTAAATTGCAGCAACCACAACTTTGAATTGGACCATTTTAACTCTGAAATAACCCGTTTTATAGTACACTTTTTCATAGGTCAGACTTATCAAGTGCTTGCAACAATGGTCCAAACCATTGGCCTAGATACTGCAGTATACCGCCCATGGCAGTGTAATTCAAGTTATTATAAAAAATAAGCTTACATATGAGCCAGAAGAAGAAAAAAATGCACATTTTTAGTTAGAAATTTGGTTGTTTTTGAGAGTTAAAAAATTGTCGGTGGTAACTAGAAATTTAACTATACCAATTAATTGAATTTTATGATTTTTAACAACAAAAATATGTCGTAACATCGATCCGTGGAGGGGAGGGGGGTATTATGACTAATAACAAATATCTGAATAAATCAAATAGTTTACAGCTAAAAAAAATTAAGTATTGTATTTAAATTTTATAATAAACTACTTGCCTAGTTTTATAAGTTTTTGAAAAATGATTTAAGTTTTACTTCTTAAAACTTTGCGACAATCGACAATTATTGAGGCTTAGGAAACCATGCCACTTGACACAATTTTAAAATATATATATATAATATTTAATATTACTTCTCAAATGTATTAAAATGTATACAATTTTTAAAAAAAATCAAATTGCAAATTTTAAATCTGATACTTATAATTTTTCTAAAAAAACTTAATACTGATCTAAATACTTAAATTTTGAAACTCAAGAATTTTTTTTTAAAAAAATGAATAAACAAACAATATCACACGCACACATCCAAAACACAATAGTACGATAATACCCAATCCTCCTATTTAAACGCATGAAAGAGCTCAACACCAACCGTTCAAAACAATGCCTAAAGAGCTGCTCATCGCAAAAAAAAACGTCTCCCAGAGCAACCTCTGAAAAGAGCTGTCATCGCAAAAAGAACGTCTCCCAGAGCAACCTGTGAAAAGAGCTGCTCGAGCAGCTGATCAGAACAATCTGTTCTGATCAGAACAATCCTCGCCAGTTTGATAGTTCGCGAAAGAGAACTGTTCCGTTCCAAAAGAGCTGCTCCGGAAAGCAAAGAGCTACCTCTCTGTGAAAAAGCACCAAAAGCATACAAAAAGAACACCTGCTCAGAGTTCTTTTTTCCTTCATCGTAATCGTTTTGAAATCTGTTTTATTGCTATAATAGTGGGTATAGCGTTTCGGGCATTCGTGACGTAAGATGAGAAGAAGTCTTTTCGTCCAAACCCACTCACCAACTATGAGGAGAGGCTATTGCTCGTTTTGTGAGGAACTTTATGATTAATGATTTACCGAGTAACGGAATTAGAATTAGAAGATGGATGAAATTTTTTTTTTAAAGTAAAAATAAATTATGATGAAAAATCGTTATAGAAGAACAGGTTTTTTCAAAAACAAATGATATACTGCTCCAGTTCTTTTTAAAGAACCTGTTCAAAAGAACATGGTGTTCTTTTTTTTTTCACATCTCTACTCGATAGTGGTAATTTATTTATGAGATAAAAATATAAAGGAAAATTCAATTATGAATCATGACCCGTATATTTAGCTGGGGCAATACTTTAATATAAATACCTTCATTTTATAATGACTATAGTAATATTTTGAAGTAATAGCTGATTCAGTTTTAAAATATACTTACAGGATGGTTACATGCTAATAAAAAAGATTTTGTCAAATTAATTTTTTTTTAATATCTCTGTTTTTTATTCTTTAGAAACACAAAAAAAGTAAATGAAGGTCTGTATGTTTGAAAGAAAACTTGACTTTTTTCTTTCTTTTTTTTGCTATTTTTGTCTGAATGCTTACTGTAAACATGTTTTCAGTGAATTTTAATTGCTATTAAATAAATTTAAAATGCATGTTTTATAAAAAAAAATATAGTTGCTATTTTTATATTGTATAACGTTGTAAATGCAATTTCTTTAAAGTTACTTCATACCATCGAATCGAAAACCGACGCCGATGTGAGACGTCGTAAATTTAATTCAAAATATGAATTAACTTGATTATGTTAAATTACATAAATGAGTATTTTAATAGCGGGATAATCCCTATGGATCAAGGCAAGGAGTTTTATCATTCCTAGAAAAACATGCATTTTTGTAGTAATTTTAATATAGTGAGCACATTATTATAATTACATTGAATTTTAAAACTATAATTTATTCCGTTATAGAGAGAACTCTTTGTTTTAAGTACTATTTTTTGGGTAAAGAAGAAAAGGCGTGAGAATTGTACAATTAATTGTCTCCGTTTATTTTTTAGTTTTTTCAAACATAAAAAACTAAATAAAATGTGATTTATGAAAAATTAACGATGCTTTCGTAGTCGTTAATCGAAAAGTTCATCATTGTAACAATAAATCTGGTCAGGGCTAAGAGTGCGTTACAATAAGCTAAAATAACCGCGCGAATGGTTAAAAGGCATGCGTTTTTATTTATCAACGCATGTGTTTAAAATGCTGCAGTGACGTCAAGTGATAGTCTTTAAAACACAAAAACTGTCTCTGGGGTTTTTCAAGAACAGAAATGACTTCAACTTCATCATGTTTTGAAGAAGTACATGTAGATTGTAGCGAGTAGCGATGTAGCTGGCCTAACGTAACGTAAAAACTAATTTTGTAAAACATATTAAAATTTGACTTCGCATAAGTTATAATTCTTCAGATGTAAAAATTATCATCGAATTTAGATTATTTCTACCATAAGAGTAAGAATTCAATTTTGTAACTACTTAACTTACTTTGTTATTAGACTATTTGCGCATGCGTTTACGTTGTTTACTTATTTGTTTTATCATAAAATTAAGCAGTATGCGTTTGTTAACTAATGGTATATTTGTTTTTAAAAAAAAGTTTAAGTACTTTCGGTGCGCAAGATTTTTGTTGCTTAGCATGTCATAGGAATAGGCATTATCGAATCCTTATTCCTTGATGCCTTAAGGCACCATCCGCAGCGAAAGGGTTGTAAATAAGGGAGTTTATATAAAATTTATGCAGTTGATAACACTTAATATTTTTAATACGTACAATTTTAAAATAATTCATTTGTTGAAACATTTATTGAATTTTTTTCTAGGGTACGTTTTTTTACGGTCCTTTTGAATTTAAGCTTTTATTAAACAGTGTTTTTTTGTACCTAAGAAAGTCTGGGATGTTTTCTACACACTTTACTTTTCCAGATTAAAAAAAAAATTACGAAATTTTTTAAAAATTATATTACTTTTTTTCAAAGTATATTTTAAAGAATATGTCTCAAGTGTCATTAAAAATGTAGACCTTAAATAAAAATAGACAAACCTTTTTAAACATTGCCATTTATTTTTTTAGGTATCTTCAGTTTTTCAATGGATACTAACTCGTCAATCGTTTATACCGACGCTGTTCCTTTTTACACATTGTGTGCTGATACCAGCCCAAGTTCTTCCCAATGTCTGGACTCGATAGCCAACAAGTTGGATCTAGACGACTATCGGTCAATTTTCTTCCTTTTAATGGATTTCATTGGACCATTTGATTTCTTATACTTTGCCCAACAAAACCGAAACTATCTGAAAGACAAGTTCCTTGACAGATATTATGAGTTCGAGTCCCATTCAAGGGATCTCATTTTGATTGAAATATTTGGAACTATGCAGAGATATGACTTGTTAAACCTGTTGGGGACTTGTGAACATGTGTATTTAAATGATAAAGATACTTATAACCAAGTAAGCCAATTATGGTAAGTAAAGATCCGTGTTAGAAATTAGATGTAAAAATTTAGGAGCAATTTGTGCTACTAACTAAAAAATCTAGAAGCAAATGCAAATTTTTTGGGAGCATTTTCGAGAAAAATATTTTTGGGAAAAATGATTTTTTATGTAATTCATGCGCAAACTCTTAAGATTGCTGTAGTAGCGCACTTATACAATCACCAGAGTTTCGCAATTTTTAGGAGAGATTTAGTTCCAAAATTTTAGGAATAATAATTAACAATCGCATGAGTCTCTAGATTCTACGATTATCGGATTATCACATTTTATGTATCGCCAGAGTTTTTCAATTTAAAGATCACCGTACATATGGAGAATTTAAAAAAAAAAATTAAGATCGTTGGAGATTTTCGATTTTAAGATGATTATTTTCGTCAAGATCGTTGGAAACCACTTTAAAAAGTTGCTAGTGACATTTAAGAAAACTAGTCATGATAACTGCGACTAAATTAATTTTGAAGTCGCAAAACTGTAGGATTTGGTTGTATTTTGCTACTAACGACTGGGAATTTCGAACCCTGGTAAAGATGGCAATTCATGGATGGACAACACTTGAACTCTCGGCAAACATAGCCACTCATCGGAGAAGATGTTACCAAAGGCATTTTCATTGGTCAGTGACCCGGTAGCAGAAACCGCGCAGCACGGCAGCAATGCTGCAGCCCGATTGGGGTCTGCGGCCAAATTGCCGAAGCTCTCTCAACCCCCCCCCCCCCGCGTCACGTGTAGTTTCTTCCCCACGAACCGGCTCAACTCAAGTGGGGAGGAGGTTAAGATAATTTTAAAAAAGGTTAAGGATTAGCTACCTACTAATTTGTAGCTGGGATCAATCTGGAGTGGCATTTTTCGCAAAATGCGATGTGTTGCACGAAAATGCGAAAAAAATAATATTGGCCGTCGCGAAAATGCATTGCCGTAATTCGGTGAAACTAAACTTAAATTTCAATAAACAACTAGTTCAAATAGCCGATTCTAATAATGAAAATGCTAAATTTAATCAAAATGGGAAGATGAATTCAGATTAGATTATACTAAGATGTCGTCAAATCTCAGCCAGCCAGTGCAGTGCAATCTCCCATTAAAAGAGGAGTCCAATAATGCTTCCTGATTTACTTATTTTGCTGCCTAGTAATTTTAAAGAAATCTACCGATAACGTCACGTTGCATCTGAATGATTGACAGTTCTCTGGCTCTGCGTGATCGGAAGAGAATCTTGTTACTTTTGTAGCTCAAGTTCAGGCCAAGTCTGACAACCAGATCAAGTTCTCTGATCAAGTTTCCAATTCACGGAGTCCGTGATCACAAGACCAGCTTGAATGTTGAAATACTTTTTGTTTGCGTTTGAAAAAAATTTCTACTTCCGCTAGTACTGAGGTTTCTGATTTTAGAATATTTTTAGTATTTTTTTTTAATGGACTTATACACTCTTAATATATTCAGATTTTATGTTGCTAGTAAATTTTTAGTTCTTGAATTTTTCTGGAAAATGCATGAATTTTTTTTCTCCTACAAATGTATGAACCATGGTAATAATAAGGATATGTAATGAAAAACCAAAAGTTGGGGATTTCAAACAAGCAGAACTTGATTTTGATACCAAATGAACAGCAAAAACATGTTCATAGACAAATCTGAAGATAATCTAACACCATAAATAAAAGTAAATACTTATTTTTAATTTTTATTAAAAAATTACAAATAAATGTAGTATAATACTATTAAATAATTATTTAAATTTGCCGCGTCGTGATTCATAAAATAATTATCATTGTGTTGTTAAGCTATACTGCTAAACAAAATTAACTGCTACACAAAGATTAATTTATGTATAAATTCAAGTGATTTAATTGGCGTGAGACACGCTGATTTATAAGTAACTAATTTTTCTTGAGCATTTTGCTACAGCTTTCTTCTACATTTTAGCATTTTTTTTACCCAGGCTGATCCCTGCTGTGCAGTGCACCAGTAGGTGCAATGGCTTCCCGTACCGAATATGTTATATGTCATGATTGTACTATATTAAATAAACTTAAAAATTAAAGCATTAATTTAACAGCCGCTTGCCGGTGTACGGTAAATCTTCTGATAATGTCGCAAGGGGGGGGGGGGGGTCTTTTTCCTTGCAGTCAAATGTTTTCCTTAAAACGTCATGCTGCAGCCACATTCCAAAAGTTCTGCTACTGGGGTCAGTGATTAATTTTCTGTGTCGACGGGACATGTCAAACCATTTACTGACGAGTGAAAATGGTTTCAGTAACGTCTTGGCAGAAGAGAGGCATCATTTGGCAAAGATTCACATGTCCACTTATTCCATGTATGCTAGCTTAAGGTGTTCAATGTATTGTGAATCATTTTTAGGTTTTTCTTCAAACATTTTTTGCATGAAATTAAAAATAGCACCTACTTATCAAGGTTTTTCGTTCCTGTTTTGGAATTTGACACCAATTATGCAGTTTGTCTGTTATGATATCTAATTACCTACCTACAGTAATCCTATGTTGAACATCTGTGTAATGTCAATAAACAAGGCTTAGGATCTATTCTAATGATGAACAAAGTTCCAAACCACAATATTGTAAAATTTTTTAAGAGGACACTACACATATTTAAAGTTCTATTTCTTCACATCTAATGCAACTGAAGATAAGAATATTTTACTTTGAAATTTCTATAAAGTTATTCAAGTTTCATATATAGTTCTAACATAATGTGTGAGTTATTATCATGGGGGACGGCCATCTTAGGCTCCGTACACATCAAAGTCAGTTTGTCCTTCCCTGCTGAGGATAAAAAGTTTTTTACTTGGATTTATAACCCCAGTTAATTTCTTAAATCATTTAATGTTTTAATAAAAGAAATTTATCTAAAAAAGAGACAATTAAAACTATCTGTTTCAGGAAATGCTTATTCTCTGTTTGTGATCAGCTCACCATCGGTGATCTTCGATGTTATCAGGGAAAGCTTTTTCCTGGTGTTTCCATGAATGTATCCTGTGCTGAAGAATTGCTTTGCAAAGCCTATATCCAGAATATTTTTCATCATAATGATTTGAGCAAACTTAAAGAAGTTTTTAAGGATCGTCCGGACTGTTCTAGATTAATATCTTCTTATACAGGTACTTGGGAAAAATATTTTCTGATAAGACAAAAATAGTTCATAGTTGCTTTCATAAATTTGTATCACAAATTCTTGCTTATATTAAGCAGATTGAAAAAGCTTGTCGGCCACTTTTCCTTCCAGTATGCTTAATTTTTGTTTCAAAATTGTTAAGAAACTGATATATAGGTTACTTGATGCATTCACGACTAGTGCCAAAAAGTTATTTAACAACTATTTAAAGACTTGATACAAAATATCCACATAATACACATAAAATTCCGGAAAAAAAGTGCTAGTCGTAACTAAACTACCTACTGGCTTGGACTACTATCAATTGCAAAAATTAATCTGCTGGAAATCAGTCCTTGAGTAAAAACTAACTAACTTGCCTAAATCATTGTAATGTGTAGACTGTTTGAAATACAATGCTAAAAATATATCTTATCCTTAGTTTAAATTATGAAATGTGTGAATCATGCTTATTTTGTTCGCTTCGAGATTTTAGGATCGCCAGAAAATTTTGATGTTTTTTAGAACAATTTTTTTGTGATTTTAGGAATGTATAAGTTCAGCTATTTTAAGGTCAGTACAGCTTGGGCTTCCATACAAATCAACAATTTTGGTACCAGCTGCTCGTTACTATGTTGAGATAGTTAGATGTTCCATATTGGAATTACCAGACTTCTAGGTTTTTCGAAAATGCCAAACCTATGCCAACATTTTGGCTTGTTTGACATTGTCTTCAATGCAATCACGATGACTTGATGAATATAAGCAACATTAATGCTGATCCGAACAACTTTATTGGAATAAAATAAACTTTGAAAAATTATCAAAATATTACAATTTTATTTTGTTTCCTCCCTGTAAATCGATTAAATAGTACTTGTATTTGCTTTTCTCAGGTTCTTCAAGACTTAGGTATTATCCCATAAAAAGACCGACTGCAAAATCTCCTTGCGGAATTGCTGTGATTTTAAACCATGAAAGTTTTACGCCACACAGTGCAATGCGTTTACCTGAAAGAACCGGCAGTTCTGTTGATGCTAGTATGTATTTCTCCAGTTTTTTTAGAAAATATCTATTAGTCATATAAATACTTCTAACAGAAATCTTTTATAAATCTAATGCATGTGGATTACATTGAAGAAGGATGGGCAGCCTTCTAGTGCTAACTATTCGGCAATCAGCCTTTGCCATGCATTATAATGCATTTTCAAGTGGACTTATCCACCTCAATAAAGTAATCTTCCAGAATACTGTACAATTCTGAAATCCTTGTAAATGAAACCTCCAAAGCATCCCCCCCATTCCCCTTTCGTATTTGAGCTTTAATAAGCAATAATAAATAACTATGTTTGTCGTAGGCAGGGAACAGTTATTTTTCGGCGGCACTGCCTAATTAAATGTCCCGCCAAAACATCCTGCTGTTCTGTTTCAGTCCCACAATTTTTGAAAAATATGTTTAAAAGAATAAGAATAAAGAAGTATTGGTTTTACAACATTAGTTTGTGAATACTTTTCGTTAAAAACGTTAAAATGACATCAAAATTATTCCAGACTTTACTTTTATTTGATTGCAAGATAATGCTAACTATTTACGAGATATTTCTCAGTTATTAGTTGTTTATTATTAGTTTTGCTATATTGATTATGGCATTGTTTGAAACTTGGGAAGGGGGGTATTATTTGGAATATTGTAGGGGCAGGGCAATAGCGATTTAATGTCCTGATTTTTGTTGAAAATCTGGTCACATTTTCATTCTTGTGCAAGAATAAGTATTTGAATTAAAATCGACCTAAATAACTAAATGTGATAATCTCAAATTAGTTTTACTTTTCTTTCAGATTCTTTAAAAAGAATGTGGGAGTCTTTTGGGTTTGTGACAAAAATTCACAAAAATTGCACAAAAGATCAAGTTTTGCGGTTATTTAGAACCTTATCTTCAGTAGATCACAGTTCTTATGATGCTTTTGTTGTGTGCTACTTATCTCATGGAGATGAAGGTAAATGTATATTTTTTTTGTTGCTTAGACCCCAAACTTTTAGCAATTCCAACCACTTGATTGGACAAGCTATTGCCATAGAAACTCTTTGTTAACAAAATTTATGGAAGGCCATGTTAGGCTTTGAACAATTTTTCGTACTAATCTACAGGGCTAACTCCATAATATCTCAATAGTGCTTGTAGAACAAGTCGTTAAGTACTAAGTTATTTTCCCCTTATTCTTTACAACTTTTGTTCTAAATTTAATAAATTTTAAGATATCGAGCAAAATCCGAAATTTGGTCTAGGTTGGAAGTGGTATAAGTGTTTATTAGTCTCTGATTGTTGTCATAAGAATGTACTGGGATACAGTAATACTATAAACCAGATTTATCCTTCAGCAGTAAGACGCGAGGGAAAATCTTAATTCTAAATATCTTAATTTTAAAATATTCCAAGATATAAATCTTTAAGACCAGAATAAATATGCGATTTGGTTTTCTTTTACAATAATAAAGACCATAAATTGCAACTATTATTTGTAATTATGAGACTAACTAAAAATCTTTTTATTTTGAAGGTATTGTCTACTCTTCAGACAGTGAAGCAATCAAACTTGTCGATCTTATGGATATTATGGCCAACAAATGCCCAACTCTGGTCAACAAGCCCAAATTATTTTTTGTTCAAGCTTGTTCTGGACGTCAAGTTCAACAGGGTAAGTTAAACTAGTTAAGTGATTCAGCTATAACTAAAACAGTAATTCAGTTAAATTCAATCAATATAAAATTTCATTTGAAAACATTTTATGTGTAAATAATGGTAACTGGAAGAGTGCATTTGAAAATGGAATGAATAAGATATTAAAGATTTGATAAATACATTTTAGAATGATCAACAATTTAAAAATATTTCTGGAAAATATTCTGTAATTTTGGTTATAATTAGTTGGAATTTGTATTTGCAATTTACATTAAATTCAGTATTTTATTTTAAAGCTTGATTTTTTGTATTGTATAGTTATTAATTAGCAAAATAAATAATATATATTTATTAAATTAAAACTATTTGTTAAAGATGTACTGTATTTGGCAAGCTAGAAAATAGTTTTTATGGACTGGCACCTTTCCAGTACAGATTCCCGCAAAAAACGAGTTATGCTAATGTAGTTTTTGATTTGTCGATCTTTTGTCGATCTTTTTTTCTTCGATCTCCTCTTTTGAATTTGTATACATTATAACTGAGGTTTTGGGCACGTGCTGTAGTTTCAGCATCCTTGTATGACCTTATTTTGTCAGAAGTGGTATGCTTCTGGAAAATTGCAAGTTCTATGTAAATTCAACTTTTATCCTAAGCACCATAAATAAACTTAATTAAAATAGAAATTCTTAACAATTGTACACACTTTGTAATAAACAAAATTAGTTGAAAATATGGAGCTTGCCGACCAGGGAAGAAGGTCATTGTGCCATGGAAAAATTAAGGAATCTGTGTTCTGGCTTATATAGCCTTTTCTGTGGCCAGTAGTACAAAATGCCACTTGATATAATTGAAGTTTTATTAGCTGTTCTGGCGAAAACTACAGATCTAGTTCATCCCAAAGCACACCACCACAATCTAGTTCAAAAATACCCAAATAGCTCTTATTTAACTCAAATACAACTTTACTCTAATCAACTTCCCTGTAATTGAGTTATTTTTAACGGATGATGGATCAATCCTAATTTAATCTAAATAACTAAGAATCGTATTTAAGATATCATTATTCTGTATATAATGTTACTTTTTTTTGTTTCAGGTGTAGGCACAGCCCCACAGTCCTTGCCCAGCATACCTGGCATTGAAGGGCAAAGTCATATTTCATCTCTCAATACTCCACTTTACTGTGATATTTTACTTTTTTACTCTTCATTTCCCGGGTAAATATACTTTACTAAACCTTTGAAAACCCTTTTATTTAACTATAAAACCCTTTTATAGTTAAATAAATCCTACCAGATAAATATTTGAGCTAATTCTAATACTTAAATACGAGGAAGGAAATTTTAAATATCCTTGTTTAATGTGCTAGATCAAAAAACCCTAATATTTAATGATTTTTACATTTTAAATGTAAGGCATGTTCTAAAGCAATGGTTCCCAACCTTTTCTGGACAATCGCCTCTTATTTTAGATTGATTAACATCCATCGCCCCCTTTTATAGTTTTCATGTTATGTCTAATCATAATTTGAGTTAAAGTGTAACTATAAAACAGTTTTATAACACTTACTACCATTTATAAAAACAACCAAAGAGGCTTTATCCGGTCACTTTTAAATAAAATAAAAAAAAACATAAAACACATATTTTTAAAGAACAAAAGGGAAATAATTAACTAAGATATTTTTACTGGTTTTTAGAAAATTTAAGTCAGTTTAAAGTAAAAATTGGCTGGTTTGGTTATGGTTGGAGAATGGTTTTACTGTACAAAGGTACACCATTATTTTAATTTCCCCTTTTGAATACTCATCGCCCCCTGATCGCCCCTCAAGTATTTTTTGCCCCCTTGATAACACAAATCGCCCACTTGGGGGCGTTCGCCCCCAGGTTGGGAACCGCTGTTCTAAAGGCATTCATAGAAACCCACCTAAATAGTTATAATGCTGAATTTGTGGTAAATTAGTTAAAATCAATGGTCAAAATAACCAACTTTTTTTAGGTATGTAAACTGAAGGTTCAAGTTAATTTTTAACCAATGATAAATTTACTCAAAATATGGGAAAAAATCCATAAAAATTTTGTTGAAAAATCTTGAATGTCAAATTCTATCAAGTTTGTTCATAACTATAAATTACATGCTCAAAAAGCAACCCATTTTCATATATATATTCTTTTAACATCTCTTAGATTTGTAAGTTACCGTATCCCGAATGAAAACAGTTGGTTTATCGGTGAACTAGTGCGTGCAATGGAGCAGTATGGTGAAGATTTGACTATTATGAACGTTGTGACCAAAGTTACAGATGGTGTTTCCCAGAAGACTGGTGCCTATGCCAACACAGAGTATACCAACTGCAAGCAGATACCCATTTGTAGCAAGACTTTGAAATATGAACTCAAGTTGAAAAAGCTGTTGAATTTGGAAACACATCAGTAACTAGCAATGTGGCCATACACTTGTTTATCCCGGTTAATTTTTTATAATCTGTTATCATGTATATAATGTATAATGTTTAAGTTTACAAAGTTTTATCTGTTGAATTTTACTATAATGCTTTTGCTTTTTGCGAGAAACTCTGCTTGTTTTCTCGCTCGTGGGAGAAAACAAGCAGGAGTAATCCCTTTAGGGCAGGGGTTCCCAACCTTTTTGCACCTGCGTACCACTTGTCTTTTTGAGAAAGTTTAGCGTACCACCAGACCTAAATATTTAAATAAAGGGATAGTATTTACCTTTCTAAAACAGTTCAAAGCTTTTTGAATTAGATTCCAGAGAAAACTTCATATTTAATGGTTAGATATTTGTTTATTTATAGCGCATGCTTATAATAAAGGATATAAAAAAGATGAAAATGGTATTAATTTACAGTTTTATTTATTACCCATAGGTCTAAAAACATTTAATAAAAAAAATAGTCGACAAATTCAGCAAAAAATAAATTATTGTATACAAAATATACTTTTTAAGGCTTTCGTGCGAAACTTGTTGATTGCCTGTGATTAAAATATTAACATTAGGAAACGTGGAACTTTTCTTTACTTTTAAGTCTTCTTCAAAACTTATTATGCTTCTATGTTTATTTTTTTATGTGCAAGAGTTCAGAAAACCCACTCTCACACAAGTAACAAATGGTTATCAAATATAGCCAAGCTTGCCGGAAGATCAAAAGGTAATAGGTTTTACATTTCCGATCCAGAAGTTAATTAAAGATTTCTCTTTAAAATAATGTTAATGTTTAAAATAAGGACTATGAGTAATGTGCTCACTGCTCATGCGTACCGAAGCTACTAATAGCAATCATGTTGCTCACATCACTCACGCGTACCACCTGAAATTTCCTGCGTACACCAGTGACGTACCACCGGTTGGGAACCCCTGCTTTAGGGTATGCTTGCAACTAAATTTAAATCTTCTTTAAAATATGTGCTTTATTTTGGCTCTTTGACGAAACAAATGCAACTGTTAAGTGATTAAAGATAAATGTTAACCAAAGCCTTTAAAAATATATATTAGAAATTGTACTGTTTTAAAATGAATTTTAAATATTTATTTGAATTACAAATACTGTGTTTTTATTTAAACAGTTGAATATACAAAAATTCCTATACCATGTTACTATTTCACGCTATTTTAAAACCATTCAGGAACACATGTGAAAAACTGGATATTGTTTTTAAATTGCTTTATTTAAATAGAAGCACTACTGATTGAATAAGACACTTGTGTTTAGATTATACTTGGCACTTTTAAAATGTCTGCCCCTGATTTTAAAAAAAATTATTACAATGGTGATTTATTCATGGCTGTTGAAATAATTCTTGATTTTTCAAACTTGTTTTTAAAAAAAAAATATTTCAATATTTTGTTGAATGTAATGTTTAAACTATTTTCTCTTTTACAAATATTAGGTTTAATATTAATTCAAAATGAAAAGAAACGGTTTTGTAGAAATTTTGATCTTGGTTCTCAAGTTATTCAGTTTTTTTTTTTTTTTTTAAATTTAATTTTGTTTATCTTCTTAAAATGCATGAAGTTTTGTCTCTACCTAGAAATAAGAAGAGTGAGAAACTATATAAATTGACTTAATAGTTCTGAAACTTGGGCATTAAATATTATTGCAGTTTGTTATACAAAATTCAAACATTTCATTTGAAATGTAAGATTGTATCATTTATTTTCAGCAGGTATGCTGATACAATGTAAAAATGTAACTTGAATATTTTTTTCAGGTAGAAATGTCTTCTCTTATGACCTTTGTGCTTATTTTTGAAGAAAAAAAATATATCATTGAAATAAAATGCTGTTTTGTTCAAGGAGTTTCTAATTTCACTAAACATCTTAACCGTGCAAGGTTAAGTAATCACGGAATTGGTAGCAGATAAAGAAACCGCAGTAAATAACCTAATTGTCAAATGATAGTGCTGCAATGTTTATATAAAGATGTCAATTACTGTAAAGTATTCATAATCATAATTTAAATATAGTTGATTGCTGTATCATTTTAGAATGTAAAATTGAAAATGTTATAATAGTGTCTAAGGCAATGCTTACTTTCGAGATTGTACTATTTATTGTGTTTCAATTTTATGATTACCTAAAAACTCGTATGTTTTAATTTCTCTGTGAATATATCCAATACAAATCATGTGCAGGGTTTGAAATTTGAAAAAAAAAAATTTAGGAGGTATCTGTGCTACTAACCTAAAAAACTAGTAGCAAATGCACATTACTTGGGAGCATTTAAAAAGTCTTCTTTTGTAAAAAAAACAACAACTTTAGATTCTATAGTGCCCAACGAGGCTATTTTAAATTTGCTGGAGTTGTATGCTTGTAGAATTCACGGAGTTTCACTGTTTTCGAATCACCAGAATTTCACAATTTTTGGATAAAAAGAGTTCCAAAATTTAAGAAATCACAATTTATGATAGCTGAGTGTCTGGATATTATGTGTTTTCAAGATGGTAGTTTTGGTGAGATCGTTGGAAACCACAATAAAAAAACGTTTATATTGATTATTTAAAAAAAAAATTTCGCGATAACAGCAACTTAATTTATTTTGCTGTCGCAAAATCAAAGGATTAAATCGCATTTTGCGACGAGCGACCGTTAATTTCGAACCCTGATCATGTATAAAATAAAATTAACTGCTGGAGGTTGATTAATTTTAATCGTTACTTTTTTTATTATAGAAGTCCAACATCCCGTTACCCACTGCTCAGAAACAAGATACCAGACAACAGGCGTTCCGTATATACAGGTTTCAAACCCATCAAGATTCTAGCATGGAGAGGAAATGGCTCCTATGGCTGTAGGATCTTCTAACATCAAATTGAACCCTGGGGTTGCAGAATCGGGTACATTCAAACTGCAGGCCTCGCAGCGCTATATTTCCTACTAGCAAATTTATACCCGTTCTTCGCACAGATTAAAAAAATATCAAATCGTTCCAAATATGTTTACCATATAACCTGTTATAGGATCATAAACTTATGTTATTGTTCCCGCTCGTTATAAAGTATAAAATCCCGTTTCATTGCCTTAAAATTCCAAAATGAAAAATAAGCTATAAAATGCACTCATAAATGTCATCACAATTTCCCTCATAAATACATAAAACCTTTTAGCTCATTTGGCGCGTTTTGGGAAATAATTTGGCGAGAAAATAGATATAGCTACAAACACACCCATTATACAGCTCTAACACAATGACCTTCGAACAACCGACCAGCTTATAAATTATTTATAAAAGAAATTGCCTATTTGGCGAATTTTAGTTAATAAGTTGGCGAGATTGGCAACGTATTTGGCGAAAAAATAAAGACATAAAACACTAATAGCCCTAGTGCGATGGCCTTTATTAACCATCATAGTTCCAGTAATAGCTTAACTATATATTTATTGCTTAAATATGCATACATGCAGTCAACAGAAAAATCAATGAAAAAATCACATCAAATAAACCCACAATAAAATCCGGGAATGAAGACTGGCGGAATTACGTCACTTGAAACATGTCAATTATTTTTCAAATAATGAATTTAGTTTCTGAAAGTAATGGCAAAAGAATAAAATAAACATTTTGAATTTTAAATGTTTTCGTTAAAAGTTTTATTTAGTTTTTTCAGCTGATGGCATCAGGAAAGAGAAAAAATGATCGGATTTGAGCAAAAGTGGTGCATTTTTTTCAGAAAATTTGAATTTTCTCTAAAAATGGAACAAATATGAAAAAACTAAGCCTCAGGTGCACACGTTAATATTAAAGGGAATCTATCTTCTTTTACGATCCGATGACAAACAGACACACAGACAGACTTTCTTTTATTATTATAGATAATTCTTATAAATTGGAAAGAGTTCCTATATTTCCCATAATTCCTATTTTTTCCTGTATTTTAGACCCTTACTTTCCCTTTTCCCCCCCTTTCATCATTACGATTATTATTTCATTATTGTGGGCTGTGCTGAAAAAAACTAATTATCAAACATTTGTGTAACTATTTTGTATATGATCAACATAATGTTTTAGAAACTGTGATGCTTAATCATAATGTCTTGAATGCTTTAATCACAATATTTATATATATTTTAAAAATCTGTTGGTTGATGTAACATCACTTTTGGGTTACATGAAAGTTGTACACTTATTTAATTAATCCTTTATATAACATTTTGTTTAATTATATTTTCTCTTTCCTACAGAAAAACCAGCTTCTACCAGTAAGTCTCGCCTCTTCCTCACTTTTCAGCTGCCTTCCAAACAAGGTTCTAGAAAAGGCTCAGAAAAAGCTCTTATACGTGGATCCCCAATTTGTGTAGAACTACCTCCTGCATCTGCAAAAAAAACTATTGGTACAGCTCCCAAGCTTGGGGAGTTAACTCGCGTAGATTCAAGCACCAACTCTAGAGAAACAGACCATGTTGATACAACTACTGAATTTGAAAAGTCAGATGATGCAATCATAACTTCAATATCTGGAAAGACTGCTCTTGAGGACCCAGTTTCTGGAAATGCAGGGACAGCTAAGAAAGATCGAGGCCAAGTGTCAGCAGGACCAATTATTGTGGACTTACTTTCAGAAAGTAAAAAATCAGGTCACCTGGATGCTAATCTGACATCAGGAGTAGCACCTAAAGTGGAAGTACTTCCAGGGTCTGAGCCGGGTAAGCCTTCCTGAATCTGTTCAGTTGATATTAAATAAGAATTGCATTTTTAATTGAGTTTAAATAACAAATATATTCTAATTGTGTTCAAATAACAATCTACCAACATTGCTTTATCTTGTTTTTACTGTTTTTTTTATTTGTATTACAGACGTACCAGCTATTCACCAATCAAATCCAGTTGCTACAAAGCCTGCTACACAGCAACGTTTCCGAATATACAGAGTCCCACTTAATCAGATTTTCGGCCCAAATGCAAAGATGCCTATCCTGTCTGGAGGGCCAGTACATGTGGGTCCTACTTCTGCTACTGGGGGGACAACTAACTTCCAACTAGCTCCTGTTGCTGGAAGTACAGGTCCAATCAATCTAACTGCAGTTGCTGATGGAAGAGCATACATAGGTATTGCTCCTGGATCTGGAGGATCGCCTAACATCCAACTGGCTCCTTTGGGTGGAATGCCATCTACCATAGGTCCAGTGTCCTTATCTGGAGGTCCGTCTAACATAGATCTGACTCCATTGTCTGAAAGGCCATCTTCCATTTTGCTTGATTCTAAGTCTGATAGATCATCTGTTATGGGCTTTGACCCAAAGTCTGAAGGGTCATCTTCCATGGGCCGGAAGCCTGTCTCTCAAAATCGAGGAAAAGTATCCTGCAAATGTTCAACGTGTCAAAATACTTATTCCAATAAAGATGCCTTTTACTATCACATCAAAAATTGCTTTAATGATAGCGAAAAAGAATCAGAAAAAGTTCCTGTGCCAGAAGGGCCAGCTACCATCAATCTAATTTCTGGTGCTGCGAATTCTAATCTGGTTGTCCCAGGACCACCAGTTCCATTCTCAACTCCTACTGTTGAAAAGCAAGCTCTTCAGACACAGCTTCTCAGTAGAGGATCAGATTGTACGGTACCTGATACTTGGTCTGGGGGAATATCTGGACTTCAAGACCCAAATTCTATGTATGGAGGGTTAGCTCCTGTTGACTCCGGTTCCATCACCGAAAGGTCCTCTGATCCAAGTCTGAATCTGGTGCCTGGAGAAATTTTAGCCGTAGCTCCAGAAAAGCCCCCAAAAATTTCCTATCCTAGAAAGTGTTCTAATTGCCAAAATACGTATCGCAATAAATCAGCTTTTCAGTATCATAAAGCAAAGTGTAGTCAGGAGAAAACAGAAGCTTCATACCCCAGAAAATGCTCACATTGTGGAACTGTATTTTTGACAAGATATTCCTATTTTAAACACCTTAAAAACGAAAGCCGACCAAAGCAGAAAAGTATTTATCCCAGGAAATGCTTACTTTGCGGTAAAACATATACTAGTAGGGAAGCATTTTGGAAGCACAAAAAAAGAAATTGCTACACTGTGAAGCATAGCCCTAAACCCGCTGAAGTATCAATGTCCGAAGGATCTTCTATGGTCTCGGGTACTATGTCTGAAGGATCAGCAAACACGATTTCTCTGTCTGAAAATCAAAGTGGGAAAAGGATTAAATATCCTAGGCGGTGTTCTCGATGTAAAAAATATTTTCGAAATCAGCATAGATTTTTTTATCACTTCATAAAGTCAGTTGAATGCAAAATGTGGCATTATTTCCTTAGAAACAAAGACATAACAAACCCCAAAAAAGGCATGTTTCCTAGGAAGTGTTTATTTTGCAGTAAAGTATTTGCAGTAAGATCGTTGTTTTATCTGCATCAAAAGAAATGTCCTAGTTCTGCTTAAATAGTTCTTTTCACAACCGATCTTAGCAGTATGAAGTATTTGTATAATTGCAGCAAAATACCATTCAGCATGGTAATTTGATATTTTATGTAATACTTGTTTTGAAAAAAAAAATGTACTGCTTCTAAGTATATTGAATTGATTTAGCAGAGTTAAAAAACCCCCACTTATTTGCTCTTTTATAGTTTCAATTTCAAGTGTGTTATGTTTGTTAAACTATATCTCTTAAAATGTTGTTAGAGTTATCAAATTTGTTGAAACATCTTTGATACTTATTACACATAATATAGTTTTCAGTAATTTTTTTAAAGATTTTTATAGGCTGTAAAAACATATTGCATGTAGTTATTTGGCTATAATAATAATAATTCTATGTGTAATTTTGTACTGAATTGAAAGTTCATTGTTGTTTTGGTGGAGATTTAAATTTTTTCGTATCGAATTTGGTTTAAAAGAAAGGTACTAACTAGTGTCCCTGAAAATATATTAAAAATGTTTAATTTGTTGATGTGTGTTCTGTATTTTCTTTCCTTAACATAAAATCACTCTTTTTCTTATTGTTGTTGCAAAAAATAACTGGTTAAACCTAGATGTTTCAATATATATGTGATTTGTCCTTGAATGTAATTTTAAATGTTTGAATGCATTGTAGATAGAATGTAATTTTACTATTTTATCATATAAATTGCCTCTACTGTTATGTCATGTTTTAAAATAATGAGACACCTTTCTTTCCAAGTGTTTACTGTTTTTTGCATTATTATAAACTTCAAATAAGAATTATTGTGTATCAAAAGGCTTCAATCAATTATCTGCACAATTAAGTTAATGTATAAATAAAACTGTATTGCGTTATAAAAATAAAAAATATGTTAAAAAATTTACTTGATTTATTTGTCCTATAACCAAAATAAAGTATTTTATTCATGTTATAGGAATGCCTGCCGCCCTACTCCCGGATAACGTTGCTAATAAGCAACCCCAGAAGCGAAGGCTTTTCCTTATGTACATACCTCCAACCGAGCATACTTACGCTGCATCTAAGCCAACTCCAGGACCGACTCTTGTTCGTTTAACTCCAATTCCCGAAATAACAGCTTACGAAGATCCAACCCCAGGGACTAGAAGGAAAGTTGAAGAAGATGTAACTCAAGTGGCTGCTAACACAGATCGAACTCTAGTCTCTGGAGGAAAAGTTAATGAAAACCTCACTCCAGTGGCTTGTATGAAATCTCAAGAAGATTTAAGTCTAGTCACTGGAGTGACCACTCACAAAGATCTACTAGTTGATGGGGAGAAAGTTAGTGAAGATGTAATAGTTTCTGGAGAGAATGTCTCTTGTTCTTTGTCTGAAGATTTATCTTGTATAGACCGGGATCTTGTATTTGGGAGTCCAACTGCTAGTGTGTCGGGGGAGCAAAAGGGTATAAAACCTGGTAAACCTAAAGTTTTTTATCCAAGGATGTGTCCGTTATGTCAGAAGAGTTATCGCAATAAAAATGCATTTCAATATCATAAGTTAAATTGTGTGGGTGTGAATGCTGCTAAAAACACATCAGGTGTAGCTGTAAATGCTGTTGAAAATACATCAAATTTTTATAAAAAATGTTTACGATGTCTAAATAGTTATTCAAGTAAATCGGCTTACTACTATCACATGAAAAAGTGCCCTCCCCCCCAAACCCAAAAGCCCGTTTATCCTAGAACATGCTTAGTGTGCAGTAAATCTTATAAAACTAGAAGTTCTTTTTGCGGTCATAAAAAGACATGCAGTTCAGAAAAATGTGCTCCTAAGCCTAAAAAACTCAAACCTAAAGCATCAAGGTTAAAGGTTACGGAACATGCTTCGATTTCTGGAGAATCATCTTCTACGGATATGCTTACTAGTTCTGTAGGGCCTTCAAATATGGACTCGATGCTAAAGTCTGGGGAAGCTTCTCTTGGTGTAGAAGGTACAAACACTGGGAAAAGGGTTAAATATCCTAGGCAGTGTCCGAAATGCAAAAAGTCTTTTCTAAAACAAGATCACTTTATGTACCATTTGAACAAATCTGTTGAATGTAAAGCCATGTATTACGTTCTTATAGGCAAAGATTTAGCTAACCCAAATAAAAGTATATACCCAAGAACATGCTTATTTTGTAAGAAAATTATTGCAAATGCTTCACTATTTTCGTTTCATAAAAAAACATGCGTGTCTGTAATGTTGTAGGATTACTATATAAACTGTTGCTCTTTGTATGATGCCATTAAAAATCTGTTGAATGTAAAGCCATGCATTACGTTCTTATAGGCAAAGATTTAGCTAACCCAAATTAAAGTATATACCCAAGAACATGCTTATTTTGTGGGGAAAATTCTTGCAAATGCTTCACTATTTTCGTTTCATAAAAAAAGATGCGTGTCTGTAATGTTGTAGGATTACTATATAAACTGTTGCTCTTTGTATGATGCCATTAAGTAATTATAAAAAATATTGTTTTGTATTAAAGGTGGTCTTATTACTTACAAACAAGTTAGGATTTAAAGTTGACTATGTATTAAACATGATTAATAGCTGGTTGGTAGTAGTGAGGGATTTACTTGTATTAAAAAAATCAATTTTGTATTTTCATAAGTAAGATTTGGGTTAATTTTAAACTTATTTTGTTTCGCTTGGTAATTTTGTAATGCGTTCTAAAATATTTTATTTTTCTTGGGTAGATTTTGTGAAACGTGTATAATACTCTCAAAGTGTTGTAAATTTAAGTTTATTATATAATTAAATGGACACTTGTGTTGTGTAATCTATATGTAATGTTAATCTTTTCAAATAAAATGCTATAATGCTATATTGGTTTGAATGTTCTGAATTATATGTTACAACTATAGATTAGAATTTCAGTTATTTTCAGCATTTAAATATCAGCATTACCAAAAACTTCTGCCTGTATATATTATCTGGCTAAATGTTAAGTTATCTATTTTCTCCTTAATTTGTCTAATATTTTAGAAACTGTCCTATTAACTGTAATAGATCATCTTGAACTTGAATGCTTAATCAGAATATTTATATTACGTTTTAAAACTAACCTGTTTGCTTAAGGTAAACTGGCACTTGGGTACTGTGAAAGTTGTTAACTTATTTTATTAATCCTTTACATAAAATGTTTAATTATCTCTTATGTTTTCTACAGAAACCCCATCAGAAAAACCAGCTTCTCCTAGAAAGACTCGCCTCTTCCTGACATTTCAGATGCCATCCAAAAAAGGTTCTGGAAAAGGCTCGAAACCAGCTCTGCTATGTGGATCCCCAATTTGTATCGAACTACCTATTGCACGTACAAAAAAAACTATTGGTCCAGCTCCCAAGCCTGGTGAGTCGACACATGTAGACTCAAGCACCAAGTCTGAAGATACAGATCAGACTGATACAGCTACAGAGTCTGAAGGATCAGCTGATGCAACCATTACATCAATATCTGGAAAGACTGCTCTTGAGGACCAAATTTCTGGAAATGCTAAGAAAGATCCAGACCAAGTGTCAGGAGGACCGATTATTGTTGACTTAAATTCAGAATGTGAAAAGTCAGGTCATCTGGACGCTAATCGGACACCAGGAGTAGCACTTAAAGTGGAAGTACTTCCGGACCCTGTGCCTGTAAACCTTCCAGAATCTGGTCAGTTGAGTTTAAATAACAATTAAAGTGCTTAGTGGAACATCGTGCTATGTGACAAAAAGGTGAAAACGAGAAAAATGACCTTTGAAGTATTTTTAGTTTGCAGTAGGATCTGTTAAAAACGGTACTTGCGAACCGTAAAAGATACACTAAACTTTAATATCATGGAGAAAGGAGAAACTTGTTAGTGTTAAAGAAGTTAGTAATATGTCAATGAATATATGTTCATTGACATAAAAATCTTGATTTTTTTCAAAAATGTCACTTAGCATGTTCTTTAACTAAGCTCTTCAATTGCATTATATTCGAGTTTAAATAACAATCTGCATTATCTTACATTGCTTAGTTCTCAGTTTTTATTATGACTGTTTTTCATTTAGTTTGCTGTTTTATTTATATTGCAGAAGTACCAGCTGTTCATGAATCAAATCCAGTTGCTAAAAATCCTGCTCCACAGCAACGTTTTCGAATATACAGGGTCCCACTTAATCAGATTTTTGACCCAAATGCAAGTATGCCAGTCCTGTCTGGAGGGCCAGTACAAGTGGGTCTAAGTTCTGCTACTGGAGGGACAACTAACATCCAACTAGCTCCTGTTGCTGGAAGTACAGGTCCAATTAATCTAACTGCAGTTGCTGATGGAAGAGCATACATAGGTATTGCTCCTGGATCTCGAGGATCGCAAAACATCCAACTGGCTCCTTTGGGTGGTATACCTTTTAATATAGGTCAATTTATCGTACCTGGGGGCCCATCTAATATAGGTCCACTTATGGTACCTGGAGGATTGCCTAACATCCAACTGGCTTCTTTGGGCCGAATGCCATCTAACACAGGTCCAGTTATAGTACCTGGTGGTCCAAGTAACATAGGTCCTTTATCATTACCTGTTGCGTCACCTAACATCCATCTGGCTCCTTTAGGTGGATTACCCTCTAACATAGGTCAAGTTATAGTATCTGCAGGTCCATCTACCATAGGTCCAGTGTCCTTATCTGGAGGTCCATCTAACATAGATCCGACTCCAGTGTCCGAAGAGCCATCTTCTATGGGGCCTGATCCGAAGACTGAAGAATCTTCTTCTATGGGCTTCGACCCAAAGTCTGAAGGGTCATCTTCCATGGGCCTGAAGCCTGTCTCTCAAAATCGAGGAAAAGTATCCTGGAAATGCTCAACGTGTCAAAATAGTTATTCCAATAAAGATGCGTTTTATTATCACATCAAAAGTTGTTATTTTAAAGATAGTGAAAAGGAAACCTCAACCTCTATAACTTTGGCCCAAAGGCAGATAAAGAAACCCACATTTAAAAATAGTAAACATGTGTATCCTAAAAAATGCTTATGTTGCGGTAAAATGTTACATAGAACAGCCCTTTTCAGGCATAAGCGATTAAAAAGGTGTAAACCAAACCCAGAAAGCTCGTGTGAGCAAATGAACCCAGAACCTGAAACAATTAAGTTGCACCACAAACCCAGTTTGGAGTTTAACCAAGCACCTCTAATGCCAAGTAGACCCACTGGAAAAATTTCTTATCCAAGAAAATGCATACATTGTGGTAGAGAGTATGCTCATAAAACTTCCTTTGGTAGGCATAGGCGAAAGTGCGGCTCAATGAGGGAAAGACATGCAGGGCCCAGTGCTACAACGGATAAGCCTGAAAATCAAAGTGGGAAAAGGATCAAATATCCCAGGTTCTGTCATTCTTGCAAAAAATATTTTCGAAATCTGGATAGTTTTATGTATCATTTGAAGAAATCTGCCGAATGCAAAGCTATACATTACTTTATCTTGGGTAAAGATTTGGTTAACCCAAAGAAAAGCATATATCCTAGGAAATGCTTATTTTGCGACAAAATATTTCATAACCCTTCTCTGTATTCCTTGCACAGAAAAAGTTGCGGCACTGTCACAACATCTTAGTTTTTGAAATTCTTTCTGTTTTTATTTATGCCTTGAAATAATCATCATACAAAATACATTGGTCAGCTGTTATAGTTTTTTATGTGCATTAAATAAAAATGTTTAAAAGTGTGCAAAATGATTAAAATCTCCTTTAAATTTCCATTTATTCTTAAGTTCTAAAATCAAAACACTAATTAAAATTACTAAAATAAAATAATAATTAAGGTTCTTCAATTCTGACAATGTTGATGCAAACGGCTCATTACTTATTTACCTTGTTATGTAACAAAGTTGTTACTTTGTAATTATTTTTAATTAAGAAGCTGTCAAAGTGACCAATCGATATAATATTAGAGGTCATGGTACCAATAATAAGTTTAATTTAAAAGCCAAACTTTGTTTATGGTTGCATATAAGTTCTTACATTTTGTTGCATGTAAAAAATGGTGGAATAATATATATAAAAGTAATGAGTAACTATTTCCTAAAATCGGGATTTATGTTCAAACCTAAACTTATATGCAAAATGTTATATTTTACTGAACCTTTCATTGTTTCTGTTTAGTGTACTAAATGCTTTGTGTTTCAGTGTGTAATGCCTTTTTTTTTCTTCTGTGTATAGGATTTTTTTTATTTGAACTTACTATTGTATTCCCAAGTATATTTAAAACTATTATAAAATTTGCTGCTTGTAAGATTTAACTGTAATCATGTTTATTTTAAAATAAATTTGTAGAAATAGTACATCTTGATTTATGAGTGACTGGTTAGGTGTCATTTCCTTTAATTTGTTTTATTTATTTTCATTGCAGAAATTTGCACAATTCAATATTCGTATGTCACTGAGAATAAGCCAAGTCCAATCCTACAGAGTTTTATAGTGTGCATTGTATAGTATAGGAGGTAATTTATATAATATATGGCAAAAATGGCTCTTTCCAAGTAAGGTTTATCCCCCCCCCCCAAAAAAAAAAAAAAAAAATCTGTTGCAGTAAACTTATGCAACCATAGCAGGATTTTGTATATATGCTGTTCAAAACTGACATGCAAAGTTATCTGTCTGTATTGAATCTCTATTCTGGCAAGGTGTTACTTGGGACAAAGTGTTTTTGGCCTTATTTAGACTTATGTATTAAAGTAAATGCAGCACTCTAAATTTAGCTAACCCATTTTCTCAGTGAGGCATGCTTTTATTGACTTTTTAATTCAAAATCCTGTAATTTCAAACTTGTAATTTTACTTCTTTTTGTATGTTGGCAGATTTGCACATTTGGTTCAAGATTTAAATTTGCTTGCTAATGGAAAATATCCTTAATGGGAATATTTCTTATGATGTCATGCTCTCCATACTGCGATTTCATTGGTTTTGTTTTCTTTGACAAAGTGTTGAAACAAGCTCATTAGGCTCCAAACATTTTCAGCTTATTTGTTTCGTTACATGTTAAAAAAAAATCCTGATAAGTCTTTGTATTTTTTTTAATATTTAATATTATTTACTATAATGTACAATTTTAGAAAGCTTATTTTTTAATAAAAAATTTGAAAAGATTTTTTATATTCACAGAATTTGCTAATTTACGCATGTATGCAATAATAACCATAGTTAAATTTAATTCGCAAACTTTTTTATGTCGTAAATGTTATTGGTATTTACTTTTGGGTAGGTAATTTTATTTTATTGATGTTTTTTCCCCCGTCCCATTTATCTTTGAATGCTTCCTTTGGAAGAATAACTTTAAAGATTTATACTTTAAAAAATTAAACTTTTGCATTGAAAAATATTCTAATTTATATTTTATGCTTCTTTAATTGTTTCTTTTGACATTTTGTATTTCAGTTCTTTTCAGTTGGTTTCATGACCACAAGGTTTTTAACAGTTAACTGCCAATCATAAGCCTACGATAAATTTGTATAATGTAAGAGTTTTCAAAAACTTGTATTCTTGGCGCAACCACATATTGTTTAACAACAATTGTATCAAGTTTTTGCTCTTGTAGGACTTATTCTAAAGTCTATAGGAATACCTAATATACAACTGGCTCCTTTAGGTGCAGAAACTTCTAATAGGTTTTGAAGGTTTAGTTAAAAAAAATATTTGAATATCGTTTGACTTTGAAAGTTTAATTGAGCTTTTTAATTTAAGCTTTTCTTCTATGCCTTTTTATGTTGTATTTTTGTCTTGGTTGTTTCCATTTGCGTCCACAATACCGAATATTTCTGTTGAATGGTTGAGTGTTTTTTTATGGTGTTATGTTTATGTCAGACTGACCATATATCTTATTGTAATCAGTTTTGTAAATTGTAAAAGCCTGCAGTTTTAGTTCAAATTGCTGTATTTCATTTAAAATATCATGGACAATAACAAGCCATTTTTTAATTTCTAGTAAATGATTAAAAATTAAAAGTAAGGTTATTAATCTGTTAAATTCCAAATTTACCAGCATTCCAAGACCCTTCTCCTTTATGAGTGTTAATTGGATGGTGTTATGCAAAAACGACTCAACCCACAAAAACCTGATTTTGAGATAATGGGCTTTAAAGTCAACAAACTTTGGCAAATCATGAGCTCTGTGGGTTAAAATGTTATCTGTATTAGTCCTTGAAACGCTGATAGGGCTTAAATCATTTTTGCTTAATGTAGAAAGCAACATATTTTACCATCAGAGTTGGATAACTCATTTTTTTATGTTTTGTGGGTTAACTCCTTTTTGCATAATACCATCCAATTGTTCTTTAATATCTTGTATTTTAACGCAAATTTCATTTTGTTGCAGGTTTGTTAGTATTTCAACACTCAGCTTCTGGCCAAAAGATTTATGTTCACTACAAGATTATTATTTTTTTATTCTTGGCACAGAAGAACTTTGCTGTTTGAAGGATCTTATTGTCTGATCTGTTGAGTGTTAACCGATGTGGTCCATCCTTTTTTGCCTGAAAAACCCTGAAAAAGCATAAATATCTAAGAAAAAGTGTACTTACCAATGTAAAACCACATTACAACGTGTCCAGGGTTTTGCTAGCATAAGGAAAAACGCAAAGCTATTTGCTCAGCAGCAGAAACATAGGAAAATTATAGCACAAGTTCCTCTAAAAAATTATTAAATAAAAATATGCTTTGTCACTTTTGCTGAATATTTTTCTATGCAGGGTTATTTCCCAATGACTTAATCTGATCTTACAATCCAAGGATATTTCATATAATGCTATGAGTCTGAAATCATTACCATTTATTTTTGTATTAATTTCAAGGGCAGGTTACTCCAGCAAACTTAACCGCTACATATATTTTACTTAATTTAAAACCTAATTCTCTCAATAAAAAAGGTTTTTAGGTGTTGAGATGTCTTTTGACCCCAGTAAATGTCAGAAACCAAGATATGTTTAATTTTGGGTAAAATCAAAGTTTTATGTTTAGAGTTATGTGTATAAATCAAAATGCTTTAAGAATTATTAAGGTTTATTATTATGATTTCTTGTTTTACCATGTGAAAAACTTTTTTTCTTTCTAGGTTTTGTGTTCCATGTTTTCAGTCCAGTCCTTTCTTAAATGATATATTTTTATTTTTTAAATATATTGCCCTTAACTTTCATTATTTTCTTACAGGTTTAACATTATTGCAGTCACATTCTGACCAACAGGTTTATGTATTATTCAAGCTTCCGAAAGTTAGTCCTGGAACAACAACTCAACCAGCTCCTGTATCTGAAAATTTAGCTCATTTAGATATTAGCAAAGGGAAAGGACTTAAAAAGACAATTAATTTACCCAGAAGTTCTTTAGCAACTATTAAAGAAAAGAAGGAATATCTTAAGAAATGCTTAAACTGTGGAGTAACATATACATCTAGTTACTGGTTTTCGAAGCACAGTAAGGACTGCATCTTAAAGAAACCTAGTTTAGGTTCCATACCTGAAGGGTTATCTCTCCTCACAAAGCCACCTTCTATGTCTGAAGGATCTTCTTGCATGGCCCCTCAAGATGTGGTTAAAGAGTCTTCTGATGCAAGCCCAACTTCTATGTCTGAAGGATCATCTTATACGGCCCCAGACGATGTTCCTGTAGAATCTTCTGATAGAAACCCACTTTCTTTGTCTGATGTGGTCTCGGAAAATGTGTCCGAAAGCTCTTCTGATGTGGTCCCAACTTCTTCGCCTGAAAACAAGACCGGGAAGGGTATTACATATCCTCGGCAGTGTTCTCGATGTAAAAAGTTTTATCGCAATAAGGATTGCTTTCGCTATCATCTCCAGAAATCAAATGATTGCAGATATGTTTATTTTATTGCGGGTAAAAGTGATCCCCTAAGGAACAGTATATATCCGAGGAAATGTCTGGTTTGCTGTAGAACATTTGCATCAAGATCAGGGTTTTGTATGCATAAGAGAAAATGCAAACCATATGAAAGCTCGTAGTTTATCCCTTTCAGTCCCAATGACAATTTGGCATCTTAATTTTAGAAATTTTTTCTTATCGACAATAGCCATTTATGATATCAAAAAGCACATCATTCGATTCTTCAAACTTTTTTCTATTAGAAAATATTTTTTATTAATCCCAATATATGTAAGCCCTATTATTATTTTTTAATTTATGATCAGAAACACGATGGTGGCATTACTGGGACTGAAAGGGTTATAAACTAATGATTGGTAAACATATTGTTGGTTTAGTGCCAAAAAATGTTGAGTGCATAAAATATTTTTTAATAAATACCCAAAATAAAGGGTGATTGCTTTTAGTTACTGAAACATTGTAACTCTTGTATCTCTGTACTAGCTCTTACTTGAAAAACTTGCAATAATAGTTAAAAATGACAGAGAAATATTGATGGGTTATAAACCTTTGTAAAACTGCTATTCACTTGTTGATAGTAGATAACGCTATCAAACCTTACCACAATGCTGCGTAATTTAATGTTTTTAAAATAAAAATATATAAATAAGTAACAAACTTGTTTATCCGTAATTAGGGGAGGGCGAAATTAGGATTTTTTTTTGTAGTTATTTATTTTTTAATCCCTTTATCATGTACCTGTAAAATACTCCTTGTACATGTAAAAAAGCGAACCATAGTTCTCCTAAATAAAGCGAAAGGCCAGAAAAAAGAACTAACTTGTATGGGGTCAATTCGCTAAAGCTATAGCCATGTATATAACTAATTATTTTCTATCGCCAAAGACATTCTACATTTTTCGGCGCTAAGCCAATGAATATATCAAGACATATTTTTAAAAATTGAATGCATTTAAAATATCTGATTGTTAACTAATTTGTTGTAATTAAATATTAACTTAATATTTTTTAAATTTGGTATTAAATAATACTTTTTTTTTCTAAAATAAGTTAATTTCCTTTGCTAGATATTACTATTTTTGAATGCTGTATGACATTTATATGGATATTTGATGTTCCTTGATATGTACAGTTAAGAATTTAAAATATAAAGGGATAGTTAAAGTTGTATTAAGTACATAACCTTTGCTTTGTACTTGTGTTTACTTAAAATTTGACAGTAAGTGTTTGAAATATTTTTATTAAATAAATGTTTGAATTTCTTCAGAAAACGTGTAAATTTTTTTAATGCTCCATTTCACTATGCAAAGATACAATTAGTAAAGATTCTTTTGTAAAAAAAATTACAAAAGCTTTCAAACAAGTTCAATTAAACTTATGTTTTACTAAGCTTGACTTACAGGTCGTGCCTAGATATAAATAAATTACGATAAACTGTCAAAGGTAGGCGACTTACATACCTTCATTGAGGTTTAATTTTTAAGTTATCTGCTTTGTTGCAGGAATGCTAGGTATAGTAGGTAGTTTTTATGCCCAATTAAAAATTTTATGCTCAATATAAAACTTACACTTAAAATCTTTTAACAAGTTCACATTTGGAGTAATTAACTGGCGTTTCCGAAATGGGCTGGTTTCAGGTCTGGGGTCACTAGAGAAATGCTGAGTGAAAATAAATTCTTTCTGTATATTCGATTGGTGAATCAATGTCATGTGGGAATAGAGCAGGAGCGTCGATTGAAGAAAGGACTGAAAAGAATTTCGTCACCTGAAACCAGCCAATTGTACTTTTTGAATTATTGTAAAAGAAAAAAAAAACTAGTAAAAAAAATAAGTTTTAAATGCGCAAAAGTAAAAAATACATCTAGAAATTTTTTTCATGGTATTATCGCAAATGCAAAAGAATGTTAAAGAAGTTAATCTTAGTTAAGAGGCCACATTTAAAAAAGGACGTAATGAAAAAAATATAAACCCCCATAAAAATGTTTTTTCTTCAGTATGGAGTTAAGCCTTACTTTATACCTTGCATTCTAAAATATGAAGCCAGTCGCCAATAAAGCCTCGTGTAGCTCTAGTGCGACGACAATTCAACCAAGAGCCATCTAACATATCATAATGTGCTATATAGGGTTGCGTTGAGTACAAGTACAAAGTACAAGCTCCGAATTTAGCCTCGTCAGTTGACAGCGATTCTAAAATTCTAAGCGTCACTCGACTGTGGTTCTAAAATTACGACGTCCGTCGCCAATACCCCTCTTATAGCTCTAGTGCGACGATTTTCAAACTTACCTTACTAAAATACTAAGCCCGTAGCCAATAGCTCTCGTGTATAATAGTTGTGCGAAATTTTTCAACCAAACCATCCAACCTCATACTGTTGGTGCTGCCATCTTACGTGTTTATCTGTTACAATTTCTTATAATCATGTTTTTACAATCTCTGTTCTACGCAGTTTCGTATGAGATTTCGAATTTTAAAGCAATTTTGTGTTCGTTTATAATAAAGTTCATTGATAAATGTTAAACGGATGAAGGTTCACCACACTAAAAACTTGTGTTATTATGATCAGCAAAAAACAGACAAAAAGATTGGTAACGTTATAAAACTGTTAGCAGCCAATTCTGAATTCATTGACGTAGTAACGTTCTGGTGTAAAGCAAAGTATAGACTTATACCAAAGTAAACCTAAGTATCAAAAGACGGAGTAAAGTTACTCCAAAAAATCAAAAAGTTTACGTCAAAAATGAGTAAGTTAATAACCCCAAAAACGGAGTAAAAAGCGAAACACAGTATCCTTCTTGCCTCAAATTTCCAGTGGAATTTAACAGTTTTTACTTGTATGTTACTTTACATATACAGGTTGAAATTCTGTTGCGATTACACCAAGTTTTATACCCAAACGAAAGTTGAAACTTCGTCCTTACGGGCAGCTTTAATCCTGCAATCCGTTGATTGCAAGAGCGTAGCTTTACCTCCTACTCAGAAACTGCAATATTTTTCAAAATATTTTTTGTTTCACACATTTATGATTGAGCTTGCTGTCTGCGGAAAAGTTTTGGATGGTTATTCAGAGTTGTACAGGGTTTTATAGAAGATTCCTTCATTGTTTTGGAATTTGGTGCAGTATAGCCATTTCTGGATTTTGGGCCATAAACACCAACCAACCTTCATTGTTTAATTTTTGTCAACTTCCTTCAGAATTAGTGTAACGTGAAATGTTACTATGAAAAAGCATGGTAACATTACAATTTTTTTTTACATTACACACCCTATGGGAGTTACAATTTTTTAAAAAAAATCTTAAACAATATTCAGGGACGTCGAATCCCCAGTGATTAGATTCCAAGCTACCTTTTGATTCCCATTTTATTGACCCACTGAAGAAAATAGTACTAAATAAACTTTGTGCAGTACGTAGTTAGAACACTAGACCTGCGACATGGTAGCACGAAACTCTATACCACTCAGCCACCACAAGATTTTCAATTTTTTTTTACTCAAGGTTTTTTATTTATATTTATGGGCTTTTTTCACGTGGGATCTGGCAACAACTCTGCGGTCTTGTTTTCATTTTTCTCGAATTACTTTTGTTGATATTCGAAATTGAGTTATTTTAGTTGTTATTTTTTTTAAATTACAACTTCTTTTTGTGCTGTTGGTTGTTTTAATAATTTATCAAGGAAAACTTGCATTGAAAGAAGTTGGAATTAAAAAAGAAATAACAACTAAAATATTCTTAGAAAACTCAATTTGGAATATCAAAGCAAAAGTAATTCGAGAAAAATGAAAACAAGACCGCGGATCTGTTGCCAGATCCCACGTGAAACAAGCCCATTGCAACCCAGTAGCAACGGGCATGTTTCACGTCGTGAGTGGCAACAGCTCCAGCGGTATTGTTTTCATTTTTGGTCCTTCTGAAATTTAATTTGTTTTAAATAATACAACATTTTCTTACATTACAAAAACGAATTTTGTGTGCAAACTTTTTTTCAGTGGAACTAATGCTTTTCTCCTTTAAATTAATCCCTTTAATGGGCTTCTTTCAACACTTTGTCAAAGAAAACAAAACAACCAATGAAATCGCAGTATAGAGAGCGTGACGTCATAAGAAATATTCCCATTTCTGTCCCACAATTTTGCTTAATTTTTCAGCATAAGGCAAAATATCATCTAAACCGAAGTTTTCTAACAACTATGACGTTTGGTAATGCATACTATTTTTTAATCCAAATTTACTTATTCCAAATAAAATCGAGTAAAACCCGATAAAGTTTAATAAATAGCAGGAATAAAAACGAATTGCAAGTAAATAACTTTAAATTGAAGATTTTCTAAATAGAAGCAGACACTCATTTTGAGAGTGAGATCGAAACAAGCAATGAAATTGCAGGAAACTCAAAAATGAAAACAGGAGTCATCTTAAACAACCTCATCATTACAACCAGTTTTGAAGAGAATGAATATTAGTAGTTTACTTATATCCATATAATATTGATATGAGTCCATTATGAATCCTGTGATCCTTATCAAAATAAATTTAAATTTCATAATTATCGTCTGCAACATTTTCTTGATGAGAAACAAAATTCGAAGAGAAATTAGTAAATACATTTAATGGAAGTTATTAAAAAAATCTACAAAAGAAAAAAATATGTTTTTAGCCTACTTTTCTTTTTTTAATTCGAAAGAATTAAAAAAATGATAAAGTAGGTATGGACATGCGGTCGATGTCCGTCTGTTTATCCGTACCCCCCTTCCGAAATCGGTTTTATAATTCGGTTCTTAAGAATTGTTTTTTTGTTAGAAAACTTTGACCTCAGCGACCCAACTTTCATACTTTTTGCCGCCTATCTCTTCGTCCGGACGGACATAAATACTATCTGTCGGCGAATTTCCCATTGAATTAGCATTGAAATTCAATTTTGAGTCATTTATATCACTGTTGCCAAATCAACAATGGCATGAGAAACTTTATTTAAAAAAATTTGAAGCAAATATGTTCATGAATCATTTTGGAATGACATCATAAAATGTAGCACAATGTGATTCTTTGATTGTTCATTAATTGTTTTCCAGAATTGTTTGAAAAAAATATGCCCTACGCTTTCCAAGAAAGCGCAGGGCATAATTTTTTCAAACAATTCTGCTTAGTTTTAATTTTTATTAATTTTTTTTAATGCAGTTTGGAGTAGTTTCATTACTTTTGTTATTAATGTATTTAATTATTCTTCGAACTACAAATAAATCGAGCAGACGATAAATAATATTGAGTTATTTGTGAAAGAATATTAAGGAAAATAGTTGATTTTGGCTTTTAGAAGTTTAAATTATAGCTGGATGCTGTGTTTAGCGATTTTTTTCTAATGTGTATAAATCTAGTCTTTAGATATTTCAGAAACAGTGCTACCAATTATAAAATTGATAGTGTCTTTAATGGGAATAAACAACCCTATTTGAATTTTATAAAAATATTTTAAAGAAGATTGTTGATTCAGTTTAAGTTAAGTGCAAGTTGAATTTTTTTTTCGATAACGTAAAGTCGAAAGCCATTATTCAATGTTGAATGTTATACAGTTAAACAAAATCTAACGTAAGTATAACAATTTGATATTTGATTGTAGATAGATTAAATGTGATAGGATAATTTTGTATATTTAATGGCTTTAGAATATAACATTATCTTTCTAAAAATTACACAGATAGTAATTAATTTAAATGTTCTATGTTCTATACCAATGTTATTTTATGACGTTTTTCTCATTGGTTTAAGAAAACAATCACAAACTAAGACTATTTGGAAGTATATAGTATTCGAAATAAATGGAAGAAAGTTATTTCAAGTCATAGTTCTTCAACTATATATAACAACTAAATATTTTGGAATTTAGAGCATTTTTGTTGAAGCTTCACGAATTTGTCAAGTTTAGTGAAAAGTATTCATTTTTTGATAATAAATGTGCTACTGATGCTCAGTATGCATACAAAAGTATTGATAACATATTTAGTACAAATTGTTGACTGTTAACCAATATAGTTTATAAAGGGAAGATAATCATTAAAATGGTAGTTTAAAGACTTTAAAAATAAAAAGGTTTTGGGACAGAGTTTATTTAACAAGTACTTAAGCGCATGATCTAAAGCATTCCTCTGAATTTTTTAAAAAGTCAAGTCTAAAAACAATGTATGTAATATTTTTTATTTCACGATATTTGATTAAAAATGTGAGTTGATATATTTGATTTTGTAGTTGAAAAGAATTATCATGACTGTTTCAAAGTATTTAAAAAGCAATCATACTGTAATAATGATATCACAAAAAAATTCTGAATTTGACACGTATTTTTATTGGAATTCAAATGAACTGTAAGGTACTAGGCTGCTTGGCGAACTTACCCCCCACCAAGAAAGTCATAAGGTACTAGGCTACATTTTTGTTAAAAATATTATAAATTGCATACTTCACTGAATTTTATGTAAACTGTCATTTGTATCAAAACATAGTCCCGTTTTTGAAAACAATGTAAAAATGCTATAAATATTTATTTATAACTGGGATTTGTAAGAAAATATGTCAAGCATCTTATTTAAATTATTTTAAAATATTAATCTGTGTTTTTTTTGTTACAATTGTACTTGTATTTTATGAGAATTACTCCGTATCTTTTTGGAGTGATTGTCACATACCTGACCGTGGAATAGGCCATTTATATATAACGAATAATTAATATTTATTAATTATAACGAATGATGCTGCATGTTTATAAACGTATATCTACATAGCGATAGTTTATATTGGTTTATGTTATATTAAGCATCGATTTTTTTTCCATGTGTACAAGATTTTTAGATTTGAAATTTTTTCAATATATTTTTGAAATAGCAAAAAGGAAGACAAGTAGGTTTGTAACAGAATCTGTTACTAAGCCCACTTCCACACTACATTTGTGTTCAACAGGAAAAAAGGCGCCAAACACAGTATTATTCTATATGAAACATTTACACGCTAAATTTGGATAGTTTCATCTATTTTCTTTTGAAAATTCAATAATTATTTCTTATAGTTTGCTAAATTAATTTAAATTCAAAGAAAAATATCGAATATTACTCGCTTTTAAATAAGTATTAAGCTTTTAAATAACTATATATTTTATATCAACATACAATCAAAGAATCTCTTTGTGAAATATATTTGACGTCATTTCAAACTTATTGATGTCTCAAAAATAAATTTCTTTTAATTTATTATTTAAAAGAAAAAAGTTTCTCAAGCGATTGTTGTGAATGGCAATGGTGATTTAATTCTAATAAAAATGACTTCTTATGCTTTTAAAAAGAGCATTAAATTTTGCAGGTTTTTTTATTAATAATTGAAGTACTTTGAATTCGGATTTTTTTCTGAGATTTTCAATGTCTTCTAGTTCCCATACGCTGGATTTTTTTTGACGTATCACACTTGCATATAGCATTTGTAGTTTGTGATATGAAAGTGGGTCACTTTTGTTATTATAAACGTAGTTGGAAGCTAAATCTGGGTAACTCAATAATTTAGCCCTAAAATGGATTAGGTTTCTGTTTAGTTTAGAGGTAGCCTAATAAAAAAAAAAAGATCTTTACAATCATTTATCGAAATCCTTTCACCTGGCTAAAACTTGCGCACCTCAAATGATTATACGGTTTTTATTTATATGGATTATTTGGCAGCTGTTTTGGTCAAGCCTATTGTAACAGAAATATTGTGCTTTTTGTTGGATTATTCAATCTACCGTTTCCCTTTCCTTTCACTCTTAACTTTTTATTTGGAAACTTATGTTTCATTATGTAGTCTCATAACTAAATAATTTTTTTTTCGTTATACCTAACCGTCAATAGAGTACAATGTATGTAATTTCTGAATTATTAATTTCAAAATTAATGTTTTTTATAATTTTTTTAAATTTTTTTTATTAATAATTAAATTAATATATATTCAATCAAAATCAATAATATTTATTAAAAAAAAGTTATAATTTTTGCCATTTTCCTTGGTCTGTGGCAACTTTTGATAATGGTTAATTCAACTGGATGAAGTCGCCAATGAACTGTCCGGGACCCTATCTTATTTTTTACTTTGAAGAATATGTTTTGAAACTAAACCTTTCAATTAACACAAAATCATATTTAATTGAAGTCCGAAAATTGTATGCAAGTATCTTTCCCTTAAATAAAGCTATGCCGATTTTATTGTTGAATAACTATTTTTTTGTGTCAGTTTATATTCGATAGAAAATTCTTTAATTTGCAAAGTATTATACATTTTCCTGCATTTTTAACATTATTGGTTATAATTGGGATTTTTTTTTCAACGTTACTCCACAAAATACACTGTAAAAACTAAACACCAAAACATAACAACTCCAAAATGGTTTTATATCCAAATTAGGCATGAGACATCATAAAAACTTCAAAATGGAGCAATGATACCCAATTTGGAGCGCCAGCCACTTCACGTCACTAAAACAGATGATTGACCTAAAGGGTACCTGATTTGGTACAAACTATTACCCATTTACATATTGAAAAATGGTCAAATTTTATGAAGCAAAAAAAATCTAAAAAAGATTTTAAAACATGACACAAATTGAGATTAAGATATCTGTTTGCAGTAATGCTTCTAAATTGGAAAGGGTCTCTTTGGGATCCAAAATAGTTTTTTAAAAAAACGTTTTGGGAGTGCTTCAGAACCCAAATTGGAGCTCGAAATATACCTATGATGGGTAAAATTTTTACCCATTTTTTGGTAAACTTAAACTGTACTATGAACCATAGATGGACTCTTTTATTACCCATTTTGGATCACTAGGAGGCAGTTTGCAATTTGGAACATTGCTATACTCAGATTCGTTACATCCAAATTGAAGAGCTTAGTGGAAGAACGTGCTAAGTGACAAAAAGGTGAAAACGAGATAATGAGCTTTAAAGTTTTTCGTTTGCACTAGATACATTAAAAACGGCACTTACAAACGGTAAAAAATATACTTAATTGAAAGTTTATGAAAAGGAGGAATCTTGTTATCTTTCAAGGAGGGAATAACACGTTCATTAACACAAAAATATCAATTTTTTAAAAAATGTCACTTAGCACGTTCTTCCACTAAGTTCTTCAATTTAGGTTTTAACTTTTTTTTATAAAGGGTAAGAGCAAGCTTGACGTTGCTCCTATTTTTTTTGTGTAACTTTACTTCGCAAATCTGGCGGCTGCACATGCTGTTACCGTTTCTACGGTTAACGTTACACCAAATTTTTACAGTGTGTAAGCCGCAAGGAGATATTTTTTTAAGAAAATCATGCAATATTGATTGTTTAATAGGCATTTTTTTGCATTTCGCGTAAAAATAGTTGAGTCGAGTTGACTTATCGTCGCACTAGAGCTAAAAGAGGGTTATTGGCGACGGGTGTCGTAATTAGAACCTCAGTCAAGTGACAAGCCGATTCTTGAATAGGCACACAAAACAACTTTTAAGGGCGACACCGTACGCTGCTTCGGGACTTTGGAGAACATTTAACGTGCAGTCCCTTTGCCCTGGGTATTATTCTTCGGACTTTTTCGGCTGTATAGACCGTTACAGGTCGGCAGTTATTTTGACAATACCCGGGCCCGAAACTGGGACCTCTCGCATGCATGGTAAGTTCGGTAAGGAGCACTTAAGACAATACATTTACATTCAATAACAATTACGATAACTAATCACAAAAACTCCATCTGTAGATCACCTTGTCATTAAAACACTCTCTCTAAAAAAAACCCACTCCAAATTCCTCAGCAATCCTCGCTTTCTCTCTCTTCTTCCCCGACACCAAACAATTAACATAACATCATATTCAATCGAGGTCAAAGGAGTTAGCCGCGCTGACGATATGCCGGCGATTGTGTATAAAAAAGGCCTGCTATAAGAAAGCCGGGTGGCCCTTGGACCACCCAGGCTGAGCACGTGGCAGCCCATTCTCTGGTCCGCAATTAGGGGCCGACTGTGAAAGGTGAGGCCTGTGATTACGTCCCCCCCGTGTAATTACGCCGTGGGACCACCGGCGGAGTGACGTCACGATCGCGGCTGCTACGCTCGCGATAACGCGTGGTGGAGGGCTGGCGGGGGCATCCCACTGTTTGGTTTGGGTGGGTTAACGTCGTACAAGAATTGGGTATGATCGTCCTTAAGCCCCGCCAAATTTTAGTGATTGTTGTTGTTGTCGTATCCGTGGACATTCAACAGAAGATGGTTGCCAGAGCTTCCGAAGAGGTTGCACTTCTTTTTACACAAATAAGGACAAACACATATACAGTTACACTTTATTGACAGGACAAACCTCCATGCGCTTACTAACCGGGATTCGGACCCGGGACCTACTGGTTGGGATTCAGACGCACTATCCACTATGCCAAGTAGGCGGCAATTTTAGTGATTTTCCTATGCTAAATTGGGTTACCCTCTGAAACTTCAGTAAATTGTGTCCTTTGTGGCTCCGCATTATTTTTAATGCTAGGGGGAAAAAGCATTAAAACAGAAAAATGTTTCCTTAGGGGCCCCCAAAATTTTAGATGCCCATAGTTCGTGGTATTCAAGATTATGCCGTGGGCATGGTTATTAATGACGGGGGAAAGGAACATCATTAGTATAGTCATCTAGTAGTTACTACTCTGGATTATTTGTAATGATTAACCATTCGTAAAATTCGACATTGAACTACTATAAATGACCTAAAATGCATCAGCATCCTCTGCACTGGTAATTAGTTGTAATTTCCAACTGTTAATTGCGGTTTCCCCTTTTCTTGGTGAGAGACCCTGTGCCTTAGCTCTTCTTTAGGCCACTTCAAATATCCCCACAGCTGATATTTGCACACACCTTACGGGCGGCGATGGGCGCCTGCTAGGGGTCAGATGGCATTTGACGTTATATAAACGTTTTCATCTCTTAGCTTCCGCACTACGTTTATAACGTAAAAAGTGGAAGGTATTATAATCGTTCAGTCCGTCCGTCACCCACTTTCATAGGCGAAACTACAAATGCTACAGGCAAGTGAGATAGGTAAAAAAAATTCAGCGCATCGAGATTAGAGACCATTAAAAATATCAACAAAAAATCGTATTCAAAGTACTTCAGTTATTAAAAAAAACCTGTACAATTTAATGCTCATTTAAAAAGTATAAGAAATCATTTGTATTAGAATTAAATTATCATTGCCATGTACAACAATTGCTTGAGAAACTTTATATTTCTTTCAAATAATAAATTAGAAGACATTTATTTTTGCGACATAAACAGCTTGAAATAATGTCAAATATATTTCACCAAAGAGATTCTTTGATTGTATGTTGATGTGAAATATTCCGCTTCTATTTAAAAACGAGGAATATTACATATTTATTCTTCGAAATATAAATTAATTTAGCAAATGATAAGAAATAGTTATTGAATTTTCAAAAGAAAATAAATGAAACTATTCAAATTTAACGTGTAAATGTGTAATACCGAATTAATACTGTGTTTGGCGCCTTTTTTCCTGTTGAACACAAATGTTGTGTGGAAGCGGGCTAAGTGACAGATTCTGTTACGAACCTACTTGTTTTACGAGGGCTGGTTTTCTTTCAACCTTCGATGGGCTGTAACAAAAAGACGGGTCAAAATACAAAAAAGATTTTTTTACCAAAAGTAATGTACAATACTGCTTATTTCTCCATATAATCACCTTGACGATTAAAGAAAAATGATTGAAACTTGAAATACCTTCTTCATAAAATGTAGCCGCCAATGATTTGAAGGGAGTTGTGACGGTTTCTTTTCTTTGAGCTCCACGTCATCTTGGAAGCGCTACAATCCAAGCCACTATGCTTATCAATAATTCAGTTACGGTAAACCTTCGAGTTTCCCTAAACACTTGGTCAACTCGCTGAACAATACTGATGTTCATGAAGAAGAAGACCAAGGAAGCAAGTACGTCGCTACAGACGGTATTGTTCAGCGAGTTGACCAAGTGGGAAACTCAAAGGTTCACCATAAGTGAATTATGGACTATCAGTGTCTTGGAAGACAGAAAAAAATTGACGTGAAGCTTCCAAATTTACTTTTTTTTAAACGAAACCGTCACAACTCCCTCCCAATCATTGGCGGCTACATTTTATGAAGACGGTATTTCAAGGCTTGTGTACAGATATGACAAATGCTTTAATCGTCAAGGTGATTATATGGAGAAATAAGCAGTATTGTACATTACTTTTGGTAAAAAAAAACTTTTTTGTATTTTGACCCGTCTTTTTGTTACAGCTCATCGGAGGTTGAAAAAAAGCACCCCTCGTAGTTTTTCCACATTATTAGTGGGAATAGACATTACACTGGCCCGGCGCAGAAAACGACTGTGAAGCGGCGAGGTATAACATGCCCGATTGGCTTTGTTTGGGGGCGGGAGAGATGATAGCATTTTTTCTAGAGATGAAATCGCTCAGTGTGAATGCTGTTTGGGGAGGGAGCTTGATCCATTAAACACGCGGGATTATTCATGGTGATGTTTATTTTGGATGCTTTTTTTTTAAGGAAAATTATCGGGGAATATGGGGATTTAGTATGGATGGATTGATCTGATGAATTTGGTTCATATTTCAGGAATAAAAATTAAATCATAAGGTTATAAGAAAAAAAATATTGCTATTCACTTGAAGAGAACACTAACAGCCTAAAATAAATTGAAAACCCCATGGACATTGGATATTGTGATCCTTGGACATTGTGATAATAGAGCAAATCAGAAAGATCAAATATGATTTCATGATATTTTTGAACTTGTATGACTTCTAGAACTGAAGATTTATGAAATGTAACCAAACGACATTTGAAAAACTTTTGATACCGGAAATGTATCAAATCTAAAATCATACTCCAATTTCTTTAACTTGTTCCACTTTCTTATTGCATTAACTCATTCTAAACTGTAAATGAAACTGTTTAAAGATTAAGTGGAGGAAGTTAGTGCGAAAAATAATTATTTAATTCAGATCATTTGTTTCGAATATAAGTATAATTAAAATATACGTAATAAATATTAATAAGTTTCACTCTAAAGATATTTAATTTTAAGTCTATATAAAGTGATATTAAAATACTAAACAGACATATTATTATGAAGGAGAGTATCATTAAAGTTTGTTTGGATTCCAGTTAATTATATACTAAAATGGAGTTCCTCATTTAAAAATAGTTTCAATCCTTACATAGGTTAATACAGCTGCTCAAAAAATTATTTGTGTATCGAAATATTATAGTGGAATCGGAACAATGAATTGCAACCATGATTATTGTGATACAGATTTAAATAATCAGGTTTCCTCTGTGTTTGTGTGTGTGATGAGTACAATATTTTTATCCACTAACATTTAAATGCAGTCGATTTTTGACTCTCAATAGTGCATCTCACGTACTGCAGTGAATGTAAACAATGCTATTATTAATGAAACAGCTTTGTAAAGTCAAACGTTTTTTCCAAACGATCTCCTAAGTAATTAATACAGTTGAAAAACAAATATCTTAAGTATTTTTTTTATGTGTTTGACCACATTTTTTTAGTTACTCCTAATTTACCAAAACGTGTTACTTTCAAAAATATCGATACTGAAAATCTGCTTTTAAAAAATGAATCTACAGTTTTTTCAATATTCAAAACATTTTAAAGCATTTCGAGGAATTTAGAGGAATGGTACTTTTAAGTGCAACAAATGTGTATTGCTGTTGAGAAAAACCGTTTTTGAATTTGTTTTTATCTAATCGGTTACTTCGAATCCCTCAAATCTTGTAACTTACACAATATCGATACTTAAAATCGACTTTGAAAAAAATCTACGTTTTTTTTTTTAACATTCAAAATATTTTAAAACAGCTATGAATAAATTACGGTACTTTTGGGAGCAAAAAATGAGTATTGCTGCTGAGAAAAACTGTTTTTGAGTTTGCTTTTATACGTTATGTTGGCACGATTTAATCGTCCAACAATCATTACCACTTAATTAGTCAGAACCACACTCTGAGTTTGAAGGGTTACGGCAATGTCAAATTCCTGGATCAGGTGTTCAAATTCTTGGACCTAATAATTCTGAGATTTTGACACTATATTTTCAATGGACCTTTGTGCGACCTGACGTTGAAGTGCAGTCAAGCGGGGTTGAAATTTGCATCATAGACTCTATTAGCCTCGCCTCTGGTCGCTATCTCTGTAAGCTACCCGATATGCCAGGGGCATTTCCAAAGTCACCCAATCCTTGGAGCCTTCGACTTAGCCTTGATCTCTTCAGATTTCTAACCCTATATGCTGGCATATCCTTGACTCATCAGGTATCACCGAATCTCCGAATTAGCTGCCTGTCCCCTGTGTTGTTGCCATAACTCAGTGGTGTATTCCTTCAAGATGTTGACCCCCATCTTAATCCTCTGGGGTAAGTCTTCCATGTCTCAATTGTTTGTCCAGGATCAATTTATGAATCTAAATGCATTTGAATGTTGTAACGTAGTGCCAAAAAGGGTTAAATTTTAGTGAACTAACCATGTCTCATGCTGCATTATTCAGGGGTTATGTAATTATTGTAACATTGAATTTAATGAATTTTGATTTCACAACGCAATAACAATTAATTATTTCATTTATTCTATCCACTATAGCTTTAACCTAAATTCTATCTCCCCCTTTACAAACTATATAAGTAAATAATAACTGCACAACAGTTAGATTACAGTGAAGACATGGAAAAAAAATCCTGCCAAATACCACACAATCCAATACATACTCGATCCCTGTATCGCCAATTAATCTGTATTAATGGAGAAACGCTGTTCTACGGTTGCGGAAATTTTAATATTTAGAGGGGCGCTTCGTTGATCTATTAGGGCTGCAGCGATCACACCTTTTACTTAATGAATCGCTCTCTGACACTCCATCAAACAAAGTCCACGGTCTCGCCAGGAATCTTTCATACGCGACAGCACACAGTAGACGCCAGCTAATAAAAATCATCGACAACGGATTCAGATGGTGCAGTTTACAACTTCGTTCTTTGATTGTAATTTTGAACAAAGAAGCGGTTTTTTACAAATTGAAAAAAAACTTATCATAGTATTAAAAACAGTATTTCATTCAAAGTTGAATGAGATTCCCATACCTTTGGATAAAAGCATACATTCTTTGCATTGATCAAACTAATCATTTTTATATTATGATCCTCTTAATTCTGTTTGTCCTTAAAAATATTATTCAAAAGAACGCATTTTTAGAACGTGTTTGCTTTTTTGGAAGTGTAGCAGTTGTAATTGACAGTTCCTGTAAAAATTAATTATAGTTAGGGAACAACTTTGGCTTCAAAAAAGGCCGTTTGGGTAAATGATTGAAAGAAATTAGGGTGAAAATAGGCTGCTGTCCGGATTTAAATGCAATAAAGTAAATTTTGAGGTCACTTAAAATGCTTTTTTTACATGTTCATTTTTAAAATAAGTCGAAAATATTCTAAACGGTAACGATTAAAATATTATTATCGGTAAATTCATCTTATTTTTTTTGACTGATTGTTTTTTTTTACCTCATTGATTAATAATAAATACTGTAACTCAATGATTATTTTAATTATGTTCAATTCCCTTATATTAGTTTAAATGGGTATAGAGTTATTTTCGAGCCAAAATGAAACAATTCTCTATCATTTAATTGAAAGTTAAATTTTATGAGAAAATCATCAGTAGACATCGTAAAGTTTAAGGTAGCTAATTGTCAAAATTAAAACTTTTATTTTTAGAAAACACTTAGAGACTATCCTATCTTCTAAAATCAACAGTAAAAAAATACGAAGAATGCATCTGATTCTATTTATATCTATAAGACTTTTAACGTTACACGAAAGTTTTACATTCTACGATTGTTGAAAACTCAAACACAAAGAGATCAAACAGTAAAAAACAAACATCAATTGCTTTACATATTTTTTTTATTTAACCCTTTTAACAAAAACCGCTTTTTACATTAAAAACATCGTTCGAGTTCACAGTCACTCCCTCAAAATCTGTAAGCCCATTTCCATTCGTCGAAAGAGAATCACACCATTCAACTTTTTGGATACGAACCAGCACAGCGGTACCTTTGACTATGATGCAGAATCTATAATTACATTTTATAATATATCTCTGAATAATTTGTTTTTCTTAAGAAATATAATATGCTCAAAAGCAACGTCGTGTTCTAGAACGGACTGATTTGTTGTTTTATTGGAATATCTAAATGTAAACAGATCTCAAGTGCATCGAAGATTTTCCCTGTAGGCTTTTTCCTTTCGCCATTTTAATGAAGGAAGAAGCGAGCAAGGAAATCTCTCTGTGGACTTAACCCCTTTTTACATTTTGCTATTCATATGTCATGACCACCCACCATGACTGGTTATGCGAATTATCTGATTTTATAAAGGGTTTGTGTGAATTAAAAAGCGGCAAAGGCTTTTTAAAGCCTTGTCATGTTATTATTCGTCATGGAAAATATAATTTTAATGAGCTTTATTTTTAATATTTAACGGGAAAGGTTTATTTTAGATGTGTTTCGGGGAAATAATTAAAAAGACAAAAAAAAAGTTTGTTTATGATATTGACCTCAATAGATAAATATATTACAAATCAATAAATTATTTTTAAATGTTTCGGTGAAATAATTAAAATTGTATTAAGTTTTACAACGGATTTGACCCCTATTAGTGAAATCATGAAAAACAGCTACAATAATATTCTTATTTTAAAAGTAATTATAAGTGTACATTGAATTTAAAAATTGCATTTTAAAAGTAAAGATTAATATTTATTTGCAAAGAATAGGCTTAGGTGCGCTACAATAACTTTTGTAAATGTTTCTGAAATGTTCTCTCAGTGGGACATACACAATACACCACATTACAATTCTATTAATAGTTTTACTTACTTTTATAACAATTACTTAATCACAGCCCTAAATTAGGGATCATAAAAGAAATCAAAATGTACTAATTCTGAGTCACTTCCACGCTATTTTTATAACGTAAAAGTGGAAAGTATTATAATCGTTCAGTCCATCCGTCCGTCTGTCTGTCACCCACTTTCACAGAACGAACCGTACACTCTTAAAACAAAAGAGTGAAATTCACTCTTATAGGAGAAGTGCATTTTCGGCACCGGAAAGGAGTGGAAATTAACTCAGACTGAGTTAAAACCGCTCGTTTTAAGAGTGTAGGACGCAGATTTTTTTCTTTACTTCTTTTAACAACTCCGAAAAAGAGTGAAATTCACTCCTATAGGAGAAGTGCATTTTTGGCACGGAAAGGAGTGGAAATTAACTCAGACTGAGTTAAAACCGCTTGTTTGTTTTAAGAGTGTAAGTCTCACAAACGAGTGGGATACGTCATTTTGAAGCAAAAAATCAGAAAAGCCTGTATTCCAAATTTCATTAAAAATTTAAATTAGAAGTTTATTTAAAATTTAAATAACAAAAACATTTAACTACATTGAAATAACATGCAAATTCCATTTTTATTCAATATTTTCACTGTTGCCATTTTGTTAAACATACGAGAAACTTTATTTAAAATAAAAATAAAACTTTTGAAAGAATATTTATTTATGTTATATAATTCAGTTTGGATTGTTGTAATATCAAATAGAGTTCTTTTGATGGTTCATTATATATATGTATGAAGAAAGATGCATAGAGAATTCTAACTTTGCATAAAAAATATGCAAAGTTTCGCTTTTATTTTTAAAGCATCCATTTTACTAATTATATATTTTTCGAACTGTAAATTAAATTGTGGCGACTAAAAGATATATTTAAAAAAAAATGCATCATTATTCTACGAATTTCAAACAAAGCAAGCGATAATGTGTAATTATTAATTTGCGAAAGAAGATTAATGAAAATAGTTAATTTTGGCATTTAAAATTCTGAATTAGAAGTCCCTGATAGGCGAATTTCTTTCTGAGGTGTATAAATAGTGTGTTTCTTGTTGAGCATAAATATTGTCTGGAAGCGGTTTAAGTGACAGATTCTGTAACAAACCTACTTGTTTGTTTATAAGTATTTCCCAAATTTTTAACAAATGTTTCGTTATAAAAATGGAAGAAACAGAATAAGTACTTATTAGTTGCATACCCGATTAATAAATCGTTAGAACCAACTCATCTATTTCGAAGTTTAGACTAAAAAAACTCAACTAATGCTCTACAGTCTCGCTTATAGTATTCAATCATGAAGTTAAAAAAGTTATAGTTTATTTGTTAGTATTTTCCAAATTTTAAAAAAATTTTGCTTTAAAAACTGTTTAAGAAACTGAATGAGTATAAGATATAGTCGTTAACGCTGCATACCCGATAATTCTTAGAATCAACTAGTCTATTTTGAAGTTTAGATTAAAAAACATGCAGCTAATGCTCTGTAGTCTTGTTAATGGTATTCAATCATGAAACTAAAAAAAAGAATAACTTTAAATTATTAATTACTTACGAGGTCCCAAGTCGAAGCTAAAAAAAACAACACCTTCATTGAGCTAATCACTGCCTTTCCCTCTCAATCCAGCAAAGTAATGAAATTTTCTTTTGGCTGACATTTTAAACAGTACCGCCATTGATTGCGCTAAAAAAAATTCTTCCTCCTTGAATAGTTTAATTATTTAGTGTGAGTACCACTCAATCATTGAGCCTTTTTATAACGTGACTCAATTACAGCTTGTCTCTGTGGGGGAGGCGGGTGTTTTTAGTGCAGATATGTTTAATTATGTTAATTACGGTCACGTGACTGTGATTAATGTCAGGTTTTGTCCGGCCTATTGTTTGGTATCGATTACCTGTCGTGCTCTGGAATAAAGGTTGTTTCTGCTCGGAAATTATTGTTTCGCCGAGACTGGTGATGTTTTAATGAGAGATGGGGTGTTGTTGGCTTAGGCGGGGCCTTTCTTCTGTCTTGCAGAGTGTTATTCCTGATTCGTCATATTCTATTAAAAATGCTGTGCTTTGTTTCACCAAATATAGGGTTCCTAGTATAGCTGCAACAGCTGTGTGGTGAAATGTTTTACCATATTTTCGGTATTTGGTTGGAATGGCTCCGCTGGATCGCGGTCTCCAAAGCAAAGTGCATCAGTGTTAATCCAATGGAGAAAAAAAATATTTTCTCTGTTACATTTCTCCGGCTGTATTGAATATTTTTACAAGCGGATTTTTTATGTAATAAATGTAGCTGGCTTACAGGTCCCGACCTTTTTAAAATTGATTAGAATATTTTTTTAAATTTTCAATAAATAATTTTACACAAAATATTCGAAGCAATTTTAAAAAGTGGGAAGATAGAGACCTGTAAGTTATCTACATTCATTATTTAAAAAAAAAAACCCGTTTGTAAAAATATTCAATACAGCCGGAGAAATGTGGCGGAGAAAATAGTTTTCCCCCCATTGGATTAACACTGAGCACTTGAGTTTGGAGACCCGCGGTCCAGCGCGCCCTTTCCCCCTTAAATGGGAAAAGTAAAGGAATAGAATTCATTCTTTTAGGTTGTTATTGACACGGAAAGGTTTATAGTGCACGGAGTTTTGTTCATCTTGAACTTTTTTCCAGCGACCTTTGTTCTATTTCTTTAAAAAATATATAATTTTAAATTATTATTATCATCCTTAAACTTCTTCGTTTAATTATGCTAGTTATGGTCACGTGACTGTGATTAATGTGTTTTATACAAAATGAAAGACTTTTTTATTCGGCCTATTATTTGGTACGCTGTTAAAATTTGAACGATTTTTCAGATTTTGGAATCAAAACGTCTGAAATTTGGTGAAACATTTCACCATATTTCATTGCATTCGGTCATTTTCAATTTTTTTTTGTCTTGCAGCCACACACACGTTGCAGCTACAAGAAACCAAATTTTTGGTGAAACCAAGTGCTACATTTTTAACAGTGTATTGATTTACATGTACGCTTGGAGAAAGGTTGGTTTCTGCTCGGAAATTATAGTTTCGCCTGGGCTGGTGATGTTTTAATGAGAGTTTGGGTGCTGTTGGTTTAGGCGGGGTCTTTCTTCTATCTTGCAGAGTGTTATTCCTGATTTATATAAAATAGGGCATTTAAAACAACTACACTAAATGGGGAAGTAAAGGGGAAAAAAATCACTCTTTTTTGTTATTATCTATGGAAAGGTTTTTAATGCACTGATTATTGTGCACTGTATATATTTTTTTTTTTTTTGAAATCACAGCAAATTTTGAGGTTATTTTTTTACGTCACAGCGTTGTAATGTTTGTTTTTTGGCAAATTGAAGTTTTCTTTATGCTAAGAGTAACACGAACTACTTACTTCGATGCCGTTTAAACAGAGAAGATGATGGGTGCTTCCAAACAATGCCAGTGAACGTTTCACCGGTACCACACAATACATTTCACATCGCATGTAAATTCGCAGCACAGGGTGATGACAGCACTTACACCATCACACTGTGATGGTAAATTATTGTTAAACCCATAGTTTCCTTGCACAGAAGCCACGTCCATGGGCGGTGCTATAAAACGCGCGGAGAAATCAGATAAAGACAAAATAAAACGGATGAAATTTTCTCTTCATCTGATTGCTCTGCGCGTTTTATGGCTCCGACCATGGTCGTGGCTTCTGTGCAAGGAAACTATGAGTTTCACTATAGAGGCTTTTTTAGAGTGTGCAACTTGAAAGTTTCCGTGTGCTTTGTTTCATTTATTAAAATATATATATATAATTTTAGTTCACTACGTCTTTAACTTCCAGAAACTTTTCAGGTGTTTTATTCTGAATGTAAGACCTTTGTCCGGCCTATTGTTTGTTATTGATTTACTTGTCTTTTTAGGAACTGGTTGTTCCGTTGTTCTTATAAATTGTTGTTTCGTCTCGGTGGGTGATGTTTTGATGAGGAAGGAGGAGTTGGTTTTGGTGGGGGTTTTCTCTTGCCATGTGGATTTTCTGATTTGTATTTGTTCACTTTTAAAATTCACTACATTAAAATAATGGGAAAATGTAGATTTACCTTTTACGACACAAATGAAGATATTTGCAATGGCACTAAATGAAATTAAAGCCTTTCAAAAATGAACTATTATTTTAACTGCATCCAAATATTTGTTAAATGTATTGTTACGTAAAGAAAGTTAAATATTGTATAAATTCGAAAAGTAATGGTTAAACGTAAAATCTGAAATTCACGGAAAATTTTCTAGATTGCTATTTATGATTTTTAATGCAACAAATTGAGTGTTGTTTCAGATTTGTGTTAGATCACTTAAAACCATCTGCATTAAAGGAGAAAGAGTGAACATGTTCAGTTTATTATCAATATTCTTAATGTGTTAATTTTAGTATATCACTAAAGTTTTCAAGAAGTGACCTTTACTAAACCTAATTTTTATTTACTAAAAATAATTATTATCGATTACTTGTCCACTTGATAAAATGCTATTTCAGCTTGGATAGTACTGCTTTCCAGGACACACACAATAGGGCTTTTTCTTTCTATGTCATATATGGTACCAGCTTTGTATGATTTTCTCGTTGCTTAGTTTGAGCATCTAGTCAACATGACTCAACTAAAATCAGTTGTATCTCAAACTAAAAACAACTGTTTTTCGCTGAAGGAATGGAGTTACTTCTTCTCAAGTGCTTGACATATTTTTGGGATTTTATAAAGCCATTCAAACTCTGCTTCTAAGATCTATTCTACGTCTGTTCCCAAGGTTTATATTTCTCCTCTAAATAATATCATCATTTTCCACAAAGACTTCCGCTACCCAATCCCCTTTCTGACAGAAAACCTATTCACCGGATTTGAAACAGAAACATACTTCCTCTCTTCCAAACGGTATAATCTACAAGACAGTTATGGCGTAAACTCCTCAAAATTCATACAGCAGTTGTGGTGATTTTTCTGTACTAACGGAGCTGCATGATCCATCGTGACAATGTTAAGTCAATTAGAGCTTTCAAACTGGCCCGGCAAAAATGTCGCACTTGCGGTTTTTACCATTACTATACGCTCAGTTAGGGGCAATGTTCAGTGAATTAAAACTTTCGCATTACAAGCGCGGTAAATATTGAAATTGACATTTCTTTGTGAATTGACAATTTATTTGTTATTTTTTGTTCTTGTAACAATAAAGATTATTATTATTAAATACTCTCCAAATGTTGTAAAGTTTGAGCATCTATTTCTGAAAGCGCTCCAAATGTGAAACCTCCAATGTGTGAACAGACGAAATTCAAAAGAAATTGACTCATCCCAATGTGATTTGTGGCGGGACATGCAGGCGATTAGTCGTCAGCTGTTGCAGCTAAGTGACACGACAGAGCAGGTGCCTTAATTCCTCTACTCCTTTAGCGGGGAGATAAACATTATTCTTTGGGAGTCAGTCTCCTTCTTATTCTTAGAGAGGTTCGGCAACCCGCTTTATCTCCTTATTAACGAGGTGATGAACTTTTCATCTTTCCCTCCATTCGTTTGGCTCATTAGAGGGAGGGGCGCCACTTTTGGCTGGCTATCGCTTTGGCTTTGAGGATGCCATACTTTATTGCAAGAAAATGATGAATGCAATATTTTGGTTATGGATTGGTGATACTGAGTAAAAAATTTCTTTAATTTACTATCACAGTGTGATGGCAATGAAATACAGAAAAAAATACAGAAAAGACGGGTGAATACAAAATACACAGTGTGATGGTGAAAAGGCTATCATATCCATGTGTTGTGAATTACATATGAGCTAGGGGTGATTTAATACAGTTATTCAAGTTCATAAACAGGAGACATGGAGGGCTTAGATTTTACTTTAAATAACCGGACCAGAGGTCGATCAGAAATTGAATAAATCGAGCTTTAGAAGGGAGGTAAGAAAACATTATTTTTACAATAGATTTCAATGAGTGGAAGCTTTACCAGATTAGTTGTGCATTCGAGAGAATAGAAGACTTAAGAAGAACTTGACGACATTGGAAACTGGTAATGTATTAGATTTATTTTCGGACCAACCTTGCTGGGCCTCTGGCCTGTTGTGGTCGACAATTTTGTATTTGATTGTATATGTAAAAATTATTGTGCAGGACCGACGAAAACGCTTGCTTCACTGGCCGCGATTGGATGCACCCTCTTCTGTTTTTACTTTATTGGAGTAAGTTATTCAAGTGACTCTGTACGTCGCGAAATTATCAATTTTCTGTAAACAAAGACTGCAACACTCTTATGCCAAAAATAACCGTAAAATGTGCTGTAAATTTTTGTGCTGTAACAGATTTTTTTACAGAATAATTGGGTTGGTAGAAACTGTAACTCAAATAGTAGCGTAGTATTCATGTGTTATATGCGGTATAGCCTCTTCACTCCTATGGTCTACATACCTGGACCTTTGCGGAATTGTTATTTGCAACTTCGTTTTACAATTTTTCTTAATATTACTTTTTTTTATTACAAACTACACTGTAAAAATATTGTGAAAAATTTAAATTTTTCCGATAATTCAAGGAAAACAAAGATTACTATAAAATTAAGGTGATAAAACATTTGGTGATAAAACAGACAACGAGTTAGCAAAAAACAGTGCCCTGCTCCAAAACAATTTTCCAAAGCCTTGCGATTTCAACTTATGTAAAATCTACTTGTGAATGATATTTATTAAAAACAAACATAACGATGTTTCTGTTTTCCAAACAAACACGCATATAGGTACAGTTAAACTCATAGTTTCCTTGCACAGAAGCCACGACCATGGGCGGAGCTAAAAAACGCGCGGAGCAATTAGATGAAGAGAAAATTTCATCCATTTTATTTTGTCTTCATCTGATTGCTCCGCGCGTTTTATAGCTCCGCCCATGGTCGTGGCTTCTGTACAAGGAAACTATGAGTTTAACCATAGTGTTAAAAGACAAACATTTTCAGCATGAAAATAATTTCTGGAATAAGTATATTGTACATATAAAGTTAAAACAGTAATTCTTTTTTCATTTACTAGCCTACAAGTTAATAAAATTTACTAGTAATTTAATATTTAGTTTCATTATATAGCTAAGTATTATATTTTCTGCAATATGCAATTTCTAATAATTTTCCTTACAAAAAACGTCCATAAAATGTATCATTACCTATACGACCAATTTGCAATTGTATTTAAAAAGGTGGGATGCACCGATAGATTTATATTTGCAATTTAATTATTAAATTAAAAAAATTATCTCATACTTCTTATATTAAAAAAACTGCACAGATTGGCGATGTTTCCGAATTCTTTAGCAACTAATTCAAAGAGAAGATTTTTTTATCATCTAAAGAGGTATACAATTATTGCTTTTGCTTACAGACGCTAAACTTCGTCGTAGACTCACAGAAAAATTTTATCTCGGAAGATTAAGCAATAATCAACTACCGTTGGGCAACGCTAGCTAATGTCGCATCACTGTCTATTAAAGAGTAATATTTATTTTTTTAACCATATGATGAATATTCATCTTTCATAAACTTTGAAGCATAACATGACGTTAAAATTATTTCGTTAAATGAAAACTGATCATCTCGACAATAGATGATTTTCTTGAAATCGCTAATGTTAGAGTTCTTTTATCTAGCTTTGTCAGTTAATATGATTATTTAATGTAGTAATATTATTTTGATGTTTTTTCTGAGTACTTGCGTAGCAAACATAGCTCTATATGAATTAACTTGACAATCATATTAAAAAGATACCATTCACCATAGTGAAATTTTAGTGCCCCCAGCAAAGTGACCAGCAAATTTTTATATTCAATCAATAATTTAGCCATAAAAGGTATCGAATTGCATAAAAATAAAATACTATGCAATTAATAGATGTATGCAACTGCTTACATAACACTTATAATAAACTTTTTTCACCAATTAACTTCCTGGATTGGTACTCTACATTGTTGAGCTTCATCAGAAACAGACTCTAACAGTTTTATTATGTGAGAAAATATTGATTTATCTTGCCCCATCCATTTTTCTAATGTGGCGCAAAATCCATATGTAATCTGTTATTTATAACAACGCTTGCCACGCTCTGTCAGCTTTAGCTTTGTCAATGCAAAGCGTGGTTTCTGTCCCATTCTATACCGCTTGTAAGGATAGATTCCGACATAAATTAGACATAAATTCACACATAAATCCTTTTAACAGACTTTTCATGCAGTGTTTTTTTATCCAAATCACTATGCTTAAAATAAGGTAATTTGGTCTTAAAAGAGAATTACAAAGATTTACGTTATAAGAGTGTGATATATTGTATATAATCATCTTATTAGTGTATTGTTTTAAAACCTAGGTGCTACACTCAGAAAAAAACTAGTCTTGACTTTCAATAAAAAAAATTGAGTTTTACCAGTTATTAAAAGTTGTGTTGCCAGAATACAAAATTGTATTGCTTTGAAACAGTATAAAACTTGTGTATTGGAACCAAATAATAATGCATGGTATTATTCCTAAATGTAGTTTAACTACTGCTATTTGAAGTTTCGGATAAATATTGATATTAAAGCTTAAATATATAAGCTTAATTATATTGTCATTTTTACATAATACTTGAATTACACTTGTGGTGTTTGAACAGTTTTTTCTGAGTATAGTAAATTTGATTAGTATCACTATATTATCTATGAATCTATATAGCTGTATGTCACATCCATAAAATACAGATTTATAATATGGTGGTGAGGAAGGTTTTTTTTAAAAAGAAGCATTTGGGCATTTTCAAAACTATTTTTCCTGTTGAAAAAATTGTCGTGGAGTCTTGATTTAAAGCATCTAGTCTTGTATCAAAAAATATTTTTGTGTAATAAAACCGTCCAATATTAATCATGAATTAAAATTTTAATTCCAATGTGTGCTCCTACTAAATTAGTCCTCAAGGCAAAGAAAGACTCGCACACTTCCCGAGTAATAAATGCCCCGCCATTTTATTATGTGAAACAAACACACAAACAAACGAATCATGTTGAAAAAGTGCATTCTAGAGTAATACAAAAGTGATGATATACAGTCTCATAATTGCGTCCTGATTGACGATACTTTTATTAACAATCATGAAAAAGGATGGTTTCCATTTTTAAACTGTGACCAAACTCCCCTAAATATTCCTACAAAGAATTCGAAGCATCCCCCTAAAAAACTCAATTATAAATGAAAGCTACACTAAGTTTACGGCAGCAGTGCTTTCATGAACGTTTTTAATTTATTGTATCTTTCACGTTTTCTGAAGTTTCGCTGCTGCGGAATTTCAAGAACGAAAGCAATTTGATTTTGAGAAATAAAATTATTATTTTTTATTTGTCAAATATTAGTCGACAGAATAAAATTAAAATATGTAATTAATATTAATTAGATAACATGTTTTGGATGATAATAATGCGTATATTTACAAAATTACATTGAGTTTCTAAAATTTAATTTAAATTTTTTACTTTCAAATTCAATTAAACAAATGTAATAGGTACTTAAGAATTATTTTAAATGTTTAATATCATTATATTTCTGATGTGTAACGCAAAATTAAAATCTTATATATGAGTAGTTTAGTTTATTTTTGTGTTTAAAACCTATTCTAGGTAATGAACGCCTAAAATTGTGAATCTGTCATAAAAGAGCTAAAAGCGATGTAATACTACTAAACTTATTATTTGTACGCATCCTAAAAAATTCGGTAAAAACTGTAAGAATACGAACGAAAGATGCTTTAATCAAGCGTGACATTAAATGTGTTATTTAAAATTGGATAAAAAAATATTAATTGAATTTATTCTGTTTCCAGAAAGTCAAGATATATATGATTAAAAGCAACACGAACTCTACGATCTCATTAACTAACTGGATAATTATTCTATCGATGAATACAGAAACTGAGAAAAAAAATTCCTCAGGTAAATGCATTAAATACTTATTTTCTTCTTCGGGAATAAGTTTTAACTTAGCTAAAAATGGTTTATTGACATGTTCCCGATTTCGTTGCTTTTTCTTAATTAATTAGTTTTTCGAGTTTACCAAGAAGTAATGTTGTACTTAAAATATAAAAGCGAATCAGATTTGTTACAGTTGGAAGTAAATGCCGCAAAAAGCAAATCAGTAAATAAAAATTTCGCATTGCACCACGTAATAAAAACAAAATGTAACTTATTAATATTATAATAGTTCTAATTTCATTAGATTAGTTTTAAATCTCGTGTTATAAAAATGACATTTTAATATGACGCGTACTCCTATATCTCATTCTGTAAAAATTGATTCTGTAAAACTTGTTCCTTCTTTATAATAGTTAGATTGAAGGACGCCTAGGGGTTAATTAGAGGTTTCTAACAATCATGGTCAACATATGATTGTCGAACTGGTTCGGTTCTGTAAAACTGGTTTCTCCTTTATAATAGTTTATATCGAAGGAAGATTATAGTTAGGGGTTTCTAACAATCATGGTCAGCATGTGATTTTCGAACTGGTTCGGTTCGTAAAACTGGTTTCTCCTTTATAATAGTTACATCGAAGGAAGATTAAGTTAGGGTTTTAACAATCATGGTCAACATCGTGATTGTCGAACTGGTTCGGTTCTGTAAAACTGGTTTCTCCTTTATAATAGTTACATCGAAGGAAGATTATAGTTAGGGTTTTTTTAACAATCATGGTCAACACGTGATTGTCGAACTGGTTCGGTTCTGTAAAACTGGTTTCTCCTTTATAATAGTTATATCGAAGGAAGATTATAGTTAGGGGTTTCTAACAATCATGGTCAACATGTGATTGTCGAACTGGTTCGGTTCTGTAAAACTGGTTTCTCCTTTATAATAGTTACATCGAAGGAAGATTATAGTTAGGGGTTTCTAACAATCATGGTCAACACGTGATTGTCGAACTGGTTCGGTTCTGTAAAACTGGTTTCTCCTTTATAATAGTTACATCGAAGGAAATTAAGTTAGGGGTTTCTAACAATCATGGTCAACATTGATTGTCGAACTGGTTCGGTTCTGTAAAACTGGTTTCTCCTTATATATTAATCGAGAAGATATAGTTAGGTCACAATCATGCACACGATTGTCGAAGTTCGTCTGTAAAAGGTTTCCCTTATATGTATCGAGAAGATTAGTTAGGGGTTTCTAACAATCATGGTCAACATGTGATTGTCGAACTGGTTCGGTTCCGTAAAACTGGTTTCTCCTTTATAATAGTTACATCGAAGGAAATTAAAGTCAGGGGTTTCTAACAATCATGGTCAACATGTGATTGTCGAACTGGTTCGGTTCTTTAAAACTGGTTTCTCCTTTATAATAATGATATCGAAGAAAGCCTATAGTTAGGGGTTTCTAACAAGCATGATCAACATGTGATAGTTGAACTGGTTTGTTTTTGTAAAATAATAGCTAAGAAAGCCTATAATTGGGGGTGATTCTCAAATAAGTGTTTAATTGGAGTCACTCGGGGTTAAATATTCTATATAAGTGACTTATTTGGTTTTTTAAATGCATAAAATGTAATTTGTTATATATTTCTATAATTTCACAAAGTGTCTCCAATGAAATAGTTGTAAATAATATTATTCGATAATTTCGTCACCTACTTCACCCCAATTACCCTCCACAACTGTGCAATGTTATTTGTCATCTTATCGCTACGATTAACAATTAGCAATTTTATCCTTTGACATGAAGAAAAAGTGGTTCAACTACAAATTGATTTGGTTCGTTATAGCTCCAACCCACTCATTTAACGATCACAATATTAACAGCAATCTGAAACTCATCGATAAGCTATGTAGTTTTAAAACACAAATTTACCAACAAGAAATTCCATTGTGTGTGCCTACCAAACTCTCAAATCCAGAACAAAACAAACGTATGATTTAATTCGACTTCTTTTTTAAATTCCATATGAAACACAAAATGTAAAATAGACTAAGTCCATTAGGGGATTTCCAACTGAGCTTCTGCCTTTCAACATTTTAGTAAAAGTAGACGCTTCACAGAATTACTTCTGTGAGGACTTGATCTCTTTTGGAATTTAGCATTTCATGTGAAGTACAATTTGGAAAAAAAATAAAACAAAAACCGCGTAATGTTCTGCAGAGTAAAAGCGGATGAAATTCGAGGGAAGACAAAAAGTTTGATGATTACCCTACCCGAAGAGGAAGACCTCCATTAATCATCAACAAAATCGGGCAAGAGGCGATGGAAATTCTGCTGCAGAGGATATGAAATCGCAGTCGGTAGTGGGGGGATGGTGAAGACACAACAATTTGGTTTTGTACTCGTTCTTTTATCCTCTGAGGGATATAGACGTATAAAACCGTCACCTATACGGATATAGACGTATAAAACCGTCACCTATACGGGTGTAGACGTATAAAACCGTCACCTATACGGATATAGACGTATAAAACCGTCACCTATACGGATATAGACATATAAAACCGTCACCTATACGGATATAGACGTATAAAATCGTAATGTGACTGTGACGTTTTCCAGCAACACACTCAATTTTTCAAATTTATAAATTTGTAATTTTACTAAATTTTAAAATTTAACGTATGAAGTAGTGATTTTTTATCATCTTCTACATCAATATAATTTAATAAGAAATTAAGAAATTAAATTTTCATTTAAATTTTTTAATTTTAATCTCATGCAAGTTAAAACAAGTTTGTTCTTGAGCTAATTTGCTTATAGCTCAGAGGATTAAAGTTAACAGCACAAAATACTTTTGATTGCTGGAGAGAGTGGGCAAGCCTATTCCGGTTGGGTATTGTATTGTGCCAATAATCTGATAATGGATTATAATACGACTCACTGATGCAATCGTTATATACACATGATAATAGTTTTTTAATTGGAAAACTTAAAGTTTTACGCAAAATTCTAAATCAATTTAATACCTCTAAAAATAATTCGTTGACAGAATATGATGCTCAATATTTAAATTAATATATTTTATGATGGAAAAAGCAACATGAAAAAAAAAAACATTGCATCAAAATTAAGCATAAAATAATATAAATAGCAAACGATTTGATAAAATAATTCCTGAAAAGTTATAACTATTAGATTTCCTAGGTTATGATAGTATTTAAATCGTATTCAGAATATTTTACTTTGATAAATGTAGAATAAAAAAACAAAAGAATTTTTTTATAAAATACCTCGAATTCTTCTAATTTTGATCTCATTTATTAAATAAACACTCGTTTAAAATATCGCAAGAATAGAATTATTCGAATATGAACGAAAACCAAAATTAACCACTCCCAAAAAGGCTCGCAAACTCCCTCCCACCTTAGTATGTGAGGGGTGATTGAATATTTGTTGTGTTGCTCCCAGTCCTTTGTGGGCGCCGCAATAGATGGCTTGCCACTCGAAGACACATGTCCCGGTTCTCACAGACATCCCCCCCTCGCCTTCTTCTCTATATTATTCGGACAACCCCCCCTTATCGTATTTCTGATTCGAAAACTGGAGAACGGGAATTCGGGAGTACCTTTTCCAGAAGGATCGATCGATTCTTAATTTCTTCCTCTTGTCTTCTCTAAAACGATTGTGGAAAGGTGATTATCTGCTTGGATAATTCTCTCTCTCTCTTTTTTTTCTTCTTCTTGGAAGAAATCTCTTTTCTTGAATTGTTGAAGTATTGTTTTGCTTGGTGAAAAATGGCTTAGGAGGTTTGGTGATGCCTTTTATAAAGACTAAATTAGCCGATGAAGTGTATTCTCTTTGTGTCCTTAGTCATTTGCAGTTTATTTCTATTGTAGTTTATGCATTGAGATGTTTTTCAATTTTCCTTTAGTCCTTTCATTAAAATGCAATTTTTATATTAAGGCCCAAATTACCTTCACTTTCCCTGTACGTCACTTTAAAGTATACTTATTTTTCTTCACTAAATATCCTTAAATTAAACGATTTTCTTAGTATGGTTATCATCTCTGTATTTTTTAAGTGCTTCCATTTTATTGTCATACAAACCGATTTGTATCCATCTATTACTGCATCCTATTATCTTAAAGTTCCAGTAAATGCTATTTATGTGTCTTTGTTAACCTCGCATCTTCTTTTTTATTAGAACCCTATCATTTTCTATATCTAGGGTTTAGTATTAATTTTTCTTACATTTAGCTCAAGCAATGGGCTTTTACGTAACGTCTTACGTTGTAATTAGTTTCGACTTACCATTCAATTGACCATCTGCCTTTAATAGCAAAAATACAATTATCAAATGGATTTTGTCATGGTGACCTATGAGAAAATAGCCCTTATGTATATATCTTCAAACATGTTTTTGAGATAAGTTCATAATAAGGTTTGGATTATTTGTTATATGAACTTGAATATATATTTGTGTTCATTTAAATATCGATGCGTGTTCTGCGTATCCAAAAACTTAATAAATATGTTATGTAGGAGTAAAAAAAAAGTCTATTCTACAAATCTTATAAAAGTCTTCGAATTGACATAAGACACAAAAATTAATTTTGAATTTGGATTTTAAACATTTTATTCCGCATTTTTTCTTTTCGTTTTAATACACAAACTAAAAATAAACATAAATGAAAGAAATAAATCCATAAATTAATATATGCAAGTAACTAAAAAAGTAAATCATTTATTAGTATTATTATTTAAAAGGAAAATTTCAACAAACAGATTTTCCCCCCGAAATTTTGCTTAACTTTTTTTGTACTATTTTTTGGACCTTTTTTGCCCATCCGATTGAATTACCTGTCTCACAGCTTGGAAACCGATGTCAACTCGGAATTTTATCATTATTATTGTATCTGCAACAAATCACGTTACAATTTGTAGCAAATGACACTCGCAATTACGTCTCGTCCGAATGAAACAGTCAATAGGGAAAGAAAAATTCTCGGGGACAGCAGAAAAGTCATTTAGACCGATTATTGGTATAGATTGGAAAGGCTGCAACTAACATAAGTAACAAAGTTTAATAGGAAGTTTAAATAAAACTAGAAGTGTCTAGTGTCATTCCTTTGAGTAAAAAGAATTGATATCGGACTGTTAGAACGGAAAATGTAACAGACCGTTTTACAGGACACAGACTGACGAAAAATCGTACAGACATCAGATGGACAAAATATATAGTAGATAGATATCTGATGTCATACATCTCCAACAGAAGACAGATAACTGATGCCATACATCTCCAACACTTTGCTTCACCGTCAGTGATATAGATATCTGAATATCAGAAGACAGATAACTGATGTCATACATCTCCAACACTTTGCTTCACCGTCAGTGATATAGATATCTGAATATCAGAAGACAGAAAACTGATGTCATACATCTCCAACACTTTACTTCACCGTCAGTGGGTGCACCCATCTTCTCTGTTTAAACGGTAATGGTGTTCATGTGACTCTGTACGTCGTGAAAGCATCCATTTGCTGTAAAACAAAAACTACAACATTGTGATGGAAGTAGTAGCCGCAAAATGAGCTGTAATTTTACATACATTTTTTACAGTGCTGAAAACCTATACCATCGAATCATTGTTAGATTTCGGTTGGTTGTCAAACTACATTGATATTATCAAATTTTCAATACTATCTTCAGGGTTTTGACCAAAAAATTATTTATGTTAAGATTTTGTCAAGCCAACGCGTGGAAATGAGAAGATGATGAATCACTGGCGGAACTAAAAGGACACTGATTAGAATGAAGGCGTTGATGAAGATTGTTCAAGACATGCAACAGATTCGTTCTGGGCCGAGTAACAAGGAATACTGGGAAAACATTCCGAAAAAATAAATTAATCACTTCCTAGTTATTTCTCAAATATATACTTGCCCCTCAAAGAATGTTGGATTTGTTTTAGTCATTGAAATTTTCATTAAATTAAATATTTTAATCATGTTTCCTTTATATAGTGTGTAATGATAAAACTTATAATATTTAGTTTCCAGAGAAATTGAAATATTTAGGCCTTAGTGATATTAATGGATTTTAAAAAAACTCTATGAGATTATATAGATGATAAAAACGTTTCAAATTTTTAAATCAAATAAGTCTGTGTCCATACGTATACTTATAATTGCGTTTCACAAGATTTTTACAAATTCGATACAGAGAAAGACGTTTCAATTTAAATCAAATAAGTCTGTGTCCATACGTATACTTATAATTGCGTTTCACAAGATTTTTACAATTCGATACAGGAAGAGACGTTTCAATTTTAAAACAAAAGTCTGTGTCCATACTAACTTATAATTGCGTTTCACAAGATTTTTACAAATTCGATACAAAGTTCAAGCAAAAGAAAGAAAATTTTAAATTAAGTTTTTTACATAACTAAATATTGTAATTAAATTTATCTACTTGAAATTCACTTATTGTTATTAAACTATTGTTTCTTAAACTTATTTTTAAAATAAAATGAGAGTAAAATATAAGAAAATTATTTTTACTAATAAAATTGTAATAACTATTTACTTTATATTGAACATAAAAGCAAAGTGTTTTAGACGTGAATTATCTATTTTTTAATTCAAAATATCATAAATAAAATAACTTATTTAGTTTCGATTTCCCAAACAAACCGTATTTTACTTATTTTTATTAGTTAAAATTTCATTCTAAGGCATGAAATTAAATGCGTTTCATCACCCAGTGGATGGGAATACCATGGGATTACTTCCCAAGTGGACTTAGGTCATTTAATTCCATTTATTCATATATGTTAAAAATGACTGGGGACTGGGTAGGCAAAAAAAATCCTTTAGTTTTTGCCTAAAATTCATGAAATTTTTTTTGCAGTTCAATAACAATAATTTTAAAGACTACACAAAATTTCAAAAATTTACAAACACTATTTTTTCAGAAATTTAATTTTTAGTGGAAAAATTAACGTTTTATTGGACATTTTTAAAATGCTCCTTGTGATTCAATTTTTGTCTAATCTGGTAAATACTTTTTATACAAACAGTTTGTATACAACTTAATAAAACTGGGTATGGATTTTGCATTCGACTTTTTTGTTAATGTTTTAACAATAAAACTTGCTGTGACGGCAAAAAAAGGGAATTTTTCAACTACATGAATTACAAAAATTGCAAATAAAAAGACATAATTATCAGATCTTAAAATTCATGCACAATTGTCTTTTAAACATTACAATTAATAATTACTCCAAGTTTCAAAAAAATACACAAACTTTTGAATCGCAAGGGACCAATTGAACATATCAAACATATCAAAATAACATACGAATTTCGCTTGCCGCGTTTACAAAAATTGAAACTGTGATTTAAATTCTGCTCAGATTGTTTAAAGTATGCTATGTATGGAAAGCTAAAAGTATAAGCTATTTTTCCACACTAAAATAAAACAAATCGATATTTGTGAAATTTTTGCCTACCCGGTCCCCTTAAGCAGTTGGTCTAGGTCTTAATATTTTAACCACCGTGTACCAAAAAGACAAACGTAGGTCTCTCTAATAACTCAAGAATTTTATGATACTCCGCTACAATCAATAAAATCCACTAGAAATAGTTATCGTTATTAAATCCACTGCACTATCATCCGCTACATTAAAAAAAAATTATGAAATAAATTAAATCTGCAATTGCACCTCGCAACGATGCGACGACCCCTTTCAAGACAACGTGGGGACGAAACATCTGGCCGCAAGCTTATTTATTAATTTCCCGATATCTTCGCCGACGAAAGGCAACCGCTTAATTAAAATTTCATCGAGTAAGTCACGATTAACTTAATTAGTCTGCGCTAATTGCTATCCGAATGCCTCGATAAAAGGCGATTTTTTTAAAAAACTTTTTCCCGAGAAACCAAACGTAAAGAGATTTATCAATGCCACGCCCGATGAAGAAATAGGATTTCTATTGGAAAAAGACTTCGCACACCATAATAGAAGACTCTACGCGGGTTATTCTACAGTTTTTTTTGTTTGGAATGTATTTTTTTATATTACTAAATCTCGATTTGAGGAGCGAATATCGGTAGAGTCGGCGCTTCCATTGAAAATAAAAAATTCCATTACTTTTTTGGAAGAAATTTTTCTTGGCTTTTGTGTAGATGAGGGATTGAGTACTAACACAGGTTTGGGCACAATTTTTTATTCGGCTTTTAACTGAACAATTTTCTCCAAAAGAATGACCAATAATTTATAGGATGTTTCAACGACTATTTAAATATTTAATAACAAGAAAACAATGACAGATACTGATATAACTTTTAAGAGTATTAATTAGTGAAGTGAGAAACGCCTTTAGTATTACTCTTTAAAAAATACTTCAACGTTTTGGTGATTGTCAAAGCTATATACTTAGAGAAATTTGCGATGCAATTTTAAAACTAACTAATAAAATGCATAAGACACACTCATACTTGTCAGTTAAAGCATCGTGGAAAAATTATCCCTTAAACCATGTCAATTTCTGCAAAACCATGACTCGAAGTGCATTGGATTTTATCTATGATAGCTGGCCGATAACTCTTAAATTTGCATTGTAGTAATTTTTGTTTTAATGTCCGACTTTGAATAGAGACCCTTACATTCAATCATATTAGAAATACAAATTTATTTAAGGCTGTAATTTGTCACATAATTTTTTAAACTAACAAAACATTAAATGACCTTCTTAAAAAAATATCAAAACTTTCAAAATAAAAACCAGAACCACCGTTTCCTTTGAGTTCGAGCCGACATTCCTTCTACAGAGACATCCCCTGATAATTCCGACGGACAGACAAAACCCAGAAACGTTTGCTTTGAGTTCGAGGAGCCGACATTCCTTTGCACACCCTATGTAATTAATGGACCCTCGCCGGTCGGTCATCCAGGTATACTACAACGCAGGTAACCGATCCGAACTGCCCCCTACCATTTCATTGGCCTGAACCGATCAATACCACACGCCTCCTCCTACCTGCCTTTTCATTACGACTTCAGTTGAGTTGTACTTTACAGTCACTAGATGTTGGCTTATTTTATAGTCACTGCATGTTAGGTTGACTTTAATAGATAGATAGAGTCGTGGCAACCTTGTGGGTATAGCAACCCTTTAGAAGAGATTATTTAAAAAATCAGATTTAACGTTTTATTCAGTAAGAAATGCAGGAACTGGTACTTCAGGATGATTCCGTCGACCTGCCAAGTCCTTTTTCTCTAGTTTTTCCAATTTAACATTGAAATTTTGAAAAAAAAAAACATTATTAACACAATAAATTTATCAAATAATAATAATAAATAAATAATAACAACCAGATATATTATTGAAAGGCGATAATATTGGGCTTGTTGAAATTGGTCGACGGGATAATCCTAAAGCATCGTTATGTATTGTATTAATGCAATTTTCTAATGGATTTTTAACGGGATAAAATAAACTTAAGTACTATGTGATCGCGTGGTGAAGAGAAATTCCGCCAACTCGCCAAAACTACAACATTAGTACAAATTGATATCGAGTAACTCCAGCTAACAAGCATTCCACATAAGCTTTGAAACTGACAGTCTGTCATCAAGTCGCTCCATGTCCTTTAGAGGAGAATTTTAAAAACTTAATTTAATGTTTTTATTATGTAAGGAATGTATTAATGCTATTCCCTAATTGATCTTTATTGGATTAAAGTGGCCTAGAAGGCTTTGAAACGTCCTCGACAACTTGAAAGTTCGCCAACTCGCCCAGACTACGATATTAGTACAAGTTGATATCGAGTAACTCTAACCGCTCTTAAAAGTAAAAGTTTGTAGACGAGTTCAATACCTTACCTATATTAAGACAAAATACCTAAAAACAATCCCGTTTTTTTTGTGCACCTTCGAAACATCCTCGCCAACTCGCCAAAACTACAGCAGTACAGTACTACAACATGATATCGAGCAACTCCAGTCAACAGGCATTCCACACAAGCTTAGAAACTGTCTGACATCAAGTCGCTCGATGTTTATGGTTTATGGACTTCTTCATTAGGTTTGTGTGCGATGGCGCCCGTGTTAATCGTTTCTGGCTGTTCGGGTGTCGCGTTACTTAGGGGTGGGTGACATGGCCCCGTTAGGGGGTTAATTGGTAGGGATATAATGATGCTGAATTCGACTTCCCACTTAGCGAGGGGGTGATTAGGGTCGTGCCTCGGCGCCGAAGGAACTTTGACTCCATTTAGGAACTTTACGGACAGTTTTAAAAATTTAAAAGATGCTGTTCAATGGTTTTGAGAGAATTTTTAAGGATGCATACATTAAATTAATTTGTGAAATTGAAATTAGATTTTATTTTAAATGTAAGACATGTTATATATTTCAGAATATTGTATGATTAGTTTTAAATTTTGTAATTTTAAATTGCAAAAGAAACTAAAATTTTGCTGTACGTTTATTAACCGATAAATAAAATAAACTGCAATTTTATGATAAGTAAGCTAACACATACCTAACAATAACCACATTACTTGTCTTATATCTATTAAGATAAGATTCGAATTCGTCTACTAACTTTTGCTTTTAACTCTTCACCAGTATGTTAACTTTTACTTTTAACTTAGAGCTCTCTACCACAAATTACTTATACTCATTACAACTTTAGAGTGTGCATTTGGCTTGTAAAAGTCTAAATTTCAACTAAATGCTTTGTTTGGTGAATTTTCTAAGGTTATAACTTTTACGTGGGCGCGGTTTAAGGTGAAATTTACTGTTACAGGCCTATTTGCTTTTCAATAAGAATTTCAGTGAGTATCAAGCAACTGAAAAGTATGGAATTTTAATTTTTTAGAAAACTTAGTATAGGATTTTTTTTCTCTTTGCAAAGGATTTTTTCTTTTCCCTTTCTTACACACCTATTTTAATCACTTTCTTTCCTGGAGTTTGACAGGATAGAATTCAATTTTATTTGATGAAGAAAGAGCCGATGGGAGAAGGAAAACAGAGCATTCAAGGGGAAAGAAGACGGCTCCATATTGGAAGAAATTCCTATGTCAATAATCCCTGCGATTTAATCGAATGCCGCCAGGTTAATTTTTATTGAAGTGGAAGGCCTAACCTTTTAACTATTGGCGGATGCTATTCGCTGGAAAATCAGATTTTTAAGGGGGATGGATTATAGGTAACATGCAATAATTTAAACTAAACGAACTTTATTTAATTATATTGACATACTTGTGCTGTGACGCAATTTTAAACTACAAAAAGAAAAGATCTGATTTTATTTTGTATTTTACTCCTTCACTATTTCATGAAATTTTAGGGTTAAAATCGGTAAAATATGTGAGCTTGAGTAAAATGTAGAGTGTTTTATTCATATAAATTTTATTAGTTATTTAATTGACTTATCATCGGTAAAATAGTTAAAAATAAGCACATAAAACCCCAACTGTAAATATTATTAAAATACAGTTATATATCTAAAGTTTTGTGACGTCAATAGAACGAGTCCTGTTATCGTAGATAAGTACAGTTAAAACTCTTTTTTTAGGAAAAGTTTTTACTGTCAAAAAGGTACTGTAAAAACAACAGTTTTTTTTAATTTACAGAGAGGTTTTACTGCCATGCGGATTCTGAAAGAGAATGATTAAAATAAATTATTTTTCCTCTCGCAGAGATGTTTACTATAACGAATTCATCACATTCCGATGCATAAAATAACGATAAAATTACTACCAATCAATTTGTTTCAGCATTAATAAAACTGCGTATATATATCGTCAAAATATCTCAATCAAGAAGTTTCACTGTTTCATTTTCATCACGGCAGCCTAAACATGTGTTTGATATTTTTTTTTAACAACAATAAATTATTTTAATGTGCAAACGGCAATAACAGTTTTTCCGAAGACAAGCATCCGTTTTCGTTATCATCTTCGTGCGTTGAATAATGATGCGCAGTTCAGATAATGATGCAAGTTAATAAGGTAAACAAGATGTAGTAACTGCAAAAAGGGCATAAGTCATTCTTAACAATTACTGACCTTCATTTCTTCAATTGTAAATTTGGAGATCGTAGCAATAGTTATAAGTTCACACAAACGTCAACTTAAAATAACTTTTAATATGAAGATAATAGGGGAGACCGGGGCTAGTTTTCCATGTTTTCTTCTTTTTGATTGTATACTTTTTACGTTTATTTATTTTGAAGTAAACAAGATGTCATTGTCTTTCTCACATGCTTATATACAAATTCGCATTAGTACTTTTCCAAAAAGTAAATATACTTTTTGGCAGCGAGTGGTTAAATGCAAGCACGTTGAGCTGGAAAACGTGCGAAATATGCGGGGTAAATTTTCCCAGCCTGCCAAAAAGTAATGGGGCAAATTTTCCAACTATTTTTAGAAAGTTGTAACACATTTTAAAAACATTAAAAAAACTACGCAGATTTATTGTAAACTAAAATATATTAAAAGAGTACACCACGAATATAGGTATTTTTTTTAAAAAAAAGCCTGTTTATTATACCTAACTATATTTTAACCGATTTCATTACAGGTCATTATCATATGGATCCCTTTAAACTTACATAAAACTTCCCTTTTGTGTAACTATAATTTGATGCTATTTTCTTGAGGTTGTCTAAGTATGTTCAAAGATTTAAAAAAAAATATTGGCTAAAGTTTGTTGGTGATTGCTCCCCCTCCCCCTTTTTTTGAACAAGCCAATATTGACTCAAAACTTTGGGTGTAACATGACATATTACTAGGTTACAGTGTAATTATTCATCGTTATTCAGTGTAATTATCTATCGGGAATATATAAGTTTCTGGATGCTTTTCGGCTACTACATCCATTCCTGATAGTTTTTAGAGTGACATATATTGTTTCAGGATAGTACGAGTTCATTCGGCTTCCTTTTTCATTACTATGCAGACAATTTTGAATCTAGAGCAATTTTTTTTTCATTACGTGTTCATACTATAAAATAATTTGGTTTTGGGAATATTAAGCTTAATTTAAAAAAAGTTTGGAGCACGCTTTTCTACAAGGCATTGTTGGAAATCTTGCCCAATGAAATTTTGGAAAACGTGCCCCGCCGTCATATTTTGACTTTAATTGTACCTTGACGAATAAAATTTAAATTATTTCGAAAACGAATGTATAGTTACGCAGAGAGAAGAACCACCTTTTAGTATACGCAATGATAAAATTGTAAGTTTAATAAAAGTACGTTTGATTTAAGTTTGAATGTAAGCATGAAAATTCACTCAACGTTGAAAAAATCACAAAAAGAGCTCTAGCGAAAATATTACAACACCAACTGAGCAAAAATTCTTGCGGGTGACATAAAACAGGTTGCTTCATAAACCAAGCAGCCATTTGGTGCCTCCTAACGGCTTATTTCTTGTATAAGGCCTGGTGGAAAACTTACCCCATGGGAAAACTAGCCCCGGTCTCCCCTAACGTTGACATGGGACCAGCGATTGTACACTTAGCATACTTCGATATGCTTTTAGCTTCCACACTACGTTTATAACGTAAAAAGTGGAAGGGTTTATTATCGTTCAGTTCGTATGTAAGAAAGTTAAGAAAAAAAAGTACTGAACAACAAAATGTTATGTATTTTTAATATCTGTAACTTTGATTTAAGTCAAATGTAACTTTTCTGAATTAGCATGACTATAGATTTTCCCATAAGTGAAAAACATTCAAAATGACTTACTTCGTTTTCGCAACTACATAAATTCGTCACGTTAATTGAGTTTTTGTAACCCTTTTAGACAGAACGATAAAAGGATTCGTAGGATGAAATATAACACAGATAAAACAAACAAAGATAATCGAAAGGTTTTGATTATTAAAATAATTTTACTTATTTGATATGCAATGTACGAGCGAATATATTTACGTCATGTATATTTATTGAACGAAGATGTAAATCGGATTTTATATGATTGCGCATTGTTATATTTTTATAGATAAAACGAAATGACATTTTTAGAAGAAACAATGACAATTCTAAACTTTTCCCCGTGTTTTGTTTCTTAGAACAGCTTCCCCACACCATTTGACAACATTAGAAACAAAATCGAAACAAAATCGTACAGCATTAAGTTCTAATTTAAGTTTTAGTTGACAAAATTGTACGTATTAAACTTTCTTTCAATTAATATTATTTATCGTTTGCCAAATTAATTGGCATTTCAAAGAATAAAAATTTAGTAACTTTGTTTGCTATAAAAATAGAAATGAATTTTATTATAATAAAATTTGTATTAATTACATTATTTTTTTATGAACAAGAATATACAATACAAAATGTAAAGAACTGTAACCTCCATTTCGGCGATATAGCATACGATTGATTTAACAACACAAATATCTTATAGTTAAATGATATCTTATAGTTTTATGTAAATAATTATAACTACAATCTTCAGTTAAAAACTAAGATGTATTGTTTTTTTAAAGACAAAAGTGTTAGTCTCTAACTGTAGACATACCGTAATTTCGACTCTATGGCGTCGCAGACCTTCTTACCTGTGTTTTCCCACGCCTACCTATCCAGCCAAAATCCGCCCCCTGTCACTCTGTCTGGTCTCTCAGTCACGGTCAAGAGTGACCACCGTGACAAAAACCCCTCAATGCCCGATGACAGACTGCTTCGGGGTCGGTCAGTTCCAATACAAATTTTAGAGATTGTTCCTTAAATGATCGCTTCTTTGTCGCCATTAGTAACCACCTCTTTTCATGCTCCGCTAACAATCCCCAAACAGCCTGTCAGCATCGGGGAAGAGTTATGGCCGGTGGAGGGGGATGCAGCACGTGAATTCTGGACCTACTCGTACACTTCCCAGGGTTTTTTTGCTTGGACTCACGCTGTGGGGTGATTACATGGTTGCTCGGAGATGTACTGATGGATGGCCATGATTCTTGTCTTGTCTTGACCAGACTGGGGAAGGTTTGAGAACTTGAACTGGATTTTCCATGCTGTATTTTTTATTCTAGGTTTTGGTAGTAGCAAGAAAGAATTTAGTTTTTGGTTACCAATTTGTGTTTTGACACAAAACTTATATTCATAAAAGTAAGCATAAAGTGGAATGCGTTTTGTTTTTAAGTTAAGTAGTGTTTTGCAATTAAATTGCAAATCTATTGATGACATCAAAAATTTGAGAGGGGTTTTGCATTTTTTTTTGCACAGTTTATTTGATTGGCTGTAAGGAATTTAGTTTTCGAATAACAGTATGTTTTTGACACAACAATTATATGCATAAAAGTAAGCATAAAATAAAAATTGTGCATTTAGTTTTGCAGTTATTGGAATCGCAATAGTTAAGTTGCAGACCTATTGATGATGTCGTAACATAAGAGACCCAAACCCTCTTAGTTTCTTCGTTGTTGCGTTCATTTTTTTTATGTTTACTTATAATCACTTTTCCAACTATTATATTGGAATGCCAAAGATTACATATTCTCAAATAAATTTCTATTTTTTAAAAAATATTTATGGAGTTCGTTTAAAAGTATCAAAAATGCTACGGAAAAAATGTTGGATTGTGGTTCCTGTATTCGATATTAATTTTACAAATATCTAACTAAGAGTTTGAAGAATAAACTTATGATTGTTGGGCGAACAATGCTATATACACATGACTTGAAAATTTTAATTTGAAATTCTTTATAGTTTTCCGTTTAATGTTTATGCATGTTTCTGGATGAATTTATTTTAGCATATTTTGCCTAATTTTCAATTCTAAACACTACCTATGTCATTAAATACGTCCACTTTCAGTTACAAGCTTGATCAGCGTTGTGTTTCTATAATAATCGATTCAGGCATCACACTTCATTACTGGCCTCGTTACGGTTGCTACTTATGATGCTTTAGTTTAATATCATGAAAATAAGCTATATTTAAATTTTTTATAGTTATAATGCAACAGGTGAAGTTTAATTTCATGTCTAATGAATATCGAAGCATTTTTCTCAAAGATTTATGCAGGCATTTCTTTAATAAATAATTTTATTTCATAATCCTTTTTTTTAGTCTGAATTTTTTTTGGTTAAACGTTTGTCCGAGAAATATTCAAAAGTTTAAGAAGTTATAGTTTAGACTAACTTAAATAAGACTTTTAGATAAATTTTTTAATAAACCAATCTGCACAAACCTACATTTAACAACGCTTTCGCTTGCTATCAAAATAATTTATCGTTAATCGATAAGATGATTGATTAAGCAGTGGAATATCACACAATTCTTCGTAGAAAGGTTAAGAAGAAGATTTTCACCAAAAATGTATCGAATTTACCCACAGACATAACGTATTAATTTAGATAAAATTATAGCACTTTTAAGGCCTAAACAATGGATACTTATCTGGACCCCTACAATGGATACTTATTTATTTATGGCATTGTTATATTTTACTCAGGAGATTTCTAAATGCTGACAAACAATTATTTCAGATATGAAGGGTTTAGCTGCAATTTACCATTCTCCAAACTATATCTAAGATATAGCATTTGGTACGTAAGTTGGTGACTTTTGATAATCGTAATTTCAATTAGACAAAGTCACCGATGAAAAAGCCGAATCCCATATCGTATACTTTGGAGAATGAGAGTTTTGAAACTGGACCCTTTAGAGATAAAACCCTTGCTACAAACCCTTACAGCGATTAAATAAAAAAAACTCTAGACACTTAAAACAGTACCTCTGACATAGGCAGTACCTACATTTTGAATTTGGTTGTCCTTTGTATATTAAGAAACACACAATGCCTTTGGTATCATTAATATGCACAAAATACCTTTGATATTAAGAGGCACATAACTGTCTCCAAATTAAGAGGCAAATCCTTCATTTTTGTTCCGTGCCTCTTTTATGTTTGACAAAATTTTTGAAGGTTTCACATATTACTTGGTTCCCTTGCCTATGTCATGGGTACTGTTAATTTCGTTAAAGTTTGTTTTGCTAAGGTTTTTCTCCAATATAAGAGACACTTTGTCTGTGTGCCTCATTATAAAAGGCATGTTCCTTTTATATAAGCGGTACACTTTTAAAAGTGTATAGAGAAGAACTACTCCAATTCGAATTAATGAAACAATCTAATATCTAATACACTGCTCAAAACAATTAGGGGAGCACATTGCTTACTTTTGTTAACCCTTTCAATTCCAACGTTTAAATTTTTATTCTAAAAATCTAAAATTTGAGAAATAGATTAATTTTACATCCAGAATAAAATAGTAAAAAAAAGGAAAAATCTTAATTTTGTAGCTAAAATTTAAGGGGAAAAAATTGTAATCATAACTTTTGAATAAATTATAGCAATAATTTTTTTAAAACTTTATATCTTAAAAAAAGTTAAAATCAATTTTTAAACATCTAAGAATGCAAGCGTGAAGAATTTAGGGTCAATTTCTTTCATATTTTTTTTTAGAGTGAATTTTATTTTACCATGTTTTTCATGATTTCATTTAATTAAAACAAACATTATTTAATTCTTCAAAAGACATGATTCTTACATCTAACGATAAATAAGTTTGAGCCCAACTTAGTGAGAAAAAAATCTCTAGCTGGATGATTCCAAATGGATTCATTGGGGGTGAAAGGGTTTAAACCATGCGCTCCCCTAATTGTTTTGAGCAGTGTATAAACAAATCCCCTTTCTCCTTTGTCTCAACATTAAAATAATATCTCGCCAAGTTGGCTGCATTTGGCAACCCTGCCCGAGCTGTTAGCGGAGGGAGCTGACTGATGCGCGGACCACCCAGCAAGCGCGAAATCAATCATGTCACGGTGTGTGTACGGGGCGAGTTCTTTTTAACAGGAGCGAGATTTTTTTTTTCTCTCTCGAAAATTTCTATCTCTTCTTCCTCCTGCGCGAATAGTTAATATTATGTCTTGATAGCTCCGGCTCTTCTTCTTTTGTTTTTTTCTTTTCTCTATATTTCGTCTCACGTTCTTAATTTTTTTTTACCGCAATTGTAGGACGACCCCTTTTCTCGATTGGGATCGACTAGAAATTGCTATATTTTAATATGGGATTTTTATTTTTATCATATTTTTTTTCTTTTATGCGGATAGTTAATATTATGTCTCGATAGCTCCGACCCTTCTTCTTACGACCCCCTTTCTTGATAGGGATCAACTAAAAATTGATCAGACAACAAATAGAATTGATCAACTAGAAATTGGTTTTAATATACGTTTTTTTTTATATATATTCCTCATATCTTCTTTCTCCTGCGCGAATATTTGATATTATGTCTTGATAGCTCCTGCTCTTCTTCTTCTTTTCTTTTTTCTTTTCTCTATACTATTTCGTCTCGAGTTCTTCATTTTTTACCGCAATAGTGGGCCGACCCCTTTTCTTGATAGGGATCAACTAGAAATTGATTAGACTACAAATAGAATCGATCAACTAGAAATCGGTTTTAATATATGATTTTTTTATATATATTTTTCATATTTTCTTCCTCCTGCTTGAATAGTTAATATTATGTCTTGATAGCTCCAGCTCTTCTTCTTTTGTTTTTTCTTTTCTCTATCTTTCGTCTTGAGTTTTTTATATTTTTTTACTGCAATTGTGTGACGAATTGTGTGACCTTTTGGAAAAGGTCGACTACACATTGCGTAAAAAATAAATTGGCATTACCTGTCTTTTTAAATCCTTTTCTTCAATAGTTCCTATTATGTCTTTAAGACTCTGACTCTTCTTTTCTCTGAGTGTCGACTCACGTTTCGTTGTGTTACAGTAATTGTGGGACGCCCCCTTTTTTGATAGGGATCGACTAGAAATTTCTAGACTCTAACATATATAATATTATATATATATATATATATATATATATATATATATATATATATATATATATATATATATATATATATATATATATATATATATATATATATATATATATATATATATATATATATATATATATATATATATATATATATATATATATATATATATATATATATATATATATATATATATATATATATATATATATATATATATATATATATATATATATATATATATATATATATATATATATTATTTTCCTATTAATTTCTATTGCGCGAATAGTTATACTATTATGTCTTGATAGCTCCCGCTCTTATTCTTTTGTTTTTTTCTTTTCTGCCTCTCCTTTAGCGTTCTTTATTTTCTACTGTAATTGTGGGATGCCCCCCCTTTAGGAAGTGACCGAAAAGAAACTGGGTAAATTTTCAGTAATTTTGAGACCCCCCCCCCCTTTTATTAATAGGGATCGACTAGAAATTGTTATATTATAATACGTGATTTTTTTTATTTATGTATTTTCCTCATTTTTTTTTCTCCTGAGCGAAAAGTTATATTATGTTTTGATAGCTCCGGATGTTCAACTCCAGTTTTTTCTTTTCTCTATCATCTTTCGTTATTTACTGTAAAAGGAGATGATCCCCTACTTACAAGAAAGGGAGACATCTCCTTTTTTGACAATGTTCGACAAGAAATTGCATGAAATTTTAAAATTGGATTTTTTTATAGTCTCTTTTTTCGATACGAAATTGTTAATACTATGTCTTGATAGCTTATACTCTTCTTGTGATTTCTCTCTCTCTCGTTTTGGATTCTTTACTCTTTAGAAAGAGGCACAAGACGTTCTATTTTGTTTTATTTTAAAGCAAACTTAATTTATCATTTACATTTAAGCATTTGTTTAAGGTTAATGACGTTTTAATATTATTTCTTTCTTTCATTTACATTTAAGCATTTGTTTAAGGTTAATGACATTTTAATATTATTTATTTCTTTCATTTACATTTAAGCATTTGTTTATGGTTAATGACGTTTTAATACTATTTATTCCTTTTGTTTAGGTATTTCTTTTTTATAGTATTTAAAAATCATTAGGTTTTGTTAGGTTTTGAAGTCGATATATTGTTTTTAAGTTGTTGCAAATTGATATGAAATGTTTTACTTCTATTTAAGAGCGAGGAATATTACACAGTTATTTTTTAAATATATATTAGTAGATTTAGCAAACAATAAGGTAGAATTATTGAATTTTCAAAAAAATAAATTAAACTAGGCAAATTTAGCATGTATATGCATGTTTAGTATAGAATTAAAAGCTGTGTTTGGATCTTTTTTTTTTCCTGTTGAACATAAATGTTGCGTTGAATCAGTGTAAGTGACATATTTTTTTACAAATCCACCTTTTTACGTTATAAATGTAGTGTGGAATCCAAAGAGACTTAAAACTATATGTAATTAACTAAAACTATACAGTTTTAAAATTTCGTTAATTTCCGAAAGTTGTTTAACTAACGCTTATTCGAAAAAAAAATTTGGCAGAGCACTTTTGGCTACAACAAAAAAAAAATCCACTGTCAAACTATCTTTTCCTTGAGAATACACACACCGTAAAGTGAACAACTTTTAGAACTTTTCAGAATTAAAAAAGAACATTACAAAAAATGTTGTAATTACTACAGTGTTATACGAAAGTTTAGACACAGACACAAAAAAATGAAAACTTATTAAATCAAGCCATATTTCAGGTCTTGAGTGGCAGCAGAAATGCTAAATGAAATATCATTCTTTCTTGAGAACATCAAATAAAACAAAATAATTAAATAAAAAGAAAAGTTTCACAAAAGTATTGATTGAGAAAAAGTACATTTTCAGCTATAAATAGCAATTTCTCGACATTAAAATGTTTTTATATAATAAGAGAATACATTTTGTGCTAAAAACTAAAATTAACAATTGTAAACCATAAACAATAAACTTCGCCAAAAGGAATTCAATCTTTTCAGTTCTATGATAAAAAAATAATACATTTAGAAGGCGGTCCCATTTAGTTTAGTTTAGTTTGAATTATCGTCGCACTAGAGCTACACGAGGGCTATTGGCGACGGGCGTCGTATTTTCGAACCACAGTCAAGTGACGAGCCGACACCTGAGTAGGCACCCAACGCAACCGTTAAGGGCGACATCGTACGCAGCGTTAGGACTTTGAAGAATATTTAACGTGCACTCCCTTCACACGGGGTATTATTCGTCGGACATTTTTGGTTGCACGGGCCGTTTATAGGTCGGCAGTTATTTTGGCGATACCCGGATCCGAACCTGGGACCTTCCGCATGCTAGGCCAATGCCTAACCGACTGGGCTCCCCAGCCCCCGCGGTCCCATTTACAAAAACCCAAACGCGTCTTCTTTTACCTGCCGAAATCATTCTGAAAAGTGCAAATTTCTAATCGTCTTTTAGTTCATTTTGTTTTTCCGCAGACATAAGTAAAAAAGGGACGTAAGCAGCAGGTTTATGCGTGTACTGATTCTTGGGTCGGGAGGCAAAAAAAAAAAAAAAAATTTCCCTGAATTCGAGTATGTGCAAATTTCACTTGAAATACAGTATTTTGGGATATAATCGCATTTGAAAACTACAGTAGTTTTTGTGATTAATTGTCACTTTACAGTACAATTTGCAGTATTTTCCGTTTTTTTTCTTTTCGTGCACATGTTACGAGCTAAGATTTGGCGTATTTTCCGTTACTTTTGTTCACTTGAATGGCCATAGCCCGTTAGCGGCAACCTCGGGCCCTCGTCGTTATTACCCAAAAGCATACTGGTGGTCCTACTTAGGATAGGTGGTCAACCTACAATCCGGGACTTCTTTTTTTTTTTTCACTTACTGTAACTTAAAGTGATTTATAATTCTAAATATTTTTATTGCTTTACTTAGGTTCCAAAATAAACTTTTATAATATTAAAAAAAAAAGTAACCATTGCTATCATTAGTTAAGTCAGCGCTTAAATTGGCGTAACATTTATGAAAGATTTTATGAGGAGTTTTTTTAGAAAAAAATAAGCTGGGTCAAAGTTACCTTCAACCCCTTCGTAGCGTCAAATTTTGTTGCAGCGTAACATGTCATAAAAATAGAACTATCGAATCCTTAGTTCTTGATGCTCTAAGGCATTATCTGCAGCGAAAGTGTTAGCAGAAGTTCCCTTAGCTGAAGGAACAGGTTAATAGAAAGAACTTGACAGTTTTCTTTTCAATGCCCTACCACAGACGAGTGAAGTAATTGCTGTTTTTGAAACGTCAGGAACCGCCTTATTTTGGGAACTCAACGGGCGATTTTTACTGTGCGTATAATTTAATATTACAATAAATATATTGCTTAAAGTGGTTTTATGTTTTTTTTGCTAAGTTGCTGACTAAACCAATAGTAGCAAGGGTTACTTTTTGTAATAATATACTGACTAGCCTGTTTCTTTAGGAAAAAATATTTTTAGTTTTTACGATATTATTTTGAACTAGCAAATAAATACCCGTACTTCGCACGGACTAAAAAAAAGTTTTAATTGATCCAAGTATATGTATAATTTAATCCAATTATAGGACAATAAACTTATGTTATTATTACCGCCCGTTATAAAGTATAAAATACTGTTACTTATATTACCTTAAAAATCCAAAATATCAAAATACGCTATAAATGCACTCATAAAAGTCATCGTAATTTCCCTCATAAACATATAAAATCTTTTAGCTCATTTGGCCCGTTTTTGGAAAGAATTTGGCGAGAAAAGAGATATACTAACAAACACTCTTATTATACAGGTCTACCACAATGGCCTTCAAACAACAAACCAGCTTAAATTTTTTTAAAAAAATTATTATTTGGCGCGTTTAGGTAAGAATTTGGCGAGTTTGGCAACGTATTTGGCGAAAAAATGAAAACAAAACCCTAAAATGTAGCTCTAGTACGATGGCCTTGAACAACCAACATAGTTATAATTCACGGAAGTAGCTTAAATATGCACATTTTTGCAATCAACAGAACCATCAATGAAGAAATCCATCACCTAAACCCACTATAAAATCCTAGAATGGAGACTGGACGGAATTACGTCACTTGAAACATGTAAATTATTTTTCAAATAATGAATTTAGTTTCTGAAGGTAATGGCAAAAGAATAAAATAAACATTTTCCATTTTAAATATTTTCGTTAAAAGTTTTTTTTTTCAGCAGATGGCATCAGGAAATTAAAAAAATGATCGGATTTGAGCGAAAGTGGTGTATTTTTTCAGAATATTCGAATTTTCTCTAAAAATAGAACATTTTGAGCTCTGAAAGTTCAAAAATCATAATCTAAGTATGAACTACACATTTGTGCCAAGTTACGAGTCAAACAAATTTCTAGTTTCTGAGTCTATAAGAGACATACCCACAAACACACACACACACAAAACTTCATTTTTATTATTATAGATTTTTATATTATTTAGATTTCTAAGTATATTACATATGCCAGAAGGCTTAGAAATCGTTTCATATTACGTATTGAGTGACATATTCCCTTGAGTACCCATTTGGGTTGGGTTCTCTCGGCAAAATTAAATCTTGGCATGTTATTTAACATCCACAGAAATATCAGATTTATTGTAATCTGAGCGTCAAAATTGGTATAAAGAGTCGCCTAGATGGTTCCACAAATAATGTCTGTTCTGGGGAATATGCCGAGTGTGCAAAGGCTTGATTGCCAATAAATCAGCCCCAATGGGAAAAAAAATAATACTCATTGAAGAAGAATGGGTTAAAACAATCAAAATCATTCGACATCTTAACAATTTCTTTCCTTACATTGATCCACGGCATTTTTTTTCATTTTCCACGAACTTCCAAAATTGCATGTGTCAGTTGGACCACAAATGACTACATCTCGTCATTGTCTTGCTCAGCAACGATTTCAATTTAGCGTGTGACTGCAACATCCATCATCTCACGTGGAATGTCAGTGACAAGACATCTTGAGTTCACCAGAGGACCATTCAACCCACACAAAATACTATAGCAATGGGGCCCGGATGGCCGAGTGGTTTGGACCATTACGCTAGCAGTCTGCGCACTGTAACGGGTGCGGGTTCGATTCCCGCCTTCGCCCTGGGTGTATATTCCTTTCTCTGAGACAGTAAAAATTCTTTCTGTGTCTGTCTTACTTGACGAAGGCTTCGTAAGCGGCTTCTAATCAAGCTCACAAGCCGGAATATATATGTAATAGTACTATAGCAATGTTTGAGTTTGTGCGGACTAGGTTACAATAGGAATGAATGTTAGAGCACACTCTGAATAAAAAATATATGAAATTTAGTGATTTATTTTTAGCTAGGAAGTCTTTTTTGGGTGTCAAATTTCGTAAAGGGGTAGTAATTTTTTTTTGGATACTTATACACTGTGAAACGCCAACGTTCCTGGCATTTTTCAATTCGCATCGCTTTTTTGGATTACCAAATTTTTCATCATTGAAATTATAATCATTGAAATATATCCTTTCAGACAATTCTATATAATGCACCATTGGCAACATGCAGCCATGGCCGCGACGCGTAGCACGCATTTATGAAGTGGTTTAACGAACGGTCCCAAAGTTTGGTGGATAGAATCCAGCAGATACCACTCCAAGTCATACGCAGTTAAGAAAAAGTTAAAAGAGTAGTGACGACATCCCATTTAATGCATCCAAATTTTTTTACATTTGAAGGAAACGCTTTCTGTAGTATTGTTTTTAAATTTTTAAAGAAAGTTACGGATATATTCTAGGAACATTATACCATTAAAAATTGGGCTGCTTTTTTGTACAATGTAGTGCTATTTTCCAAAAAAGTAAAAGATTTTTTTTCATATTATAAATATTGCCAAAAATAGTTTGAGGGTAAGGGTCAATTTTTAATTGACTAACTGAAGAAAAAATATTTTGTTTTAAAAAGTTTATCTTTATATATGCATTTTTTTCAATTGAGCCATATACAGCCGGAAAATGTTATTTCAAATCTCAATTTTATATTTGAGACATTTCTAAATTTGTTACATATAGTTATCCTAATAAAATGTTCATAATCATATATTGAGAACAGCTTCAGTTGAATCTAAATGATGAATGCATAAACACAATTTAAATTAAAGATTTTAAAAACCATTTATTTCACACCCGTAAATAATCTTGTCCTGGAATCCGAGCCCTTCAGATTTTTTACAAAAACAAATTTAATCCTTTTTGAGAAAAGTTAACTGTATGGATTGACAAAATTCTAGCTAACATTTCTGTCATCTAAGTCTATCAAATATATTATTATAAATAAACTTAATTTCGTACTGTCTGATTGCATTTTGAACAACCCCGAATTTTTTTTTAAATATGAGTATTTGTTATTATTTTAAGACCATTTAGAAATCCTTTATATGGGAAGATTTAGTCGTACGATATGCATTTGAATTTATCTGTTGCATAGTAATGAAATATTGGTAACATATTTTTGATGCAGATTTGTGTATGATTTACGCCTTCATTCTCCACTGCAAAATTTCCCTTGTATGTTATTATACTGTAGCAAAAAACAGTTTAACTCCACCGTAGATTTGGAGGCAGCTTTAGTGTCATTTGATATTTTACTCTGTTTCCGGGGTGTAACCTTACTCGGTATTCTTTGTGAAAGCCGTTTTTGTGTTTGAAGGTTTGGTGTAAATGTACACATCCCTTTATGCTGCAACTTTACTCCGTAAAACCAGAAGCAGCACTCGCTGCTATCGGAGAAACGTTACGAAAACTTTTTGCAATGTAATTTTAAGGGGGAACCCGCTGGATCGCGGGTCTCCAAACTCAAGTGCCTCAATGTTAATCCAATGGGAAAAAACTATTTTCTCTGCCACAATTCTCCGGCTGTATTGAATATTTTTAAAAATTCTTTTTTTAACATAATAAATGTCGATAACTTATAGGTCTATATCTTCCCACTTTTAGAAATTGCTTCGAATATTTTGTGTAAAATTATTTATTGAAAATCAAAAAAAAAATATTCGAACCAATTTCAAAAAGTGGGAAGGTCGGAACCTGTAAGTCAGCTACATTTATCACACACAAAAAAATCCTCTTGCAAAATTATTCAATACAGCGAGAGAAATGTGGCAGAGAAGATATTTTGCTCTCCATAGGATTAACACTGATGTACTTTGCTATGGAGACCCCCGGTCCAGCGCGCCTATTCCCTCTTAAAACGAATTTATTCAAAGCCACTTTGTCTTCTGTCCCTTGATACATAAATTTTTGGGTTTGAAGCCTTCTGCTATATACTGTCGTGGGCGAGTAAACCGCAGTAACCACATCAATGGATTAGACTATTTCTGCTTTGAAGTAATTAGTCTTTCCTAATGTTTTACTAGAGGCTAGAGTAATTGAGTTTTTGCAACAATGGTCAAAGTCATCAGGTTAGTTACTGCAATATAGCATGGAAGTTATAGGTCAATCAGATTCGTCTTCCGTCCGTAGGGCTCTAGTAGAATTATCGATCTTGTACGAAAAAGGTGGTAAGGCTCTAAAATGAACATAAATAAGATTAATGTGCACTTTAAAAAAATGTGTGCTTGGTTTTACTATAATAATGGTTACTAGTACCTGTGTGGTAAAATGTTCCACAATAATTTTGGCATTCAGCTGAACCCTTTTCCACACTTTAGAAATAAAAAACATTTCAGTGCACTGCCGCTACTAGGAACCATATTTTTGGTGAAACCAAGCGCCAAATTTTTAACTGTGTTGGTTGCAGCTTTTTCAAACCTTCACAAAGAGCAGTCCTTGTATTCATGGGGCCCGCGTTCTTTGAAACATTGAAGAGGAGGGGCAACTGATTATAAACTGTCATTAACATCTTCATGTTTAGCCGCCATGCAGATTCGGCTGTCAGTTGCAGCAACCACGGCTTCGGAGGAGAAATAAAATTTTGAAAGGCTTTCGCTTTGCCGCTTTACATATCTATCTGTTGACGGCACCCTTTTTCCTGAAGTATTTTTCAACGCGCACTGAAAAAATATTCTGTCGAATTATATCACATTCTTCGGTTACATTTTTCATTAAGGGGATACGGTACCCAACAATTGGTCAAAATATTGATTTTTCTACTTCTTATTATTTACAATATCTTTCTGAACATTTACTGAAAGTTTCATAATGATATCTTTTGTAGAAAAAAAGTTACTAAATATTTTCTGAAATCATTTCTATAAGTTTGAATACGTATTTCGTCTGCTTCCAACCTGTTTTCTCTGTTTCGCGTTTTTCAATTCTTGTGTTTAATAAATCCCAATGCTCTTTTGCTAATTAAGTTAGAAATTTGAAATTTTTAACCTGTTTTTTTATATAAACGGTGCGCAAAATTGTGCATGAAATAAGGTCTACTAGGTATAGTTTTTTTTTAATTTAAAAAAAAAGTTGAATTCAACAATTTGTAATTTTTTTGTGATTTTCAGTATAAATGCATGTTACTTTTTAACTGTAGCTCACATTTAAAATCCATTCACAGTTCTTCAATAAATAGTTCTAAAAACAAACTATAAAAGTTTGGTGGAGTTATTCTTAAAATTGAAAGAGGAGTAGCGTTTTAAAAAAAGTTTAAAATTTTGACTTTAAAAAAAATGAAAAACTACTTGTAAATATTTGTTTTTATGCTAGAAAATAATGTTTATTTAGAGTGAACATTATAGAAAACAACTATAATTTACAAATTTATGTTATTATTTCTAGAAATAATGTTTTGGGTACCTTATCCCCTTAAAGTGTTGCAATTGTTTTTTTTAATCGAAAATTAAGGTTTTCTTGACGTACAGAGTCACATGAACAACTTACTCCAATAGCATTTAAACCGAGAAAATGGACACATTAAATCACTGCCAGTGGGGCGAACGTTTTCACCGATAACTCTACAATAAATTTTACATCATATGTAAATGCACAGCACATTGTGTGATGGCTGAACTTTTATCATCACACTGTGATGGTAAATTATACGTTTTATGTAGTATGCTTATACAAATACAGTAAATTTCCGTTGCAACGAATTGCAAGGGACCAGAAAACTTCTTCGTTATAGTGGGTTGTTCGTTAAAACGGAATTGCATAAAAAAACAATTTTGTTAAATTTAAAATGATGCAAAATGTCAATAAAAATATGCGACAATTTCATTAATATAGAAGTTATAATATTTGTATTTAATAATCATTCAATAAATAAGTACTAAATAATATAAGTAAGAAAAAACCTTTCGTTATAAGGAAACTTTTTTAGTAATTTCGTTAAAATGGAAATTTTAAACCGTTATTCTTATGGGATTTTAAAATGGACTGGGATACTGGATATTTCGTTGTAAAGATATTAGTTATAAAGAAATTTTACTGTAACAAATATAGAATTATCCTAGGCTTGAAATAAAACAAGATTGGTTTAGTCTGTAGTTCTTGGCCAAACACAAAAAGTATAATTTTGTTTTGAAATCTATGTATATATTTAACAAAACAAAAAAAACATCCGCCGTTGTAAGTGAATCCATTTATCCTCTTATAACTTATTATAAAATTGTCTCACTGGTGGTCTTCGGTATCAAAATATGTGGTTTCGAATCCAAATACGGTATGAATGCTTTGGTTTGGAATTCTTTGCAAGCAGGTCCGTGTCTAATTAGCCTGCAAATAGCAAGAAAAAGAGAAGATAGTGATCGAAAACAAAAACAAAAAACATTTTTTCCAAGTGAAAAGTAGCTAAGTTAGTTTTAACACAGGGATATTTGATCTATTTAATATTATGGTTTTATTCAATTATATGTTAAGACTGAAATCCATCGCCTTTAATTTGAATAAAAAATGTTTAATTTAAAATTAATCCACCATGTTGTAATAGAGATTTTGATTATAAATTTGAGTTGTTTTTATAATGGAAGATTATTTATGTTTTCAATTGCTATGGTAGAAAAACCATTTTATTTAAAGAGATTTACTGTTTAACTATTTATTTAAAATGTCATTCAAATTTCGTGCATCAAATTTTAATACCAATTCTTATAATCGTAAGTGTACTGGTATGCCCCTTTAAGTTGTTTATTTGGGGCTATGTGTGTCCTAAAGGAAAATATAGTTTGACAGGGGCATTTCTTAGTATACAATGGTTTTAGAGTCTTAAAATTTGTTTTTGCTATCAGCAGTTTACAATGGGGGTTGCTTTATTAAATGACCTCAGTTAGCTTATAATTAGTTAATTAGTTTTAAATGCTAAGTTTTACTGCTTAAAAAAATTATCAAATAAATTGACATTTCAATAAAATTCCTTTTCTATTAAAAGGTATACAATACTTTCTTCTCTACGAGTAAAACATATTAAAATTGAAAGCCTTTGTGGGCTAATTTTTCCGCAATTTACAGTACTAGATATCAATTAAAAAACCCTCTTCCATAATATAAAGAACAAGCATGAAAAAAACCTGCAACTATCCAAAAATTACTATAAAGTTAAAATAAAAATATGCTTCAGCTCTTTTTTTTATACAAATGATCATGTTTAACACATACCCAATCGAGAGCTGTAACAGTGAGCCCCGATTCGCTATTCACGCGAGGTGTGGCCCTCGATCCCCGATGAAAAATTTATGACTCCTATTAGATAAGATGGGGACAGATGGCGGGAGGGTAAAGAAGCAATATCATCTTCTTTCTCGCTTGTGATCATGATAATAATTTTACATAATGATGTTTATACAGTAGAACACCTCGATTATACGATATAATTGGGACTGAATGTAGGTCGGATAATCGAAAATTCTGGATAATGGAAAATTTTAAATTAAATAGTAATCCGAAAGAGCTTATGACGACAGTCGAACCTCGATTTTTCGATATAATTGAGACTGAAGGTAGGTCGGATAATCGAAAATTCCGGATAATTGAGAATTTTAAATTAAATAGTAATCCAAAAGAGCTTATGTTTCTTTTTATAGAAGATAGATGGCAAAATGCAAGCATGAAGAATTTAGGATTAATTTATTTAATAAAATTGTTTCAGAGTGTATTTTAGTTTACCATGTTTTTCATATTTACGTTTAATTAAAACAAACACTATTTAATTCTTCAAAATACAGGATTCTTCTATCTAACGATGCAAAAAGAAAATATAACTTCATAGAAAAAAAATCGCAAGCTGATAATTCCAAATGGAATCATTTGGGGTGAAAAGGTTTAACACAAGCGCTCCCCTAATTGTTTTGAGCAGTGTATTAAAACTAATAAAAAAAGCTGTTTTTCACAAAGAACTTTAACAGGAAACTCGAAAAGGGAAATGAATCGGAATCGGGCATGAGCGCACGCAGGATGAAGACATCGATATATTCTATGCAAATCGTATCGTATGCGTAACAAGACCCAAAGGTCGGAACCGAAGGAAATTGTCTCATTAATAACTTAGTCAAAAAGCGATTCGGATTGGACATCTTAGATACACGGTTTTTTTATATAGATATTTTTATACCATTCTAGATACTAGGAAAAGGAGAGTTGTTCTATGCAATACCAATGGACATGGAGCTTTTTTCTATTAAGGTTTAGATTTATAGGGGGAATGTAAAGGTTTTGATTAGATTGTAAAGGGAGGGGGTGATTTATTTTTTTAGGAAAGCTTTTTTTAAGTCACGGATGTCTTTTTTTGAAGCCATTTTAAGTTGTCGTTGAGAAATGTTTTAATTTAAATTTTGTTGAAGGCTTATTTGTTATTGCTGATGATTTTCCATTGATTCTTCAAACTATTGTAAAAAATTCAAAATAGAACAGATCTTTTATTTGTATAAGATTCGGTTTGAGTCGTTACTAATTTTAGACACGCGGTAATTGTCTATGGATATTTCTGTACTGTATTAGAAAAAAATGAGCCTTGTTGTATGTGATACCATTGAACATTGAGCTTTTTCACATTAAGGTTTAGATTTATAGAAGGGAGTGTAAAGGTTTTGATTAGATTGTATGGGGAGGGGGTGTCTGATGTTTTAAGAGTAAAGAGTTTTATGATATTTGTTTAGTCACGAATGTCTCGTTGGAAGCCATTTTAAGTTTTCGTCGAGAAATGTTTTAACTTAAATTTCGTTGGAAGCTTATTGGTTATTGGCGACTATTTTTAATTGATTCTTCAACCTATGAAGATGCACAGAGCTTGTATTTATTTAAAACGTTTCCACAAATAACGTCAGACAGTCTAAATTATTTTAAAATGTCACATATGATATTTTTCAATTTTGTTTTTGGTATTTCTAGATTTCTTAAGATTTCATGTAATGGTATTATTATTATTATTATTATTTTATTATTTTGATGTATTTAAATTCAATTGAATTTTTAGATTTCCAAAATTTTTGTTTTTGATTAAAGTAACTAGCTATTTCATATTTTAATTTAAATCGTAGTTCTGAAATTTTCTGGAACACTTAAAATATTTTATAACGGAATGAATGGTAAATGAAAGCAAATGTATGATAAGAAATTATGTTTTGTTAAACGAAACACTACGTTTATTAACGTAATTTTTTAATTTTTCAAAAATTCTTAAAATTCCTTCGCTTAAAATTTTTAAATAAAATAACACCAAAAAATCTATCATAATGGGCGATTCCTAACTCAGCCTAACTCATTCATTACAAAAACATTGCAAATTATAAAATAAAAGCGGAAAATAACGCTTTTCCGAAAGCCCAAATCCATTATCCTTAACTACGTGACAAGACTTAATTGACTTTAATTAGATTGAAAAAAGGGCTGAGTTGGATTGACTATCGTAAAAATCTCCGATTTTAGCGTAGCACAGACAACCGCGTTTTAGCATTGTTACATGAAAGTGATTCGATAAATGCAAATAGAGGACAAGTTCACAGACAGGTTTCCGTACACGTTTCTTCTTTGACTAAAATGTTGAAAGGAAAAAGGTTTGGTGGGAAATACTCCTATGGACTTAAAACCATTTTTACATTTGTCTATTCAAGTAATAGAGTCATAATTGCTCAAAGATAACAGTTAAATTTGAATTATGGATGTTGATAAATGATCTTTTGGTGTAATTTTGTGTGATAGCGGAAACTAGTTGTTAGGTTTTGTGTGATAAATGTTGCTGTTTTTTTCGGTTAAAAAGTTAAAATTGAGGTTGCATGATTGGTGTTTTGTGGTATCCTTTTGAATTTTCCGACGATCTATCTTAATTTTCTATTTTAAAAAGTTATTTGTTTTGATCAGATCAAGGTTAGGTCAACAAATAATTGTAGAAGGTTTTCTTCAAATATATTGTACATGTAGATTGCATGTGTCTAAAAAAACTATTTGGGAAAAAATTTACCCATTGTAGCTTGCTTAAAAATCAAAACCAAAATACTTTTGCCTGTCAAATAATGGACATAAAGTTCGTGACCAAATTACTAAATTGCCTCTTCATACAAACCTCGAAATTAACTAAATTTTTATTCTATTACTCTCAAAATCTGACAAAATATCTATAAACATCCAGATGTTAATGACTGTGTAAGTCTTTAAGATCGGTTTATAATTATTTTCTAATGATAGGGGAGATCGTGGCTAGTTTTCCATGTTTTCCATTTTTGATTGTACATTTTTTTACTTTTATTTATTTTGAAGTAAACAAGATGTCATTGTTTTCCTCACATGCTTATTTACAAATTTGCATCACTTCTTTTCCAAAAAGTAAACATACTTTTTGGCAGCAAGTAGTTATATGCAAGCATGTTGAGCTGGAAAACGTGCCCGTATGCGGGGTAAATTTTCCCACACAGCCAAAAAGTGATGGGGCAAATTTCCCAAATATTTTTTTAAGAAGATTTAACACATTTGGAAAACAGTTTTATATTTTTGTGTGCATATTTATTGTAAGCTAAAATAGATTAAAATAATAGTACCTTGACGAGCAAACTTTTTAATTATTTTGAAAACGAATGTATAGTTACGTAGAGAGAAGAGACACCTTTCAGTTTAATAAAAGTACGTTTGATTTAAGTTTGAATGTAAGCATGAAAATTCACTCAACATCGAAAAAATCACAAAAACAGCTCTAACAAAAAATATTACAACACCAACTGAGCAAAAATTCTTGTGGGTGATATAAAACAGGTTGCTTCTTAAACCAAGCAGCCATTTGGCGTTTCCTAACGGCTCATTTCTTGTTTAAGGCCTGGTGGAAAACTTACCCCATGGGAAAACTATCCCCGGTATCCCCTACTTATCTAAAAATTAATTATCTTTCGGCATTTAAAAACCCCACATTTACAATTACTTCTTTAAACAGTTGCTTATATTTCGACAACTTTCTAAATACTGAACATTGATTCCAACGAAGATAAGAAACTTTCGAAACTGATAAGAAACTTTCGAGCCTTATACATACAGTCCCTGGACAAATTATTAGACGCACTGTATTTTTTTTAGTAATGATGAAAACATACCAAAGAATGTCATATTAAAAAAAGATGTCGATATATGTATTAAGTATAGCAGATAGTATTTTCTATTCAATAGCTTAAGTTTAGGAACACAAATGCCTTTCTAAAGGTATTTTGTTCATCATTGATGGATACATGAAATCTTGCAGTGCGTCTAATAATTTGTCCAGGGACTGTACTTGAAAATACAAGTCTAAACACATGAGTCTTGCAAGTGTTAAAAAAATTTTTTTGTTAATGTTAGGCATATTTACTTAATGTAAAAGTTTTTGTTCTATATTTTTCACTTTTAGCCCTAACATATACCTTTAAGGAAGATACTTATATATTTAACTTTTATCTTTAAACGTACCTTCTAAACTATTTCGCCAGTTTACAGAGGCAAAAACACTTTTTACAAAGGTAAAGTAAATTTCTAAGCCAATTACCTAAAATTCAGATAAAAGTATAACTTTTTTAAAACTAATTTTAAAAATGTTACGTGCAAATAAAATGTCTGCAAATGTTATAATAGTTATTTATGCAACTAGTGTGAAAAGTAAGGATTTTTTAAACGAGTTGAATAAATTATTTCTCGAGCGAGGTACGAGCGAGTGTAATAAATTCACGAGTTTAAAAAAGACTATTTTCAACGTGTTGTCATACACTATTTTTTATAATAACGTGCAAAAAAAAGTATTGATTAAATTGGCATTTATTGATTGGCTTATTAATTATTTTATTATCACGTTCAAATGATTTGAAGGTGATTATTTATATTAATGATTATTTTAAAATCACGTGTAAAAAGTATTTCTTAGATTGGCATTGGAAATAAGACGTCAAATAAAGAATCACGCTCAAATAAAGAATTTTACACCAATCAGATGCTCTTATTTATTTTGTCGCACTAGTGCGTAAAAGTAACTTTGAAACACGATTTCGTTAAAAGCATCACTTTTGCCACGATTATTAATTTGAAAAAGTTAGTTTTCTTGCACGATATTATAAAAATGTAATATTTTTTAAATTTACGAATAATTTTATATTGCTATCTGATTATTATTATTTTTTATTTATGATGACTTACATGGAAGATTTATAAAGGGAATTTGTATACTATGTTGTTTATAAAAGTTTATCTGCTGAGTTATCAAATTATCGTTTTGATTTCCAAGCTCTTGCCATCTACATCAACGAAAAACTAATGCTTCTATCATTTCACAAGAAACAATCACACACACAAAAAAGAAACAGTTTCATTGAGTTTGTGAGAAGTTTATTTCAGATCACATAAAAATTTCTATACACTAGAAACAAAATAGTATAGTAAATCAACAATTCTCTCAGAAATAATAAGAAAGCCGCGATTTTTCAACCATCTGTGACTTTGAGAACTTTGATTAAATAAATATTTTCAATAAAACTGATCTATATCCCCTCACGAAAATAAAAAGCTATACATTATTTTTTCTAAGACATTTCCTTTACACCTTACCGGGAAACTCAGGCGTTTTTTTTTTTTAATGTACATTGAATCTATGACCATTATTAGGAAATTATAAGACTTTAATGTTCTTAAGTTTGTAGAAAAAGGATCAAATTAGTTTTATCAGTAGAAATAGGTCTTTTTAATTCTAAGATCTAAAATGTGTACTTTTGAAGAAAAAAAGTCAACTCTGTCTTATGTTATAATATTTTTAGATCGGTAATTTTTCTTTATATTAAACTTTTAATAGGAATATAAACTTTAATGGTTAGCCCAGCTAACTCAAAGTTTTTCAAATTTATCCTAAGAATTTGTTAAAACATTTATGTTTATTTTAGACCTTGTTAAATAAAATACAATTTGTAATATAAGGAAATATTTCACCATATTATATAAAATTTACGAGTTTACATTACGTTATTTATTTTAATTGCTAAAATCACTAAACAGCTTTTAAGAAGTACGACAATTAGTTTACAAATAAAAATGCTTAAACTTTAAGTAACTTTTGAATAAATTCGAAAATCTTATAATTTCCTATACAATGGCAATGGTTGCGCAAACTGAAGGCTATTAATAACCTTGTTATAGATAGTTTTCTCTGTTCAGTCTATACGTAGTAATAAACTGGCATAGTTCGTCTGTTGTGGAAGATAAAGTTACTAATATAGTAAATATACAAAGGAACTTCTGAACATAAAAGTCATTGGAACGGCACAAAGTTTGATGTATGTTTGAAGAGGAATAAAATGCATTCAATGCATTTTTGTTTTTCTACTGCGAATTATGATGTCTTAAATTAAGACAGGGTGTCTTAAACTTATTGTTGAGACATACTGTTGGTAGAAATTTCGAAATTATAGTGTTTAATTTTTTTGTTTTTTATTTTCAAGGGTAATGGAGTTTCGAATATGGAAAAAACCAGTCTCAAATTATGTATTGAGTATTTAGTATCAATATTCAGGCATTTAAATAACATCATACTTTTTATAAACATCATGTTTAAGACACATTTGTGACTTAATTTAAGACAATTCAATTTGCAGTGCATCGAATACGTTCTTTGCTTTCATAAATATTTTTTTCATCTTCTTCTCTACATCTAGGTACAATGAGTCTGTGCATAACCGACAGGATGATCGAAGAATAAATTAAAGAAGTCCGAGAATCGGGGGTAAACCCTTGAGATATGCAAGGACATTCATGAAATATCACATTCAGGCTCCAGAACCAGATAAGTCCGGCCAAGTACAGGCTCGAAAACACGCTTGGAACGTTCTGGATGGTGATTTTGGCAAGTACTCGTCGGTATTTATCAATTTTAATCCTTATGTTCAACATAATGAAACAATCTGACAAAATTGACAGTGCACTTTCGAAACAAGAAATTCAATTGCTATAGTAGAAGGGATTCTCTGCTTCAACATTCTGTTGACATGTTTTCCAAGATGTCTTCAAGATTGACAAGAAATATTTCGTCATCTTTATATGGGGATGCTCTATATCCGTAAGTAGGATTTTTTTAAACAAATATTTAAGTTTATGTAACGCCTTACTAAATTATTACATACCTATAAGCCGGTTTTACAGTTTTGAATTTCATCAAGCTTTAACTTGAGGCGAAACAAGAAGAAAATGTGTTATTGTTTTGAGTTTAATCTACACTCTTAAAACAAACGAGCGGTTTTAACTGAGTCTGAGTTAATTTCCACTCCTTTCCGTGCCGAAAATGCACTTCTCCTATAGGAGTGAATTTCACTCTTTTTCGGAGTGGGTAAAAGAAATAAAAGAAAACAATCTGCGTCCTACACTCTTAAAACGAGCGGTTTTAACTCAGTCTGAGTTAATTTCCACTCCTTTCCGGTGCCGAAAATGCACTTCTCCTATAGGAGTGAATTTCACTCTTTTGTTTTAAGAGTGTAATTTGTAAATAAGAATACAATATGCTAAGTTTGTGACAATTGAAAAAAGTTGCACGAAAATAACTGAAAATGGCACACATTAATCTGTACACACAGAAATTGCACATAATCATTCCTCCCACCAAAAGCAGAACATTTCGCAAGTCACTCCCAAAATCACCAACCCAAAACCTCTCCAGATCATGAAACCACATAAAAAGAGTCTTTTTTCGGAGGGTCAATTTAAATAGTTTTTCTCTTCTAAATTCCACAATTACGTGAACTGTACATACGTCATCGGCAACCTGGCCGATGACGAGGAAATGGCGGTGGTACATTTTTTTCTTCTCTACATCGACGTGCAAGAGTGTCATTTATAATCACAGAGACCTGAGTTCGTTTTTCGTATAGAATAGTCATACTATATGTACACAAGTCTTTTTTGGGGGTTTAGTTCGATGACGATGACTTTGGTCTTTCGTCGTCTTCGTCTTCGTCTCGAATGGGGATGGTTGAGTGGTTGTAGAGACCTTGGGCCATCAGTTGGAGGGCTAGGGGGTTGAGCTGGCCGGAGCTCTTCTTCAGTTTGGCGCGTTTGTTTTGGAACCAGATTTTCACTCTGGAAGAAAAAAAAGGAAATTAGATATATGAAATGTAATAAGTAAATATTTTATTTTATTATTAGGTGGTCTGTTCCTAATTATTCCTAATTATTTAAAGTGTTGTACAATTTTGCTTATTCTAACGAAGTAAGCTTGCTTATTCTTCCAACTCTACATATTACTATTAGTATAACTTAGTAAATGAGAAAACTAACACGTGAATTTTTTTTAAATGTAAGCAAATGTAAGAATATCTAGAGAAGTTTCTATATATTTAAGAGAGTTTTCTTTACATATAAATAGAATTTATATTTAAAACTATATATTGACTTATTGCATACATGTCGATCGAATAGATGACAAAATAGTAACCGACTGCTCAAAATGTTACATAAAAAATATCATCACTTAAGAAATTATTTCTACAATAAAGTAAATGAGCACATACTGAACTAAATTATTTTTTGTTGAAAAATATCTTATTTATTGCATAGCTGCCAATCGTATCGACGACAAAACAGAAACGGAATGCTCCAAACGATTCAAACTAAAGATCTCTATACATCTAAATCGATATATCACTATGAAGTAATTTCTACTATAGTAAATCAGTACCTTTACTAAACTAATTAAAACTGGACTTTTCTCTATCCTCAACAACTAATCACAATCAAATATATAATTCGCTACTTACTGGCTTTCGTTTAGGTTGAGTGATCTGGCTAGCTCCTGCCTCCTCTTTTCCGTGAGGTATCTGTTCTCGTTGAATTCCTGTTTGAGTCGCGCGAGCTGTTCGCTGGAGAAAGCCGTCCGCGGTCGCTTCTCGTCCGATTTCCGCTCCTTTTTCTTCATGCGCCGCGATCGGGGACCTGACAGAAAGAAATAAGAATTTTTAGAAATACGTATATATGGATCTATATACAGGGTGGCCCAGCGGGTAGTGTTTGAAACAAATGAAAAAATAAAAACAAATAAGAGACATGAAAAGAATTTAATGACGTTTATTGAATGGACATATTGGGCAATTTATGATAAAGAGGTTCGAAGTGCCCGCCATCTTTAACAAGGACAGCAGTTAGGCGGTTTTCGAATTCAAAAATAGTCCATACTCCTTACAAATACCTTCCTATTTTCTCCATACTCCTTTTGTTTGACCAATTCTTTTTGTGGGAAGCTTTTTTTAGCTTTTGTGAGTAGTTCCACAAAAAGAATTGGAAAAACAAAAGGAGTATGGCAGGAGTATGGAGGAAAGAGGAAGGTATGGGTAAGGAGTATGGAGTATGGTTGTATTCGAGAACCGCCTAACTGATCCTTGTTAAAGATGGCGGGCACTTCGAACCTCTTTATCATAAATTGCCCAATATGTCCATTCACTAAACGTCATTAAATTCTTCTCATGTCTCTTATTTGTTTTTATTTTTTCATTTGTTTCAAACACTACCCGCTGGGCCACCCTGTATATACTTAGATGCTTCAGATGTATAATGGATTTATTCGTAAGCATAAAGATGTTGCTTTCATTGACCGAAAACATCTCATTTTCCATTTTTGTGCACTTTGTTGCATCGGAATTCTGGAATTTTTCCTATCTGTAACCACAATTTGGAAAGTGAATTTACCAATTTTGTGGTATAACCATAATTTTGATACACCTCAAAAGTGGTAAATTAAAGCTCCAAATGTGGTGGCAGCTAGAAAGTTCCAATCTTGCTCCAAATTTTTTTTAACTGTGTGGGTTACAAAGAATGATCGAAAAGGTACATTTCAAGTGACTTTGCATCACGTTACCCTGTGATGTGACCATAGACATTATATGGAATGGACTGCACATTGGCAAATTTACGCTGTTAAAAATTTTGTGCTAGGTTTCACCATGATATTGGTTGGTTTCACCATGATATTGGTTCCTAGTAGCTCCAACGGCTGAATGGTGAAATGTTTCACCTTTTTTTCGGTGTTTGGTTGAACCATTTTTCTGGATTTGGAAACAAAAACCTGAGAAATGGTTCAACCGAATACCAAAAATATGGTGGAACGTTTTACCATTCAGCCGTTGCAGCTACTAGGAACCAATATCATGGTGAAACCAAGCACAACATTTTTAACAGTGTAAAAGTTCTACTGCATAGTAACGTCACTCGGTACCAAGTCACATGACCGGGTATGGTTTGTTTTCGTTCAACCGGTACTTAGTGATACGTGTAAATTCCCCCCCCCCCCTAGTATATTAAGTAAATATAAAGTTTTGTGGCTTACGATCATGGGCAACTATCTAGAATTTACTAGCTTTTCAGATATGCACCCGAGAATTAATAGTTGCGGTATTTTATGTTTGTGATTTCAAATTACAAGAAGTTTTTTGTTACCATTTGAAGTCTTTTGTTTCGAAAATATTTTTAAATTGCATAATTAGTGTTTTACAAATAATCAATTCTCTACAGCTAACTTTTTCGTACTTAGTAGTAACAAGTACCAAATTAGAGAATAGAACTTCTTCACAGCAAAATTAATTTCCGACACAATTATCTTTCAATACAAACGTAATGAAGCATAATCGCACTTCGCAATAACTACGAAAGTTAATTACAAAATAAGAGAAAAAGCTTTTTCAAACAAAAGCAATAAATATTTGATTAAATACCATAAAAAAAACAATATAAAAACTTAAATCCTATTTTGAAACATAAAACATGACAGAAAGTTTGTAATAATGAACAGAAAAATGTATTCGAATGATGAAGTAGAAATTGATAGTTTCCATTTATTAAATATTAAAAAGGGGAAAAAAATATTTTTTTTGTCACTAGAGATAAAAATTAGAATTCCTCAGCGATTATTCTTCCAAGTAATAATTCGACTCCCTAGTTTAGAGATACCAAAGAATATTCAACGTCATTACTATTTATACTCCCTTCCCACCCCTTCCTAATTTTTTAATTGATTCGCAGCTACGGGGGAAAAATGTCACATATTTCCCTTTCTCATTTCCATAAAAATTCTTTCATTGGAATTCTTTTATTTAAAGGGGGGGGCCCTAAAAACAAAATTCAAAGAGTCCTAAAAACAAAGCAGAAAAACCACAGCAGTGAATTCCGGGATTTCTCATCTGGCAGCATTTGCACTAATTGCTAGTCGGACTAAATTGCTTGGCGGCAAAAAACAATAAAAAACACATCGTAAAAAAATTTGTTTTTTCAACATTTGTAACCACAAGAAATGCTTTTAAGAGACCATATTTTAAAAAATTTGTCCTCAAACCTGATTCATTTCTACGCGGTTGTTATTGTTTTTTTTTTGTGTCGGGGAGACTCTTAGAAAACAATTAACTTCTTCGCCTTTAAAGAGGTTTTTAATAGTGCTCCTTTCTTTTTGTTTCGTTTTTTTCTTTCGTTAATTTTTTGGTCGTCTCGCATTCCTGGAACGCAGGAAAGGTCAGGTTTCAATATTTTGTTGGGGTCTAAAATATGTCGCATTCTTTTATAATTCTTTTTTTAGCTAGTTTTTTTTAATTGTATATAAAGTAGTACTTTTAAAATCAACTCTCACTCTACTAAAGAAGGAATTTGTTAAAAACTGCCTACCCCTCTCCTCCCTTTTCTCTTTGTCCCTGTTTTTTTGATTAATCCTAAAAGTAATACAGGATTTTCACTGCTGTAAATTGTGGTATTTGTAATAATTAAAAAATTCATAAGCTGGAAACTTGTTTGTTCATTTTCTTCTAAGTTATGTAATGAAAAAAAGCTAAGAAAAAACTAGCTTAATTTAATAATAACCTTATTATAAAAAGGGAAAATTGTAAGTCCCTGATTAAAAAAACAAAACCAATTGCTTCAATTATTTTCAAGCATGATTTCAATTAAAAAAAAACCCTTAAAGACATACTTTTTTTCGCATAAGACAAAAAGTATGCATAAGTCATATAGCAGTAATAATTTGTTTTTTTTTAAATAATTTTTTACGAAATCGAAACCAAAATTTAAGTAATTAAAAGTCAACTAATCTCTAATTATTTTGTAAAATAAATACAAATTATAAAATTTTCTGATTAAATGTCAAAAGCAATAGAAGTTATTCGCCTTTTAAGTCATTATTTTAAAGCGTTAATTATTAGCTATTGTATTCCGTTAACGTATAAGGGTATGTGTTGATAACACGTATTAACGGGGAATGGGCGCGCTGGACCGCGGGTCTCCAAACTTAAGTGCCTCAGTGTTAATCCAATGGCAAAAAACTATTTTCTCTGCCACATTTCTCCGGCTGTATTGAATATTTTTACAAACTGTTCTTTTTAAATAATAAATGTAGATAACTTACAGGTCTCTATCTTCCCACTTTTTGAAATTGCTTAGAATATTTTGTGTAAAATTATTTATTTAAAATTAAAAAAATATTCGAACCAATTTCAAAAAGTGGGAAGATCGGGACCTGTAATTCAGCTACATTTATCATATAAAAAAATCCGCTTGTAAAAATATGCAATACAGCCGGAGAAATGTGGCAAAGAAAATATTTTTTTCTGCCACAGGATTAACACTGATGCACTTTGCATTGGAGACCCCCGGTCCAGCGCGCCTATTCCCCCTTAACTACAATGAATCAATAATTAAGTTTACTTTTAATTTGTATACAAAATAGTACCAAACAATACAAAAATCATATATTTAATTGCAAATTGCTTCAAATTATTATATTGTTGAATATAATTTTAAAAGAGTTAAAAAAATTTGTTTAATATATTTTCGATTAAAAGCTAACTATTTTCCTTGTGTCTCATTTAACAATATAAACCTAATAGGTAGCAATTGTGCTCATATAAATACTAAAAGTTGCTTGAAATGCAATTGAAGCTTTCGCATTAAATACACATTACCAAACATTGAAATGACAAAAGATATATCGTCGGCTTAACTCATCAATGTTGTTGTAGTTATGAATTGCAAATGCATTACATTTGAGGTTAATTGATTAAAATTTTAAGTAAATTATCGTTTAAATACTTCTGTTGAGTTTACCATGAATATTTACCTGAAAATTTGATATTAAACTTGCGCAAATTCAAATTCAATTATTTGTGAAATCGAATTAAGGAAATTCTGTTTGGTACAATTTCGCACATGGAACATTTTGGGTGCTCTTAACAGACGAAACTCAGTCAATAACCCAATAAAGGGATTTAAATTCACATCCATTTAGCTTTTAGATCTAGTTTTAAATCCGAAATAGAGGAATTCAGCTTGGTTATGTCTATTGAAAACCTTGTCTTTAAACAAGAATCCAACTTATAAATTTCAATCTCGTTGCTTTGCTAACTCTTAGTTATTTGCCATAAATAACAGAGCTGGAAAAGTTTACAGATGCTTATCCTATTTAACAGGAATAACCTCACTCTAAATTGCTTTCTTTCTAAGAGATTTTATTTACAGCACACATTTTATTATGGGTTTATAATGTTTGTTAATCATAGTCAAATGCATCTCAGAGGTCTGGTTCTGATGCTTTTTGTTTTAGCCTATCATGACTTAAACGTCCAATTTTGACTTAAATGCTTAATGCTTGTTTGGGCGTCTGCTCATTCAATTGTTATGAAAACTCAACATGTTAACCACACCTTGGATGTTTAATAATTATTTGAATTGTGTTTGGATAGACTGGTTTCGAAATTGTTTTAAGGACACAATGGATGGAAGATGACGAATCTTAAGGTTATGCCTTCACTACGACATCAAACGCCACAAAGGCAACAAATGCAACAAAATTTGGCGACCGCCAAGCGATGCAATAGCATGGGGGCTGACTCTGCCAAGTCGCCAAGTTTTGTTGCATTTGTTGCCTTTGTGGCATTTGTGGCGTTGTCAGGACATAGCCTAAGACTATCAAAATAATAGAAAATTTATTATTCGTATGTTAAGGCGTAATTTTTTTTAGGCTTGCTACCAAAACCTGCTACTTGAATTTTTCTAATAATTAATTTGATGAGAATATTATTATATTTTATCCTAATAACGCAAAAATTAGAATTCTAACGCACTTTATAAATTTTAAGTTTGTTTAGATTCACACTACGTTTATAACGTAAAAATGTGGAAGGAATTATATCGTGCAGTCCGTCTGTCTGTCATCCGTCACCACTTTCAATTCCGAACTACAAATGCTACGGACAAGTGTGATACGTCAAAAATTCTGCGCATCGAAATTAGAATACATTGAAAATTTCAGAAAAGAATTCGCAGTACTTCAATTATTTAAAAAACTGCAAAATGAATGCTAATTAAAAGCATAGGAAGCCATTTTTCTTAGAACTTAATCACCATTGCCATTCGCAACAATCGCTCGAGAAACTTTAATTCTTTTAGACAATAAATTAAAATAAATTTATTTTTGCGACATCGATCAGTTTGAAATGACGTCAAATATATTTCACTACGAGATTATTTGTATGTTGATATGAAATATTTTCATTCTATTTAAAAGCGAGGAATATTACATATTTATTCTTTAAAATATAGATTAATTTTGAAAACGATAAGTAATATTGAATTTTCGAAATGAAATTTAAATGAAACTAGCCGAATTTAGCATGTAAATGTTTAATATAGAATATTAATGCTGTGTTTGTCGCCTTTTTACCTGTTAAACACAAATGTTGTGTGGAAGCGGGTTAAGTGACAGATTCTGTTACAAACCTACTTGTTTTTAAACTAAGTTCTGGTAATAGTCAGATAGTTAAAGCTGTTTTATGTTAATATATATGCCAACTATATGAGGATGGTTTGTACTGCAAAACTTATTTGTTGGTAATGCATCAATGCTCGTTTTATAGTTCCCTATTACTTTACAAAAAGTGTTCCGGAATAGTTATTTTCAGGATGAAAAAAAACAGATCACCACCAAACTATTACGAATTCATATAAATCTCTCTCCCCAAGCGATGACAGCAAATCCAATTCTAGAGAGAGCAAGCTACCTTTGTCAGGTGACATATGTTACCCTCGAATCAAGCCATGAGGAAACTTTTAAGAAAATTGCTCGATCGAAAGCGGGAGAGATTGAGGGAGGTGTTTATTGCAAAGGTGGGAGGCACCAATCATCGAGTAGAGGTGTCAAGAAGCCCCTTTCTTATATTGAACCCAGGGGGAAATGGCAAATGAATAGCAAGGCCCATCTCCCGGGGAACGAAAAGCTGATGCTATTACTTTCCCGGAGATTAATGATTTGGATCTGAGCCACTCCGATTTTTTTCGTTCTTTTTGTCTATCCTGTTATTTTTTTCCTTTATTAAAATCCAAATAAACCCGGGAAGCTTGTTTGGGAGTTTGGGGTATTTTTAAATAGTAGTGGTTTATTGTTTGAGCGTTTTTAATACGTAATTTTAATTTTTTTCTTAATGATTAATGAAAAGCATCTTAATATTTATTAGTAAGTTAAATAGGTATTCACAGTTAAAAATTATAAAAAACATTAACGATAAATCTTTTAAAATATATAGAGAATTTTATCACATCTCTTTGACATCTTTTCATTTTTATCATTTCACAAATAATTTTTTTTTCAGTAATTATGTTTTATCAAAAGCTTAAGAAGATTCCGAGAAAAAGTTATTTGTCAAAATTTAATTCACATCTTTTCTTTCTTTAAAAATATTACAAAAATATAAATTTTATTCAGAAAAATTACACATTTTTGTTTTGAACAACAAATACTAAAATGGTAATTGACTAAAAAGGTGTATTTAGCATGTATTTAAAAAAAACCCCTCTGAAAACAGGTAAAATATACCAAATAGCTACAACTGAAACATTCTTAGAAGCTTGTTGAGAAGTTTTTCTCTCCTCTCTCCAAGATCGACAAGATCTTCCGATATTCAATCACCAAACTGCCACACGTCCTTTACTGTCTTGCACCGGAATTAAAGCATCTTTATGAAAAGGAAATGTTCTAAAGGGGAAGAATTTATCACCCCATATACATAAATGATTTTAAGAGGGAGAGGCGTTTAAATTACCATTTTCGGAGTTGATTGCACTTTTAAGATATTTAAATAAAGTGTTATTAGTTATATTCATTAAAAAGATTTTTTTGAAAGAATAAGCTTTTTTTCTGAATTTTAACAGAAAGAGCGATCAGATGTTGGTTATCTGAAAGTTTCTTCACAAAATACTAAATACAACAAAAAACGATCCCATACATAAGAGTTTCAGGAAATCATCTTCCCTTTCATAGTAGACACAGTTTTAAATAAGAATTTATTCGTGTTTCTTATATATTTATAAAATATAAGTTGAATGATAAATCATCATAACTTTGCCATCCTTGTTAATCTAACTAAAAGGATTTTACGAAGACCAAATAATTCCTGTAAATTCGTTTTTGTTTTCACAGTACATGAGTTACTGAGAAGCCCGTGCAACGCTCTCCATTTGGAGAAAATAAGTATCGATACAAAAATCGAAACGCATGAGCATCTTTAGTCTTTTTTTCATGAAAATTACTTGTAGTTATGTATGATTAAAATGTAAAAGTTAAGAATAATTGAACTAAAACATCTTACATCGATACATCTTAAAAAAGAAGGTACTATTGAGAATTAGGAAGACTGTCAAGAGAATCATTTAAAGTGCTTTAATAAATTCGGCTTAAAGTGCTTTTAAATCGCTTTTTTAATGCGTTCTTTTTGAATGACAACATAAATCAAATGTATCTTTATGTTACAATCTTAAAATTTAGAAGAAAATTTGAAAAAAAAAATCATATTTTATGAATGAACTGAATATTAAGTGCTTAATATACGCGTTTCTCCCCCATTTCATTTTAATCATTTTGTATTTACTATATTTTACTAATTCTTGTTAAAGACTCCTTTATTTTGATTTGCATAGTTTAAAATTTTATAAAAATAAAAAAGCATTAAAGCTGAAGCACAAACTAGTGATGATAATCCACTCTACCGGAAAAAAATATTTATATTTCATCTACATTCTAAACTCTAGAAAAACTGCACATCCAAAAGACAAATAAAACGACAATGCACATCAAAATGGCAAAAATACAGATGCAAACCACATACTTCTTCCAACCGAACAATAAAATCGCTTCTCCAATGTCGAAGATTTACGGAAATCCCTATCCAAATCTTATATTTCTTTCCTTTTTGCCGATGACATTTCGATCTACACCCGATGCATTCCGAAGGTTTCGGGAGTTGCATTATTCGTCTGGCAGATACCGGATCCAGATTTGTATAGTCTGGTCGAGCTGCAGATTCTTCACCAGAATATTAAAAAATGGCGGTGGAGAAAAGGAATGGAATTTCATATTATTTTGAAAGACGGTTGTGGGAGTTTACATAGGTAAAGGTATAGGGAGTAAGAGTTGTTTGAATATTCAGATGTTCCAAAGAGAATGTTAGAGTAGAAGGTTTTCGTTAAATGTACATAAGAAGCTAATTTAATTGTAGCGAAAAACCAGCACTTACACTTTTCCTGTGACGAGAATAAAGGCTTTTTTTCTACTAGCGATTTAAAAAAAAATACTTAACAAATAAGAGTGTAAACTTCTAACTGTTGAATTTTAAAGATACTAATTGCAGGTCTAAAGTTCCTTATTCAATTTAAAGTTAAACACTGGATTAATTAATAACTTGATTAACTACCATATTCTTAAAAACCAGACTACTAATCAATATAACCTTTGATGTTTTAGGTTTATATGTTGAAAAGATTAATAATGCCAAATTAATATTAAATTATGCTAGCACTAATTGACTAGAAGAATAACTCTTATTTCTACAATTTTACTTGCTTTTAAAAATGAAAAGGTAGGAACTATCCCTTTATAACAGCACCTTATTTCAAGTTACGTATTCATATACAGAATTCAGCATTTCCTACGCAGATGTAAAATCATAATTCCTATTTTTTTAAAACATAGATAAGAGTCTTTTTCAAGTTCCCGCGTTTAGACTAAAAAAAATTCATTAAACATACAAGAGTAGAATATAATCAGATAAAACGACATATTAATGGAGACAGTTTATGCAGGAGAAAATAATTCACGCAAAACTCGACAGAGGCGCAGTACCAAATTCCCTTTAATGTGACATAACGTACAACAAAAGACTTGTCTTATAAGATATCTGTCGGGGAATTACTGCGAGATATTTGGCCGTATTTGTTTGAAAAGATTGTATTTGATATATTTGTGGATATTCTTAAATTTGCCCTGTTATATAAACGTTGGTATAGCTATATTGTATAGGAAAAGGTACGATAACAATTAATGTTATATAATGTATTCTATATGGCAACTAAAGACTCGGCTTCTTGCTTCGGTGGGGTTAAGAGGAACTGTCAGTCTCATAGACTTAATGCATTAGTTTTGAAATCACAACTTTTGCAAAAGAATTGCTTTGCCATGTTATCCCATTTTCGCCACGTATGGGAATCATCATAACATCAATTTGAAACAAAATGAAAAGAAAATAACATCCGGTTATTTAATTATTAATTGATAAAGTTTTAAAATAGTGTCGTCATCTGCTGTATATTTTTGGCATTTTAAAACTTCAAATATATATAATTACATAACCAGATAAAATTTTCATTTCAAATTTGTTTCATTTTGATGTTATGCTGATTCCCATACCTGTGGGGAAGAAGGGCTAAACTGGCAAAGCAATACTTCTGCGGATGTTGTAATTCCAAAACTAATGCATTAGCTCTATGGGACTGACAATCCCTCTTAACTGAGGAAACATTGAGTATGTAATGAGTATTTATATAGCAATAAACCACATAAGCCAGCACTCTTCATTCTGAAAATAAATCCTAGATAAAATCATACTTTTCATTTCTTATGAGGGAAAAAAGGAAATGAGATTCGAATTTTAGAAATAAAGTATAAACCCAAAGTAAGGCGAAAAAAAGGTTTAATACTTTCAAAGAATGAGGAACTAATAAATATATTTTAAAGTGGTTTATGCTTAAGCTGTTGTCATAAACACTACTCAAGTTTACTGATTGCGAAGGTTCTGTAAATCTCAACAAAATATAACTTGCTAAAAATGTTAAATGTTCCTGTAATATATGCTATGTTCTAAAGTAGTTGTTGATTGAATTCAGTTCTTGTACGAATAGAAAACACAAATTTATCCCTAAAATTGTACCTTTTTATATTACATCTATTCCAATTAATACTTTTTCCCAACTCATTTACTCAAATGATTCTCATTTTCTCCAACAGTTACAATCTTCCTAAACTATCCCCAAAGGTAGGTCCGGCATTACGGTATGATACAAGAGCAACACTTGCTGATTATTTCCGCTGATGGACGTCGTCTCTCTCTGGTCTTGACGTAAGATGCAATCTGCGTTAATTTAGGACCAGACGGCGATGTAATTACCTACGTGTTTATTCGGATTTGATCTGAATGTTGCCTCGAATTGTTGTCCGAATTTTTTTATTATTGTGAGTGCTCGTGAAGATATGCAGGGGATGAAGGATCTTTGTCATCTGAATATTTAATTGTTGGTGTTCAGGGAAAAGTGCTTTTATGATTTTTGGTATGTTTTTTTCGATTGAGGTATGAGGATAAATAATAATAGTTTTATCTATTGTTTATAAAGAATAGTAAATTTCAAGTTTCTTTAAGTAAATTTAAAAAACATTTTTCAGAGTAGATACTACATTTTTGAAACATCACAAAGATACAACCTATTGCACGGATTCCTACTCACTGAACGTTTACAATGGCTGAAATCCAAAAAGTAGAACTGTAAATTAACACATCGAACTGTGTAATTTTTACTATAACTTTTTGTATTCTTTGATTTATAAGAGTCACTAACTTTCGCTTTAAGGCATTTTTAGTTACTGTCCTTACCTAAAAATATATAAATAAAATGCTATTTGAAGCAGAGGATGGCTCAAGATAGGTTCTCTCTCTAAAAATGTGTAAAATTTTTATCGGTCGAACATATTTTGAACCAGACTCGGAAGGAGGAAGGGAGATACCGTAATTTCGCACAACTTTAAAACTAAACTTTTTTGCTTGCAAAAATCATTTAGATATTTAAAAAAAAATCCAAGAACAGCTTCGTATAAGGGGGTACTTAGCTTATAAACATAATTTCTAAAGGAAAGGGAAATATAAACAACTTTTAGTTTTTAAAGCTGCTGCACTTGCGATCCATGCTAAAATGTCTTCTGTTTTTAGAGTTTTGACATATGGTTCCTACACACTAATGCCACGATTCAAAAATGTTCACAAATCAATGGTGATAGTGCTAAGAATTAATATTCATAATTTCATATTCCTATACATGGTATGTAAATTGTAAATTAACATTTTTCCAATAAAAATACCGTTCTTGCTTATTGAAGTTTGGAGTCAATTCCATCTGAGCATTTTCCACCACGCTTTTTCCTCTCAGCAATTTAGCATAAGAAAAAGCGAGTAAGGAAACCTTCCTGGGGATTTTACTTTTAGCTATTCAGTTGTTCGCGAAATGACGGTATCTGAAAAAGGTTTTTATTCTCACCATCTGGGTCTTGGTCGCTGCTGCCGGGATGTTTGGACCGGATGCGGCGGGGACCTGACAAAGACAACACCGAGCCGATTAATATTCGGCCTCAAACGGCCTGGTATGCTACTAAGACACATCAATGCATTTTTTCAGAGATATCTTGTACATTCATACAGGTTTTGAATCGTGGCCGTTTTAGTAGTGTTTATATTAAGTGAAAAGGATTTGAAAGGCATGTTGTTCAGTTTTTTAAAACTATTAAATGCTTCTTTTTTAGATTGAAAATAACTAATTTTTGGGGTTTAATAAAAAAATAAACAGATACATAAGTGCATAATTAAAAACCATAATGATACAATGAGACAAAAATAACATATAATTGAAAGGTTTTTTTCCCCAATGTTATGTTGCATTACATATAAATAAAATAGTACTTAGTAGCAGTGTAGAAAAGTTAACCTTCTTCACTATTTAAATGTAGATATGCTAGCTGCTTTAAATCCTAGTGTATAGACACACATGAAATTATTTCAATAAAACATAGATAAAGAATTAAAAATCACAGATTTAGTAAGAGAGAAGAATACAACACTTTGTTTAAGAAGTCAAAATACAAACGTGAAGACATTAAAATAAAACTTCAATTATAAAATTTATGAAACTTAAACGAGAAATCAGAACCAAAAGTACATCCATTGTTCTCCAACAACACTTCATCGTTAAGTATTTTCACCGATAACAAATTAATCACCGCGCTTCAATTACAAAACCAGACGTGCTTTCGCCTCATAAAAAAATTAAAAAAGTCAATCCCAAGGTCCTTTCCCACGCCGTTTAATTAAAAACCGCAAGAGCCTCATCGAACCTCAGATTCCAACAAGGAAAAAGACAAGCCAATTAATGGATCGAAGCCCCCGCTCTCTCTGTATCGCCCGCCGGAATTGGCCGAGAATTAGCAGAAGACAAGCACTTCGTGAGATAAAAGCATCACGCTATAAAAGATAAACACATCATGCGAGTAATCACCATCTCGATAAGAGGGATAGTCCTCTGCATCACAGCCAAACGGACCTAACTTACCATCTCCAGTACTTTGCTGTTTATGGTATAGAATCTCAATTTTTAGTGAAACCTCTCAAGTGCATTTTTATATAGCGATATAAGAAAAATTTACACACAACTTTAAATGGTCAAACGTTATAGACAAGAATGGACAAAGCAATAAAGGTTGTGATCTTCTGTAAATTTGTTGTAATGATCGTGCGCCATTGTACCTCTGAAGAACAGATTTTTTTTTCTGGCTCATATTCATTGAGAGTGATTCGGCTGGCCTATCGTGATAACCAAAGACTCCTCTTAGCGGGTTCACGCCGCTTGCATCTATTAGCATACGATTTGAATATTAATAGGTGAGTGGCTTAGCCTTGCCACACCAAACCGCCCGTAACCGGTTTTGATGCGCGCCGAAAAAGAGACATCGATGATGATTTCTAAAAAAGAGGCGAGGCAAGACAATGATCAGTTTCGGAACATCCCAGATAATTATGGCGCCGGACCTGTTATTTTTCAATTTAACTTAACAGCTTGTGAAGTTTCTCGCTTATTAGTTACACTTCTTTTAAGTGTTTAGATTATGGTACAAATTTCCATGCCAAATGTGTATTCGCTCGTTGGAGAAAGTAAAATTATATTAAAATCGTTAGCATTATTATCTCTGCTAAAATATTATAAGCATAGTATTTAAAAGTGACGATATTTCACTTTCATAAAATACATCTTTTATACCTTTACATGTTAATTTTTATTACTGTAAATAAATGAACTACAGTTACATAGATGACCAACAAATAATGCTGCAGTTTACATTTATGTTTTTCTCCGTAGTATTCCTATCAAAAAAGTACTGTCCATAAAGGCTATTCGGGATGAAGCAAACCATGTATAATCCTAATGTTTGCCATCCTGCTATCTTAGTAGTACAAAAGCTTCCCCATCCACACACAGCAAAACAGCGGAAAAAGCGACTTTCCGGGCAATTTGAGGCGTGGCGATTCAGGATTAGAGCCGCTAGGTAAATTTCTGTGGCAAAAAAACTAAATAGTGTTTGGTGGGAAGCCCCGTTTATAGCCACTTATTGGACAAACCAGCGCGTCAGCTGGGCAATGATAGAGAAAATAGCAGATTGCTGATGCCTCGGCAGTGTGGCGGCTCCGCCCTTCTCGCTGGAAATGACTTTAACCCAGGGGTGAGGACATAACATTGCGGGAACATTGAGGTTGCTTTAGTCTAGGAACTGATGTAATAAAGAAATCTCGCCAAAATGTAATTGTATACAAGAATTTTAAGCAATTCTTAAAATTGCTGTGTAGAACTTCTATTCCATAACGGTTACGAAAATGACCAAGTGCGGTGATTGTACAGAGGTTGCTTTAGTCTAGAAACTGATGTATTAAAAGAAAATATCACCAAAATGTAATGTTCGTCTAATTGTATACGATTATTTTTTAATAATTCTTAAAATTGCTGTGTAGAACTTATATTCCATAACGATTACGAAAGCGATCAAGTTTATATATACATTACACGAAATTTGAGGTTGCTTCAATCTAAGAACTCGCGTTATTTTTCGATTTCGATAGCAGGAATGTAGCCAAAGCGTAATGTTGATGTAATTGTACAAAGGAATTTAATAAGAATTTTTACATTTTCAGAATTAGAACTTTTAGTTCGTAAGTATTACCTAAATGATAAAGTAGTATACGAATGGAAATATTGAAATTTCTTTAGTTTAAGAACTGATATAATAAATATTTTGATAAAATAAATGTGCTAAAACTATGTTGACTTAATTTTACACAATAACTTATTGATAATGTGCGCGAGATATTTTTTCTTACAAAAATTATGTCAGTAAAAAAATTTAACCGAAAAAAATAGTTTCAGAAGAACTGAAATAATACAAATGCGTCTTTGTATATTATGGAAAATTAAAGTTTCCTTTTTGGACTGTAGATCAATCATAATATAAAAATTTTAGAACCAAAAATTTATTTTAAAATAATAATAAAATCTTAAGGCTAAAATATAACGTGGTAAATTTTTTTTTTTATTATTTATAATTAAGTATAAACTCCTAATTTTGTAAATGCAATTATTTAGCTGCATAAAGCAGAAAAAACTAGAAAACAGAGCTGTACAACCCTAGGTAAGCTATATGATAAGCCTTTATTCTTTAGTCAACCACAAAGACCTCTAATCACTAAGTCGCGCTATTAAATTGCGAAAAACGCATCTTCCCTACAGGAATCTAATTTCCGCAGTTCCATACAAGATATTCTATTTTCAAACCGAAGGGTGTCTTCTCAGTTTCTAAAAAAGGGAGGGTGGAAGAATAAAGATGCTAAGCTTAGCTTATTTAGGATAACACGACCCGACAAAAAAAATTTCAATCTACAGTATTACATATTTCTCCCGGCCAGAAAGGTATAAGTTCAAAACTGACTATGTTCAGTTCGAGATGTTGGCTGTTACTTTTAATAAAACCACATATAAGCATAGTTCTGGTAAGTTAAAAAATGAAGGTTTGTAGGCGAATTTAAATACCAGTTTTGCATAAACAAGAGCTGGGATTACCTTTAGTTATTTAAACTATCATGTAAAAGTTGTGAAAATAGATTTACGTCCCTTTCCTTCTGAGCTATAAAATGTGTCCCGACGACAATAGCACCTCGCTCAGAAACCAGACAGCAACACCAACAACAATAAAAAAAAGCTGAATATTTCAGGTGGTTGTAATGAATTCCTTAGAGAGAAAAAAAAGGGTTCTATCCCAGATTATAATTAAAAACCGCGCGACCGTCGTTCCACCTCAGTAATAGGAGAGGGGAAAAGAGAATTTACCCAACAAAGAAGTGCCAAAACGCGAATACTGTCACCGAGCGGGGAGAGAGAGAGGGTTAAAAAACAAGATCTTCCCATTCCACCAAAAACTATCCTTAAAAACTTCCACAAACCTATTAGGGGAGGGGGAACAGAAAACGCCGCGGTCTTCTGAAGGTTTCAATTATCGCTGGGAACAAAGACCACACACGTAGACCCGGTCGCCGAAGAAAACTCTTGCCTGATGATGATCCTCCTTTTATTTTACTTTGCGCAACACCTTTTCATGTATGATAGCTCGCCAAGGAACGGCGCAAAGTGGCCCGGGCTGGCATCCTTTTTCGTCTTGGGTGGTCCGAATTGGTATTCACAGGGCAGCCCGGTCGGTACCACCTCACCTTCTAACAACCTGTCTCCTACCTGAGCCTTGTCCCCGTGTATTTAGTGGGTCCAGACCTCCCAGAGCTATCACTCCATCTTTTGGGCCCGTTTTTCTTCTTTTTTTTTTGGCTCGCTTGGCGTTTTTTTTTTAAGTTGATATAACTGTTTGGTTTTGTACCTGTTGTTTTATCTGTTGCCGGTCCGAAGGATCAATTGTCAGGATTATTTGTAATTAAACATTTGTCTTTGTTATGAATTCAGTTTTTTTTAAGGATGGGGGTTAGAATTTGACTCATATAAGAAATTAGGTAATTTTTTTAAGTTGCTATAACTGTTTGGTTGTATCTGTTCCTATTGTTTTATCTATCCGAATTACCTGTCCGAAGATTCCGGTTAGGGTTAGTGTTAGTTTGTACTATCGTAATTTAGTCATAGTTTAGAACCACAGTCAAGTGATCAATTGTGTCATAATTTAGAACCACAGTCAAGTGATGACAGTTCGGGAATCGGTAGGTTCGGAAAGGTTCTGGAATTGTTTGTAATCAAACCATGGTTTTTGTTATTAATCCATTTCTTTTTAAAAATGGGGGTGGGTATTATTTATATTAGAAATATAGCACAAAAAAATTTAAAGTTGATATAGGTGTTTGGTTTTGTACCTGTCCTTGTTGTTTCATCTAGGTGTCCGTCCAAAGTCCCGACACCTGGATAAATTATTTGTAATCAAACACTTGTTTTGTATTATGAATCCATTTTTTAATGATAGGGGGTGGGGATTTTATTTATATAAAAAAATCTGGTAACCCCCTTCGTAATTCTCTGGGCACCATGGCACACAATTTAGGAACCATTTCTCATCTACTCACGTACATATCAACCATTTTTTTTTAGCTTCCACACTACGTTTATAACGTAAAAAGTGGAAGGTATTATAATCGCTCAGTCCGTCTGTCTGTCCGTCCGTCACCCACTTTCACAGAAAGAACCACAAGTCCCACTGACAAGTGGGATACGTCATTTTGAAGCAAAAAATCAATTAGGCTACATTCAAATTTCATTAAAAATTTAAATTAGAATTATATTTAAAATTTAAATAACTAAAAATTTAATCTACATTGAAATAACATGCAAATTCCATTTTATATTCATATTTTCACTGTTCATTTCGTTAAACGTACGAGAAACTTTATTTGATAAAATATATATATTTATTTATGTGATATAATTCAGTTTGGATTGTTGTAATATCACAATAGAGTTCTTTTGATGGTTCATTATATATGTATGAAGAAAGATGCATAGAAAATTCTAACTTGGCATAAAAATGTGCAGGAATGTACGAGGAATATTACATATTTATTCTTTGAAATATAAATTAATTTTTGCAAACGATAAGTAATAATTATTGAATTTTCGAAATAAAATAAATGAAACTAGCCAAATTTGGCGTGTAAATGTTTAATATAGAATTAATGTTGTGTTTGGCGCGTTTATTCCTGTTAAACACAAATGTGTGGAAGCGGGTTAAGTGACAGATTCTGTTACAAACCTACTTGTCTATTTCTTTGTAGCTGTCTTATAAAAATATAAATCTTACAATGTTTCTTCTGCTATTATTTCCCACTCATCTCTCATATTCTTTACACGAAAAACATTTTCAGGAATAATATTATGAAAGAAATAATTCATGGGGCAAAAATATAGACGCATATAATCGAAAAAAAAGCCAATACATATAAGAGTTGTTCCCCAAAAAGAACCCAAAAAAATTGCGTCTTAAACGGTTTTAAGTGAGTTGTATCCGAAGCGGATTTTAATAAGCCTGATTGGGGAGCAATTAGCAGATGGAAGTACTTTCTTTTTACTGACGACAAATAGCCGTGTAGGTGGAGGAGAAGTGTATTATTTTTTTTTGCTTTATGATAATCGTTTGAAGATCCGGAATGTTGGAACAAAACCAGCTTTGTACCCTACTAGATCTAAATTATTCTCATTTGAAGAAAAACGTATAATAAGTCAAAAGGTTTTTATGCCTTTGCGAATGATTCCTCTGGTAACAAAGATGATGATAAGTGAAATAGTTTAGTTAGTTGTATATTTATATTATAGCTATAATCAAAGCCAAATGTTCAACCAAAATTCTTGGATATAAACTAAATAAGCCTAACTGCTTTGTAATCGTTGACAATTAATCAATTGAAGTTATTTTTTGTGGCGTTTCAAATAGATTTCTAAAATAAGATTTTTAATCTGTTGGATAAAGGTAGTTAAAAAATGCTTCTGTGTTATTTCTGTTGAATGTTATTACATTTTGGATAGTCTATAGTGATAGTCTGTATTTTTATTAACTTTATTTCTTTCAAGTCATTTGGGAATTAATATTAAGTGTTTTGGTCTATTATTTTAATTTTGTTTATTTTATTATTTCATAACATTTATTTGTGAAATGTTTAAAATGAGAATAACAAAACTTCAAAATTTCTAATAACGTAATCAAAATTTCAAAAATACCAATAATGTATTACAAAATTTCTGCATTATAATAACGTAAATGTACATTAAACTCTTTAAAATCTAAAATATTTCTACTCTAACTTCAATTTAACTTCTTTAAAAACAGATTAAAGCCAAATATTCAACCAAAATGCCCGTTTATAAGCTAAAGAACCCAAACTGCTTTTTAATCGTCGACAAATTGCCCAAGAGGATTTTATTACCGTCTATGTCTATGATCCACTTAATCCACCCATAGCTGGGGTGAAAGTGGGGATTGCGGGGGTTAAATCACACAATCCCCTAGCCGACTTGCCATAAAAAAAGCTTACGCTACTGCGCAATTAGGCTGTGGTATTTTTGAGGTTGGTACATCGGGAACTGCTTCTGTAAAAAATTTTATTTTAGGTGAAGGCTGTATAACAAATAATTAGTTCAACGCTTGAAAAATAAAATTGGAAAAAAAAACGAAATTTAAAGGTTATTTATCCCTATCTTGATAGTAGCAATAAGAATTATTATTAATTTGTTATATACCTACAATAAAATTGATTGGTACATTTTTTAAAGGACAAAAATTTATAGCGGCAGTTAATAAATGAGCAATGCATCTTTCTTTTTAGATTTTCAATTAGCAATAGACTTTCATTAAATTCATAATATTAACAATACTAAGCACGAAAATAATCATAGTATTTTCATGAAAATTAAAAAAAAAACTAAAACGTAAAGAATCAATTACAATTTAGAAAAATAAAAAGCTATCGTTTTATAAATTGTTCATGAATAATTGCATCTTTTAGATTAATCAATTATAGTTAATAGAACGTTAGTCATAATACCAGCGACATATTTCTGACAGGTATTAGTAAATTTAACAGCTGGTTGGCTTCTACTTTTGCGCATTGTTTAAACTATAAATGGCTATTAATAAAAATAATCAATAACCATTACTTTAAAGTGGAACAATTTAAATTGTCCATTTTGATTTCAAATACAAAATGTAGAGGTATTTTTTTTACATAATTTACCTATTTCTTTTTAACAAAGTAATAGAGAATTAAAATTTTAAATAGATGAAAACACTCAACCCAATTTTAGATGGATGCGTATTAATATAACAGATTAAAAACAATATACTTTATCCTTTCTTATATATAAGTGGTTAATCAGGAATTTCTTTCTTCTAATTTTATAGCTTATAGTACAACTTAAGAAACTTTCTCCCATTGGAAATTGAACTCCGAAAAAATATATTTACCTCATTTTTTACTCAACTCTAATTTGGTAAAAACATGGTACTATTGACAGAGACAAATTATAAATAATATACTTGATTAGTTAATCACAGTAATCTCATAAATGAAAGAAGAATGTATTATTTTTGTTTCAAACTCTATTTCATAAAAACGTGCTATTGCAAGACATACAAAATATACTATTATTAACGATATCTAGTCCATCTCATAGACTACTCAATCAATAAAATGGAGAAGAAAAGAAATGTAACTTATTTTTTTGATTACAAACTCTATTTTCGAATAAAAACACGGTGCTATTGGCAGAGACAAATTACAAATAATATACTTGATTAGTTAATCAGGAATATCTGTAGTCCCCTCTCATATAGAACTTACTCATACTCAAATAAAAATGGAGAAGAAAAGAAACGTAACTTATTTCTTTTTTTACGAAACTATTTTCGGATAAAAATACAGTGCTATTGATAGAGACAAATTATAAATCATAAAAAAGCGCCAAATCGCGTGTGGCACATTCCATTGGCGAGATGAGGCGTCGATGTTGGAATTCGGCGAGATCTCTCTTAACTGAATATTTATGTAAATTCGCCAGAGATGAATGAAACACCCACCGAAAATTTCAATTTGTATAATAAGAATTGTTACACGAAATACATTCTACCTCTCAACGCGAGAAAGGCTCCGTAATAAATAAAGTTATTTCCATGCATTGAGGGGCGATGTTCCGTTTGACGTGGTCATTTTTTACGATATCTTTTTTCTGATATTCTTTTTTTTACGAAAATAATAAGTAGATTTCGGTTGTTCAGAACTGGGCTAATGTAAATCTGAAATTAAGTTTATCAGTTTATCGTGGCCGTATGTGTAATTTATTATGCGGTGACTAGTTTTAAAATCGTACTTGCACGTTACACGAATGTTGAATATTTTACAAGATAATTCAATTATTGTCCTTGAATGAAGAAGCTTAATTTTAGAATTTTGTATGTCTTGCAAAGCTTTTGAATTTTTTTTTTTTGGATTTAAATGTTTAACTTACTAGTGGGGATTTTTAAATGTTAAATTATAAAATGTAATGGATTTTTATCGTAATTGTATTTTTTAAATACTGTTTCTCTTTCAATATTTAATAATTAATTATTTTGTGGATATACTTTAACTTTTTTTATTGGAAGAAAAATACTTTTACAAAAGTAAAAAGTGAGAAAGCGTTGATTCCATATACAACTTTTAAATAAAACTTTTAAATGTATGGTTCAAAAATGTGTTTACTGCAATACGTTTTATTCAAGTAAAATCCGGAAAAAAATTATCTAAAAATACGATGATGGAAAAATTAGTAAGCGTATATGATCATACGAAAAGTTTCACAAAAATAAACCATACCTTTAGTTACTAAAATTAAATTTTGCGACAAATATTAATGTAGTAAATCCAATCCCTTTCTAAGATTCCCATTATTTCCAAAACAATGGCTTATACTTGAATTGGCCATTTATGTTAACTGACTCATCTCATCAACACCAATCAAAAGTTATGACTCACGATCAGTTTGGGAATGAGCGGCCTCATTTGGGAATGACTGATTGGAGCAGAAACAATCAAAATAGCGGCTCAATCAAGGGGGGTTTCTCTTGAAATGCCGGTTTTGCACAATGAAAGTTGAATGACATGCTTTTTTTTGTAAGAGCAAGCGGGAATAGATGGAAGGATTCCTTTATAACAACTGACAAGTCGGCTTTGTTGTTAGTTTAATCGGTTGAAATTGAATTTTTGTTCTTGTTAATCGGTGAGATTAAAGTTTTATTATGTGTTTTAAGTTGAGTTCAGTTTTAAAATATTGATGATTTTGCCTTATAACTTTGGTTAGAAAAACGCATATATATCACAAAAAAGCTTAATTTAAATTACGTATGGCGCTTTGGTAACATGTCAAAACCATTGAGCTAGAAGGGAAACTGGAGTGAGGTGTCAGCGAGCCGAAAACCCACTCACACCCTTTTGAGCGAACAGGGCAGAAAAGGACTATTTTCCCTACGCTTGTATGCAATGCTTGTATGAGACCCCTCTATCATAGTGATTTGGGCTCCTAAATGTATTTTAACATTTTTAGTTCAAAAGAAATTAACTTTCTTTAACTTTAAATTCCAACTTTTAAGAAATAACCATGTGGATCCCTAACTAAGAACCAGCGAAGACGAACCCAACTGCAAAATATGCAAGCTTCTAGGTTTTCTGGTCGGTTCGTTTTTGCTGAAGTGCCGTGTATTCCTCCGCGTTTCGTTATTGAACCGGCTCGTTTGCTGCCCTGTTCAGTGAATCACACACCTCACTCCACGTTTCTTCTAGCTCAATGGTCAAAACTATTTCAGAAGTTTTATTATCAACACAAAGCTATTCTAGAATTATTACCAGCAACAGAAAGCTGTTTCGAAACTATCACCATAAACAATAAGCTGTTCCCAAATTTTCAAAATGAAGCTATTTAAAAATTCTTACCACCACCATCAACAAAACAACATCGATCAACATAGATTCCCATTATTTATAGCCCCTTAAAAAGCAATTTCTTATAGTAAATTACAAGGCATGCATCATTTTCAGGTTATCTCCTAAATATTTGAATTCAAGCAACTTATTTGTGATTGTTTGTTATATATACAGAGCCAACCCGATCCTAATTAGACCATAGCGTGCTAAAAGACGAAAAACTTCGGTTACCCGAGTCCTATCTACTTACCAGAAAAGTGAATTCGGCTTTAAATTGCTAAGAAGGAGCAACTGAGATCCAAACATTCTCCAGGTAGGCTGATGATTTCGCTCCGTAAGCAGAAAAACGACATATCTATCTTGTTAACTCAATGAGAAAAGAGTCCCTTTTCTGTGTACAGTCGGATGTATGCATCATGGAATCGTTTTTTATCCGCCCTCCCGATTCTCAAGAAATTTCTCTTTGTCTCGCGAGATGTGCGTTTGTTCTCTATTCCTTTTTGAAATCCGACAGTTGGATGAAATGTTCGGGTTCAAGTGGACCAAGTTACGAATAGAAGTATATCAGAGGAATATATTCTCCACGAATCGAATGATACATGGTATTTATACACGGATTAAATTGACTGTATAATAAGAAACTTTGATCGAAATTATATGGAATTCGTTAAGCACTAACTTTCTGTTTGTCCCAAAAACTATAATGGAGAAATGGAATGATGGAAAACAGAATCAAGCCAAAAAGCTATGAATTTTTCTTAGCAACGAAATAGATATTCCTCAGTTTAATCAATGCTGATCATTTCCATTTTTTCTTAAAAGTATAACACTATTTATTGATATTTTTTCCTTGTCTAATTGCTTCATTACCTCAATATTCCAGTGCTTCTCTTTAACACAAAACCATTGCCTTATAGAAATTCTGGCAAATTTAATAAATATATAACAGCAGTAATATAAACCCTAAACTTGATTGTATATTTAATATACAAAATGTTTATTATAAATCAAAAACTTTCCGTTTCGTTTTATTACCAATATCAAAAGTTAAACAATGAAAATACCTTCCTATATTTAAGTTAAATTTCATCGTCTTTAGAGAGAATTGGAGAAAAACCTACTTGGTCCATTACTTCACCAACACAACACATCCGATTGTTTTAAGGGATGGTAGCGAGAAAGGAGTAATTTAAAACACGAAAAGGAACCCAGAGGGTTGTGAGTCCTTTCCGCAGAAATCGATGCATTTTCCTAGCTCACTTTTCCGAAAAATATACTGAGCCATGAATAAAATATTTACTTCCAAACCAAAATGGCGTGAATCTCTTTTGATAAATTTAAAGAAGACCAAAAAATCCCAGATGAACGTTATAGTAGTGCATTAGCAAATAGCGTATTAGAAAATGAAGAATATAAATTTAAAAAAAATAACTATAAGGCATTGACGAGATACATTTAAAAAGTCTATTGTAATGCATCAAAATTATCGCAAAATGTGGGAAAAAATGGGGAATTGTCTTTAAACCAAGTAACATAAAAACTTGTTTGAACAAGTACGGCTATAGTTTATGTCTTTCGAATTCTTTGTTACATATTAACAAGATACGAGTTTCGATAATTATGAGGTTTCTATTAGCACCTACTTTATAATCTTAGTAGTTATAGTCAAAATTCTGTGTTTTACGGTGTATAAATCTACGCTTCCACTGATAACCATTTCTGCTATATTTGTTTTATTACATATAGGCTTTTTACGGGGTATTTTAACTGTTACATTTTGACCCAACAAAGTACAAGAAACCGTTATCCTTGTAATTATACCCCTCTGGCTCTTAAGTACACAGAAGTGTGTACTCGAGTAAATTTTTAAGCGGGGAGATTTAATAAAGAGGCGCCCTCCGAGGAGTGAGTGAGTAAAAACGAATTAATTGTCTCGGTGTGTGTGCAACTAATTATGCAAATAGGTTTCTCAACAACTCTAATTACTAAGCTTGAGAAATGGCACGGGGTGGCCCCCCCACCGAAACCTCGGCCACCTGTTCACGTTGTTCTCGAAATAAAGTTCTCATGGCGCGTTGTTTTTACACGGGATGATATACCATGATCTGTAATTAAACCGGTCGAACTGGGGCATTGTTAATATAATGGGGATAAACAACTGTGTGGTCTGCTGGCAGCAGTTAAGCAGCAGACCCGAATGTGGCGCTTCAGAACTAGAGGAGCGTGATTTCATGAATGTTTTTTTTTTAAATATCTGGTCGCAGTTACGGAATGTAGAATATGATTTCTTTTCCGACTGTAAAAAGTATATTTTAAATGAAAAATAAGCAAGAGGAGTAATTGAAATTTTAGCTACGGTAAGGGGAGCGACAAGATAGACTGTAAAGCTTTTTTAGGTTGACCTGAATGGTTGGAAAAATTTAATTACATTTATATTTTGTTCTGTGGCATAGAATTGCAATTACTGTCTTTCAACACTTTGCACCATTATCTACAAATTACTATTAACATCTTTTTTAAAAGTAGAATTATTATGTTGATTTAGCAGAGGCCTGTGAGTACTGGAAGTGAAATATAATGGCTGCATATGCTTGCCATTTTAGAATTGCCATCTTTGAATTTTGGTCCGTCGGCCTTTGTGGAAAAGATATTAGGCTTATGTGAGTTCCATCAGGAGTAAATGCTTTCCCAAATATTCCGGTAAGGTGTTTGTGGAGTGCTTATGTAAGTTCCATTAAAAGTTAATTCCTTCCAAAATATTCTGGCAAGGTCTTTCCTCCCTCTAATTTTTCTCACCCCCGATTGATGCATGGGAAAAAAAGCTAACGATGGACCGAGGGAAGGTATCGGTCCTGGGAACTGAACGAGAGATCCTCCTCAGGGTCAGAAATCTCTTGAGGGATTAGTCGATCCGGCATCAAAATACCATCAGGAGTGGGCAACAACTCAATGAGCACGGCTCAGCGACCCACAAAAATGGATAAGAAAAGGAGTCCCCAGCATTCCCAAGCTCAAATGACACCTCACGCACGGCACAGGGGATTGATGGAGTGTGCATCTATTAGCCGAGAGGATTATCCTCCGCAACAGAAGCCAGATGATGAGTCGGGCATAGTTAGCTCACGCTTTGCGGAGCTGGCGATGTCGATTTGCGACTAATGTTTCTTTTCTTGTCGATAAGCGACCTTTCTGAGCTTTGTTTTGGCTGCCAGGGCCAATGAGCGGTCTGCACATAAATTACTGGCTTCCTAGCGCCCCTAATGGTCGCATCCTGGAGAGAATGGAATCTTTGTGGAACATGGAATCCTCCTCCTCCGCACCTTGGAACGTGGAGTTGGACCAACACTTCCTTTAGAGGCGTCCTCTGCTGTCAATTGCTGACGTCTGTGGGATAGTTTGACGGGAAGAATAACTAAGTCACAGTTATTGATTACATTGTTTTGGGTAGGAACCGAAAGGGCATTTTATAACAGCGTGTTCATAAATCTAGTTAAAAAAAATTAAAATATATCGGACGCTGAATGAGAAAATTTTATTTACTCTATTCACCATCTGTAAGAATGGGAGATTTTTTAGGAAGAGAGAGATAGAAACTGGAAGAGGGATAAAATAAGCCATGCAAAATGTTTTACATATACAGACACATAAAAAGTTTTTGAATGGCCAGTATGTATCAGCTAATAATTTAAGTTGTCAAAATAAAAATTAGCATGAAAAATGGGAAAAATAAAAGTTGAGACCCAAGCACATAGACCTCCAGATCACCCTACAACAAACCAAAACCATAAAATTCAAACTCCTACAAAGTCAAACATTCAAAAAGACAAACAAGACCCTATAGAGTGTCACTGCAATGAAGTGCTAAACGCCCCGCACCCCCTGCTCAGCCCCATAAACCCAAAGCGGGCCGTATTCAATTAGCGGTGGCGTAATGGCGGGATGTTCGGGCGGGCTTATCGGTTCCGCAGCTGCTTTCAACCTTTAATCCCCCCTTACGAAGTAGTAATAGCCCCCTTATCTCTCTTAAGCGGGGGAGTGAGCCAGCAATGAATCGATTGGAGTTTTTGGTACAAGAGAGAGAAAGAGGTCTCTATAACACCCCATAGGGATGTGGGTGGTATATGTTGGGGTTTCAGGAGGGTAGTTGGTGACTGCTGTTGTTGTTTTTTGATGGTTAATTGGCTTTATTTGATTAGGTTAATTGTAGTGACAGTTGGGTTACATTTGGCTTTTGAGAGAAACATTGGCGGAAATGTAAAAGTATTCTGCCTTTACTTGGCGAAATCTTTATACTTGTTAATCAAGGCCAGTGCTTATTACTCTTATCGAAAGGCTATGTCCTGACTACGCCACAAATGCCACAAAGGCAACAACACTTGGCGATTTTGTAGAGTCAGTCCCCAAGCTATTGCATCGCTTGGCGCCCTTGGCGGTCGCCAAGTTTTGTTGCCTTTGTTGCCTTTGTGGCATTTGATGTCGTAGTGAGGACATAGCCAAAGACATTCAACATTTCAAAATAGTTACTATTGTGACAAGTTATAAAGATACAAAACTTTGGCAAAGTTTTAATTGTGTGCAAAAGCTATTCCAGTTTCTGATACCGTAATAAGCAGAGTAACTTTGGTTCCGCTTCATTAAAAACCTACTGATTAGAAAAAGGGCCAAGACACATCCAATTCCATCGGTATCCCTACACACTTCTCAACAAAGACCACATAAGAAGAACCAACACCAAGGTATCCCAAAAGACACCTTCCCTATTCTGGCTCAAGACAGATTAAGAAATTCCACCCACTAACTTGTTCCTGCGAAACTCCAAAAAATAGGTGACACAGGGAACCCGCCGTTCCTTAACACTCCATGAAATCCGCGGCGTTTTGTCGTGATTCCTCCAAAAATTGAGATATGCGAGTCCTGGGAGCATTCATCATTGTAATCTGACACGGGGCGAACAGCTGGCCGGGCGCGATACAGACTCCCCCGCGCAGACCACGGGCCATTAATTCTCTTGCTCTCTCTCCTCTTCCAAGAGCATCCCTGATGCGGATGGTGAGGAGTAAAAAGCGTTGTCCGATTTTCGTGTCCGAGATATTTTCATTTTTTCTCGGGCTATGTTTATGAACCCGCAGATAAAGGTTTTGGAAAAACCTCTTTTAGTTTCGTATTTGATGATATGAATGCCTATTTACAACTTGATTTTCCTTCCAACACTTATTCTCCTTTAATTATCACTGTTAAAACTATGTTTTCTCCGTAAATAATTAGGTCATCCTTGCTGATGAAAACTCTTCAATTTAGGTGTCTTCTTTTTCCTCACAGAACACGGGTCATTAATTCTCTTGCTCTCTCTCCTCTTTCAAAAGCATCCATGATGCGGATGGTGGGGAGTAAAAAGCGTTGTCCGATTTCGTGTCCTAGATATTTTTATTTTTTCCTCTAGCTAGGTTTATGAACCCGCAGCTAAAGATTCCATACCTTTTTTAGTCTCGCAGTTGATGATATTAATGCTTATTTACAACTTGAATTTCGTTTCAGTTCTTAAATTTTTAAGTTATTTTTTACAATGTAAATAATTAGTTTATTCTGACCGATGAAAATTCTTTAATTTAGGTGTCTTATTTTTCTTTACAGACTACGGATCATTACTTGTATGCTCTCCATCCTCTCTCTCTCTTTTCTCTCCTCTTCCGAAAGCATCCCTGATGCGGATGGTGGAGAGTAAAACGCGTTGTCAGATTCCATGCTCGAGGTTTTGTTTGGCTAAGTTTTAGAAGCCCGCAGATAAAGGTTATAGTGTAGCAAATATATTTTTTAGTGTTCCATTGGATGATCTGAAAGCCTATTTACAACTTGATTTGCTTTTCAACTCTTAAAAGTTTCGAGTTAATTTTTATTTTCCCAATTAAATAATTAGTTTATACAGCTGATGAAATCACTTTAAATTAGGTGTCTTCTTTTCCCTTTCGGACCACGGGCCATTAATTCTATGCTCTTCATCCTCGCTCTATCTTTTTTTCTCTCTCTCCTCTTCCAGGAGCATCCCTGATGCGGATGGTAGAGAGAGGAAAAAACATTTTATGATTCCGTGTCCGAGATATTTCCATTTTTCGGTCTGGGTCTATAAACCAGTAGTTGCTACTGAGCCAGTAGATGCTCTATAAACCAGTAAATGCTACTGAGTTACATACCATGCTATTATAAGCATGGCTTATTTTTAATGTCAAATCTTGATTCATCTAATTCTAAATATTAAGCAGATTTTGGCTGATTAAAATTCTTAATATTAGGTCTTCAATTTCATGTCAGGCCACCAGTCATCAATAAGGTAAATCTACGAATTGCTTACCAATATTCGGTTGTTAAGTCAATGTAAAACGTTTCTTAAAAAAAAAAACATCTTATATTTTGAGAAAATAAAGTATGCAGATAATTGTAAGTTTTGGTCAGAGGAAAGTCAATGAAAGACACCTTTCAAAAAATAGAAATGTCAAAAGTTAAAGACTACAAATAGCATCAGAGTGACTTAATTGAAACAGAGAATAATTTTCTCGGTATCTCTAGAATTGCACTTGAGTAACACATTTCAAATTACTAATGTACAGGTTTTTTTTTAACGTTTTAAGTTTTTCACGTTAGTTGAACCTACACTAATACCTATTTTATAATAGCTCCATCCCAAATCAAGGCAAATCCTCTATTCCCCCCCCCCCCAAATTCAATCCAAGACAACATAAGGAATCGCCCGTTAACGCATCATTTGCGCAGCTTTGGTATATAAGAGGCTTCTTCCCCCAACAAACTGCTTCCAGAGAAGAAGGGCAGCGGAAGATAAACGATTCGGTTCCACCTTATTTGTTCCGGCACCCCCAATGAATCTGGGAAGAGGACAATCCAGATGGATTCGGTGCTGTCCCTGCCATGACATCCTATTTGCCCTCGCCCAAAAACACGCCTTCGAATAAAAGGCAGCGCCATATTTCACGACTTGGCTTCGATTGCTGCATCCGAGGGAAAGATTTTTTTTCTCTTCTTGATGCTGGTTTTTGTAGTTTTCTGCTTTTGGGGGTTCGATTTATTTTGGATTTTATTTAAAAATAGTTTTTTGGGTGGTTTGAGTATTTAGGTCGTTGTGGTGTGCATAAATGAAATTTTAATTAAGACACCCTGTGTGATACCCAGTGGTACACAGGGATTTTTTTTGATATTCAATAAAAAAAAATTTCAGACACAGTATTTAAAACTCTTTCAACCCTAGTAGCTATGTCCACGTCCACATATAGTCCCAATTATGATTAAAACTAATAACTGAAATGATATTAGATATAAGGAAAAATAAAAATTTGACTCATTTCTATGGATTATATGGATAATTGGATACTTTGGTCGTTCATTGTATTGTATAAAATACATTGTTATTTCAGATACAGTGTTTTAAACTATTTCGACCCTATCAACTACGAATAAAACTTATGATTGAGAAATGATACCCAGAAATAAAAAAAAATGGAAGTAGGGACATTTCATTGGATTAAAACGGACAAAATACCTGATATCTAGGTTAATGAAAGTGCAAATTGTATGTAGCCATTCGTAGCAATTATGCGTATACTATTGAACAATGAAATATTAGTGACATTTTAATTATTGAACTCAATATTTTAACCGTGAACCCTCGAAATGGAAAAAGTTAATTATTTGACTTTTTCCTCGTTACTAGATGTAAAATGGGCAAATTATGATAACTAAATCAAGACAAATATTGAAAACTGTTGTTACACAACAGGTAGCTTGTACTTAAAAGCAGTAAAGCGAAAGTAGAAAAAAATGTAGCTAGTAAAAAAAAAAGCAAAAGTAGCTTGTACTTTAGCAGTAACTTAAAAGAATGAAACAGTAACTTTATGAAACATGAAACAGTTTCCAAACCTATAGCAATTTAGCAAAATGAAAAATACTCCACTTTTCTTTAAAAAAAAATTCATCTTACTTATATTACAGACATCACATTTTTATGTACGTGTTTAGGTTTTGAAACAATACTTAAAATTCTTCATATTGAAAGGAAACCTGATACAGTTTTCTTGAACCCCCCCTCCCATCCATTCGAAAGTAAGCCACCAGTGAAAAAGCGTTTTCCTATTTCAAATCAATAAGGGCAATGATAGCTCAATCGCGTATGCAAGGCCCCTCAAATATTGTTTCTTCCTAACATGTCAATAACGTGGCGGGTACATATCAATCCGCGTGCCTGCATGTGCTTCGGTTGTGATAAGACCATCGGGTAAACAACGGGCTTATCTCTGGCACAACACTCTCTAGGATTGCCAGACAGGATTCTTTAACTCTTCTTTTTCTTGAGAGCTTTCTTTTATCCTCCGTTGGAAACAATTGCCTGTTTTGGTATTCATTACATTATAGGATCGTTCAATTAGATTGAGTTTTTGCTTCGCCAGCTGCTCCAGAGGTATCAATCTTTTTGCTGATGGAGTGGAGATCCTTAATATCATGTCTAAATATTTTAGTATTGGACATTGTATTTTGTTTCACAAAATGTTAAAGGATGTCAGAATATTTTTTGTAAAAGGTTAAAAAGCTTTATGGTAGTCTCTTGCACTTTCAAAAACATTTCTGTTAAGGTAAAAAAGGTTTCTGAATTTTTTTTCAACTTAGCAAATCAATAGGATGCAGCATTTTTCACTTCGCTTTTTCTTCTGTTGTGTTATTCATTTCCAGAAACAATCGCTTCTCGTTGTTTTGATATTCATTATAGACCAGAGGTATCAATCTTTTTGCTGATGGAGTGGAGATCCTTAATATCGTGTCTAAATATTTTAGTATTGGACATTGTATTTTGTTTCACAAAATGTTAAAGGATGTCAGAATATTTTTTGTAGAAGGTTAAAAAGCTTTATGTTAGTCTCTTGCACTTTCAAAAACATTTCTGTTAAGGTAAAAAAGGTTTCTGAATTTTTTTTCAACTTAGCAAATCAATAGGATGCAGCATTTTTCACTTCGCTTTTTCTTCTGTTGTGTTATTCATTTCCAGAAACAATCGCTTCTCGTTGTTTTGGTATTCATTATAGACCATTCAATTAGACTGGAGGAGGATTTTCTTTTTCGCCAAGCAGCAGCCCTCGAAAAACTTCCACTTGATTTGTGGGAGTAATGGCTGATAACAGGTTAGCAAGTGAGTGTGATAAATTACACAATTCCCTCCCCATTCTCTCTGCTCTGCTGACAAAGTCCTCATTGGCGAGAAGAACGAAAAAAAAAAAGCTTTTATAAATGGATGGGGGAAAGAAGACTTAAATCAATCGCCGCATCACGAATTAAGCTGAGACTCATTTACAGCTGGTGCGAATAACTGCTGCTTCTATAGTCTATGATTACGGAGAGCGTCGTACGTTTTGTTTCGGTCGTGACCAATCAGAAGGTTATGCACATCCCAGCAGTATATTTTTTCACGCTCTCTTTGGCCGTAAGATTCGGGGATCCCTAGTTATCGGGTGGGCTTTCGCCAAGTTCGCGATTCGTCTCAAGAACACAGAAAATGTGACCAACATCACAAAACTAAATTACTGTAAAAGTTATATACAATAATTTAGATGAATTTTACTATACACTTTTATATTGGTCGTAAGGTTCGGGAATCTCTATAGTTATTGGGTGGGCTTTCGCCAAGTTCCCGATTCATCTCAAGAACACAGAAAATGTGACCAACATCACAAAACTACATTACTGTAAAAGTTATACAATAATTTAGATGAATTTTACTATACACTTTTATACTGGTCGTAAGGTTCGGGAATCTCTAGTTATTGGGTGGGCTTTCGCCAAGTTCCCGATTCATCTCAAGAACACAGAAAATGTGACCAACATCACAAAACTACATTACTGTAAAAGTTATACAATAATTTAGATGAATTTTACTATACACTTTTATATTGGTCGTAAGGTTCGAGAATCTCTAGTTATTGGGTGGGCTTTTGCCAAGTTCCCAATTCGTCGCTAGAATACATAAAATGTTGTTAAGATCACAAAACTGAAGAACTAAAAAATGTATTCGATAATTTAGCTGAATTTTACTTTACATTTGTAAACAGTTACATTTGTTACATTGTAAAAGTCTTATTTAGTTTAAAGCTGTAATCAGTAATAGAAACCCTCAGAGTTTTTGAGCCATCAGTAACAAAAGTTCAAATTCATTGGGTGACGAATGTCAGGTAGCTTGGCAAAAATCTCCCTTCTCCCCCGGTAACTAGAGATTTTCCCATTAAATTTTAGTTTACGACGTCCCGACGTGCAAATGCCGTTGATAACCGACGCCTATGAATACCAGCTCGTAAAGTAGGGAGGAACTGCTCTTAAACGGGCCTTTATATTTTATATTACAAATAGGATCTCCACTAAAAACTGGCTTTATGTCGGTAGGCTCGTGTGCCAGTATCTCACACCTTTTCACTCGTTTTTGTTATGCTTCGTCGGGTTGTATTTTATCTTGTGTTATAAGATACTCCATCGCTCCTTTTGAGCTGAAAGCTGTTGTGAAAGTGAAGAAGGGGTTTCGGGGGAAATTAAAATCTGTTTTATGCGGTGAGAAGATTTGCCATTAAAGTTTACAAAAGTTTGTGCAAACCGAAAAGACACCATCAAGTTTTTCAAAAGGTTTGAGAATCACATCAGTGTGTGAATCCAGGTGCAGTGGAATTAAGGTGGTTGTGTATGAATTCCATTTTTGGTGGTATTTATTTGGTTCGGACTCAGCGTGATTTTACTTTAAGTGCGCATGCATTGTGGCAACAAGTAATAAAAAGTGCATCAGTGTAAAGGCAATGAAAGTTGATAGTCATAACTTGGGAATTCGTAAGAGGATACTATTTTGAATATTATACCTCATTGTAGTTTTATTATTCAGGTTTTCACAAAAACAGAATGCATTTAGGTAAATACTTAAACTCAAAATGGGATAATGACATTGCATACTTCGGAATCTACATACGCACGAAACAGTTAAAGAATTTGACAATTGTGCGTAAACGAAAATAGACAAGCATGTTTCTTTGACAACAATAAAGTTAATAAGATTACTTGAGAATTTTTGTAGTTTATCCATTTATATTTTACATTTATTAGTCGCCGTATATTAAATGTTCTAAAAATAGTAATGAATAAATTTCTCTTTTCATGCCATATTTCGTGATTTCTATTGGTTCATTACATAAAACTTCTGCTATTCACTTCTGAAATCAAGAACAAAAACTGGTAAATAAACATTAATACTAGCTGTTCATATGCTATTATAATGACTGGAAAATAGAATTTATTGACGTTCTTGATCGACTTTAAGTGCTGAAATTGATACTTTTTATCCGACTACCGCAAAGAGTTACGTTTCAAATCACGGTGTGAAAACGTACGATCATTTTATTCAAATGGACGCCTTTTACGCATCCGCACTCGTGATGTTCTGTAAAAATTTAGAACTAATAATAATCGAATATTACCCTTACGTTCTCATACGGGGTTGCGTCATGGCTGAAGGTGATATTGAGCAGGGGTGATATGCGTTGAAATAACAGTAATTTAAAGTATCCACTTTGACAACTTTGATATAAACGAGTGGATTTTTGAACCACCGATAGATTGATGATAGCACGAGTGGCCATTATATGATACGTTTTCAACCCATTTCGGTTCCTGCGGATGCTTTTATTTCGTGAAACAAGGGCTTTCGAAAGACCTCTGCCTGTGGGGAAGAACAGTTTAAGTCCTTTTAGATCGACTTTAAACATAAGGCACATAAATGTGTAATAGATCATAATGCTTAGCCATACAAAGCCAATTTTAGAAGCATGCTAATGCAATGGTTTATGAATATTTCAATATTCAACTTTTGTTTCCTGATGTAGTTTTGGATTCTAAATGCAAATCTAATGCAAATTGAATTTCGTCGTTTGCTGACTTAGGTCAGTTTGATTCTGAGAAATAGTTCAAGCACAGAGGTTGGGAGACGTATTGGTCAATTACTTTATACCAGAGTTCAAAATAGAATAAAAGGATCGTAATTTAGGTTTCTGCTACTCTCTATATTTTTTCCAATGTTTCACTTCAACTTTTACATCTACAAGGAATTTCAATTTAAAAATTGAAATGCACCCAAAATGGGACAGAGAGAAGATATTTTAAAAAAGATTGTCGATAATTTGTCTTTCAAATTGCTTAAAATGAAGCCGAAGACTTCGAATTTTTTTTTTAAAGTTTCACTTAACAAGTTATAATTATTTAAAATTTTAATCATCTGAAGAAAATATAAGGCATGTGTGTACACATGTAAAGAAAATAGAAAATAAATATCACACACGTTAGCTTTCCACTAGATTCATTTAAACGATTTAAAACTAGTATCACAATAAATCGGTCACATAATTTTTGTGCAAGAAACATTATAAAAAATGATTGGCTTTTCTAGAAAGTTAGCACAAAAAGAAATCTAGTAGTAAGTCTAAAAAGAATATGCACACATGTACATATTTCACCTTCAACTGGGTTCATTTAAACCATTTCAAACTCTAATCCCACAAGAACTTCATCACATAATTGCACTTAAACGTTACCGAAAATAATTGACTTCTCGCATGAAGTTGCCTCTCAATCCCATATATTTCGAAATGCCCATAGTATACTAATTGAGCGACGCCCTAATCTCGGAGCACAATTATTCAAGTCCACCTTTCCTTTTTCAATCGCCATTCAAAACACAGAGATAAGTACGAAACATTCAATCACGAGAGCGAGCGAAGCAAAAACCCAAACAAAGTGCTCCAGCGCAAATTATCTCGCATTTTCTGGGCGATATCATCGCCGGCCGATTATTCCCCCGGGTTAATCTGTTACTGTTGGGCAGGGGATGGTAAGGATGGGACCGTCCGTTCCTGTTCGAAGGTTGTGTTAACCGCTTGTCGATTTTAAATGTATGGTGAAAACCGAATTTCAATTTCTATTGTTTTAAGTTTTGTTGTAGTAAATACACAGTTAAAAATTTGGTACAAGTTTGCACAAGAACTCTTTTACTGGAACTTATTTACCACTTTTGCGGTGCATCAAGGTTAAGGTTTTGGTAAACCACGCACTAAAGTTACGGTTTCTACTAAAATTATAGTTTTAAATAATTGTTCCCGGGTATTTCTTTTGAGATTAACATAAACGAATTGAAGCGTTTATTGTAAAACTCACATTCTACAAGTTATAAGTAAGATATAGGGTCCAGCCCGTTCGTTGTCGACTTCGTCCAAGTGAATTTACGATTATCAAAGACGCCAATGAAGTTACCGGACCCTATACGTCCTTAATTATATTTTGAAGAATGTGAGTTTTGCAACAACGCTCTTCAGTTAAAACAGTCGTTCAATAACTGCCATTTAGTTCTTTGAATGATTGAGAATAATTGGAAATAGTTAAGCTATAAATTGAATAGACAAGAGAAAGTTAGGAATTCTGAAAGTCATTTGTACTTGTGGGAAAAGAATTTGACTTAAAAAAAGTTATCATTTCTGTATTACACAAAAAACAGAGTATTTGCTCGTTTATTTACAGTCGAATATTAGTGTCGAATCGAAATTGTTATTGTGATTTAATTTTAAAACTATAACGATAGTTTTTTTTAAAGTTTAAACGTTAACTTAATAAATGGTATCTTTACTTTACCTAATTTTGCACTGAAAGATCTTATACCACAATGAAAAAAAAACACCCAAACTTAATTTTCCCTCATATCATCGGTCAAATGACAAAACCACGAATGTGCAAATTTTAAGGATGGGATATTTTTGAAAACGATAGGCTTATCAGTATGTAGTTTTCCATCCCTGTGACTTTGCACATTCGTGGTTTTGTCATTTGATCGACTATATGCTCTTGATTTCAAAAAAATAAACTATTAAGTGGTTAAACTAATTAAACAGTCAAACGAAATGATCCAACTGCTCTTAAAAAAAAGCCCACAAACAACCTCGGCCGGCGTGCGTGCACCTTGGCTGCAAGACAATTCTGCAAAGTCCCTCTCTCTCTCTGTACAAGCCAATCGATTTCAACTTAGTTCTAATGACTGCACGCTGCTCGAATTTTCCTAAATGGCCGACACGCCAAGCGAGGCGGATGAGGGGGCAGAAATATTTAAACTTATTGATCCGTTAAGCCCCTACTGACAGATTGGGCTGTCTTTGGCTCGTTTACGGCTGGTTGGCTGCGAGTGGTCTCATCGAATGCCTAGCCGAGTCCACTCTCAATTGAAGAGCCTGGTGGTAGACCGTGCTAAGCGACAAAAACGGCGAAAACTGGAAAATGAGCTTTTAAGTTTTTAGTTTTGCACTTGGATACGTCAAAAAAGTCACTTACAAAAGGTGAAATGTGTGCTTAACTTAAAGTTTATGAAAATGGGGAAACTTGTTACTTTAAATGCGGGAATAACTTGTTCATTGACGCAAAAATCTCATTTTTAAATTTTTTTTTTCACATAGCACGTTCTTCGACTAAGCTCTGTAATTATCCTCTGCAGAGCAAACTGTGCGTGGTCATCGCGGAACCCACCCCCTTTCCGCGGTAACAGGACAGTATATTTTTTTGTTCTGAAATACTGTGTCCTGCATTGTTTTTTTACGGCAGTTGACGGCTTTCTGAAATGATATGTTGGGTCTTTGTTTTTAAATGGTCTGATGACCATAGAGGAACTCCCCCTATCCCGCTCTTGGCATTCCATTTGAGCCTTATTTTTTCTGTAACTCCTAGTTTTGTATTTGGTTAGGTATAAAGCTTGACTGGTTTCTGTGAAATGATTGGTATTTACTACTATTAATGCTCTGATGGTCATTGAAGAATTGAAGACAAAAAACCTCTTTCCACACACCTTTATTTGAGGGGTTGTGTTTCGCGGTATGCATCGCAATACCCCTTAAATTTGTATTTTGGAAACTTGATATGTAAACTGTTTGGGCATTACACATAGCGATTTTTTTGAAAATTAAAGGTTGGTATCTGATGTTAAATGGTTTGATGAAATATATGGGTTTTCTGGGATTTAACAAAAATATAAAAATTCCATGTCTGATTGCTTAGTTTTCGGACATCACACAAATTTTTTCAACATTAGATTTTACCGATCCTAAGTAATTGCATAAACCCGATAATTTGGCTAGCTGTCATCTCCGCAAATATTTCTTAAGTGGCAAAATGAAAGAAATTGACAAAGCTTCCCATTTATTTAGTGATTTATATTTATGAGCGTAATAAATTAAACGTAATTTTAATTTAGTTTTTAAAAAAAATCATACAATAAAATACATGAATTTTTAGACACTTTAAAAATGCCTTTTACCTTTAAAAAATAAACTCTTGCTAAGCATTCTTAATGCACCCTACGAAATCTTCAAAATCAGTTCAATTAAGCTAAGCTTGACAGACAAATCATGCAAAAGAATTCCAGGCGTGTTAACGAATAAAATAGTTTGAGAAGAGAAGGACGAAAACAGCAGCCCCAGCGAAGTTATCTGTATATTTGCCTTGAAAAGTTTCTCTTTTTGTGTGACGAGAGACACACCTAATCTCTCTGAAATGGGAGAAAAGTTTTTTCTCCAACACTTCCATCAAAAATCTTCATTCCCTCAAAACAGGAGACATACTTTTGCTTATCTCATCTTTTCCAGGGGGAAAATTTGAAACGGGAAAAAGAAACTTTTAATTACAACTCACGGAGGAGAGAGAGAAAGTCCGGGAAAAGATAAATTTTTATATTTTATATGTGAAGAGATGAGTTTAATAATGGTTTAATTCCTCCATTTCGAGTTGAAATGCCGAAATATTTTGAGTGTCCAAGAAGCTTATAACTACCTAACCTTTTTGCCAAATCCCCTTTTCCGTTGCTCTTTGCACGTTAAATATCCTTCAAAGTCCTAACGCTGCGTACGATGTCGCCCTTAACGATTGCGTTGGGTGCCTACTTAGGTGCCGGCTCGTCACTTGATTGTGGTTCTAAAATACGACGCCCGTTGCCAATAGAACTCGTGTAGCTCTAGTGCGACGATAATTCAAACTAACCTAACCTAACCGTTGCTCTTTCTTACTTTGCCTGCTACTTTTTGGGTTATGTTAAAGTTTACTACTGCTTTGGTTTTGTTAACTTCCACCTCTTCCTATAGTCTGCAGTCATGGAGGATTTGTGCCGCATGGTCTTACATTTCGTGTCCAAAATAATCAGACTCAAAACTATCCCTTTAATATTTGTTTCGTTTTAATTGATTAAAAAATCAAACACTTTAATGGTTAAGTTAAGTTTTTACAAAGCTTTGTGAAAGCACAACAACCAAATCTCAATTCTACTTCTTATTAAAAGGATAGAAAAGACTCCAATAAGTAAATATGAATAGCTTATATCTTTTTTTTTTATTTTATAGCCGAGTTAGACCACTTTCAAAATCACACTTCTACTTATACCGTCTCTTTTACGTCAGGAGACATGACGAGTCCAGGAATTTTCCAGAAATAATTCCTTCACGCTTTTTCCAAGTGAAGAGGATTTGGAAAGTCGAAACTTTTGTTGAGGACAGCTTTGTTCTTAGGATGGTATGCCGCAGATGCCAGTCAGCCGAGTCGGAATTTTTGGACAAGTGCTGAAATTTTAGTTGAGTGTAGTAATTGTTGTATTCCAGAGATAATTAAAGTTTCTGTTACCACCTGGAAGGTATTCCGTTTCTTTACTTGGAGCAAATTAATCTAATTTTTCGTTTGTTGTCTGCAGTTTTTTTAGAGGAAATAATTGTTATCACTGTTGTGAGATACAATTACATACTTTTCGTTTTGTTTTGTGCATATGTTTCAAAGAATTACAATCTTATAATTTTTTAAAATGGATTCTAGTTTGGAAAAGATTTTCAAGGACTAAATTATTTAGAATTTTAAAGCGTAAACCTACTTATGCTATGTTGAAAAATGTCTTGGATTTATATAAATGGTTATAAATATAATTACAAGTATGTACAGTGATTTTAAGTTAGGTTTAAAAATATGAATAAAGTAATTAAAATTTTCCCGTCCTCTTGTTGAAAAATTAATTGTTAATTAAATTGTATTGCGATAGAAATTCTGTACTTTCAAATCTTTTAGTGAGACCAAAGTGGAAATATTATCGCCTTTATTAGAGCGAAGTAATTATTTTTCTAAGCATTTATTAACGTACTTTCGCAAAATAGCAATTCATTTCGTAAATTTACATACAGAAAACATGAATTGAAATGGTATCTCTGACATTTGCAAGTTTTAAGTATAAATTCTAGGAAGTTTTCAGGGCATTAGAGAAAAAGTAAAATAAATTTCAGTGAATTTTCTAAGATTTAAAAGATGCAAAGGAACCCTGAGAACTCCCCCTTTTGAGATGCTATTCCAGAGACAACAATATAAATTTCTGTGAATTTTCCTTGCTTTCCAAAATACACAGGAACCCTATTTAAGATAGACGCTATTCCCGGACACATTAGCTGTCTCCCTCCAACCCTACATTTCTGAAATATCTTATTTTTTCACGACATATCTCACCGAAGATTATCCTTTCCCAACAACAACACGGCACATCTTCTAAACGGTAGAGTAGGGAGGCAAAACTCTCTCTCTTCCCCTCTAGATCTTCTTGGTGGGTCGACGCAATCCATCAAAATTAGGCAAGGGAAATCCGCAAAAACCACCTCTCACCTAGCAAGTTAAGGATCCCCACGGAGGGACCTCACACGAGGACCCTTCGCAAACATGTGACATCTCTTCCATCGCGACGGCACGAGCGACAATCCCACTTGGAAGTTTTTATTACTTCTCCTCGGCGCAACTGCCCATTACTGGGCCAAGGCTTGCCGTGCCCATTTCAGCTTTCGTGGGTTTTGGGGTGATAGGCATATGTCCCGGTAAGGTGGTCAGCCTCAGGAAGTTTTTATTATTCGGTGTTACAAATTGATATATTTACTGAGGGTAACTGCTACCCTGATTTTGGCTACTACACTTGGGGTCTAAATACACTGTAAAAAAAATTCTGTAAAATTACAGCACATTTTGCGGTTATTTTTTCATATCACAGTGTTGCAGAGTTTGTTTCACAGCAAATTTTTTCGGCAAAAGTTTTCTGATTGATGTCACATGAACAACTTACACCAATGGCGTTTTTAAACAGCATCAAATCACTGCAAATGAAGCAAACTTTTTCGCCGATACCACATAATTTTTTTTACATTCACAGTAATGGGTGATGGCATCACTTTAAAAAGCACACTGACGGTAACTTAGAAGGATATTTTTTTTGCATTGTAAGGCAGGACGGTTAATAGGGAAAATTAGTGAAAAATGGAATGTAAAAGTTCATACAATTTACTCTGCTTAGTATAGAAAGATATTTAGTTCTGAAAAACACTGTACTGATGTTTATTCGAATTTACCGGGACCTACAACATTTTATATTGATCTTTCAGGGGAGTAGAGGGAGTTAGTAATTTCTCTACAATCGAAAAAAAACGTTTTGGAAAAACTATCTGGTACAGCTAGATATATCTCGGTCTGTACACAACCAATTGATGAATTAATTCAAAACAAACATAATAACAAATATCGAAAATGGGAAAAGAGAAACTATTTAAAACAAATAGGAATCCGCGAAACTTTCACACGACTTCCCTGGAACCCTATAGTAGTTTTCGCATTTACCCTCCCCATTCCCAGCACGTCACAGACCGTCGCATGCTAGATCTGTCACCTCCTTTTGTACGGCTCTTCCCCCTACTACAAACTGAGCAATTATGGTGAACGGGATTCCTCAGGGCACAATACTGGGTCCAGTCTTTATCCAAAGTGCCGTGAGATTGCTGTTTGACCACACGTGTGGAGGTGCTTTTTCGTAGCGGTGCCCTGGGTCGGAGGAACATCGTACCGCTTGGCGATTTTTATAGAAATTGGGAGTATAATTGGTTATAAAACATTTTTACCCAGTATTCTGTACTCACCATTTGTTTAGGTTTATGAGTTTGATATTTAGGTGTAGAATATTTAATTTTTTTCTGAAACTGATTTCTAACTTTGCATACCAAAAAAAGAATAAAGAGATTATATCTAGATTTTCAGAAATAGCTAATTTTTTTGAACATTTTTTGGTATGGTTACTTATTTTGTTTGATTGACTTTTTAAAAAAAATGGTTTTATCCATAAAAAAGTTTAATCGATAAAAAAAACCACAAACTGCCAAAAATAAAATTCGAGCTTTTACTCAGCAGTAATTTATTTCCAATTTTTTTTTTGTTTTTCCAAAGTTTTTTTTTCAAAGCTCCCCATTTCTTTACTGCGACACTGATACAGTACATATTTAAAAGATGACTAAATGCAATTATTTATTGCTATTTTCCAAAGAGTACCCTACGTTGGCAATTTAAATTCTACAACTATTACAGAAAGAACGTAAACTTCTCAGTACCCAAAATGGACCAAACATTGGCGATTTTTTCCGACGGCCACTGAAGTGTCCATGGAAGGGTAACCCTGTATATCTCCCACGACGCTGGCCATCTGTAAAGGACAGCTATTGACTTCTGCATTCAAACCAGTAAATAATCCCTCTTTCAGCGGCCATAGAAGAAATTTTCAGGTGATTAGGACACAATGACTATGCGGTATAAAGGCATTTTGGAGGAGGGTAAATATGTGTAAGAATTGAGGGGGTTTTCTTGCCCACACACGCGCAAGATTTGGAGTTTGCAAAGGGGTGAGAGGGTTGGGAAATCCTTGGAAAATATATGTTGTGGAAACAAATTGTGTTATATGTTTTAGACCCAGAGGGACCCATCTACAAAATGAAGTTCAGTTTTTTTTTAAGGTTTTGTATTTGAATATTTTTTTTCAACTATATCTCATAATGGTTTTTAAGCAAAGTATAATGTAAGGACTGCATAAATAAGCATTATAGATGTCAGCAGCATTAGGTTGTCCATTAAACTTCGAAAAAAGAAAGGATATTATCCCTATTATCTACATACCTATTTAAATTGGAAAACAATTATATTGTTTTAAAAAATAGTATGTGTAATCACTTAACCAGCTGTCATCCATTAATATTTAGTAAGATTTATATAACAAAGACGATGTTATATATTATAGTGAATATAGTTATAGGTTTAAGTAATTAATCAAAAAACACTCTACAATTTCCGAACAACCTTCCTTTCTACGACTAATTGTTAAATAAATTTTAATTGGACGACTTCAATGCGCGAAACGTGCAATTATATTTCCAAACGCTAACTCTTAATCACTTTACACCTATGGTACTTTCCCCTGAAGAAAAAAACACAACACACGCTTGAAAGCAATCCTTAGGCAGTTTTTTTTATGACTTCGCATAATATGAATATGCGATTACATCTTATATTCTCCCATGCATACCGCGCTATGCAAAGTGGTCATAGAGCAATTGAATAGCTAAATGAAAAAAAGGGAACAAATCCTCTGGAGAATTACCCACTGCGCCTCTTGCTTTCAACTATTTAGTAGAATAAGAAGCGTATAAGATAATTCTCCATAGGACTTTACCCCTTTTTTACTTTTGGCGATTCAATATAAATAGGTGCGAACTCATCACAGATGAGCAGGCCCCTTTGAATAAGCTATTCACATGCGAAATCTCACTGAAATTTACAATAGGGTTTTGGATAAATGTCCTCTTTGTGTAAATAAGAGGAAGTCTAAATACTTTAAGGGAGGGGATAATGTGGCCAATTGACCGATGCTGTTATGCTTTGGTATGCTGCTGTTATGCTTATGATTATATAAAGGGTGTGAAAAGGTGATCATTGGTATGTTTTTGTATGTGTGTTTCTTAAGTTAAGTGTTGAGTTCTTTAGTGTATGTGCTTCTTAATGTTTTGAAGAGTTTATTTGGGTGCTTTTGAAATTCGCAGAGTTGGTTTTTTTAATTGATAGAAAAACATTATCTTTATTTTTGATTGGTACGGTAATGAAAAAATTGTCATAGTAGTATTATGTTTAGTGGAAATAGTTTGTAGACCTGTAATTTGTCATTCAAAACTGCCTTTAGGGCTCTCTTTTCAGTAATAGTAACACAGTAAGTTATTAGTTTATATTTATCTCGAAATTATAAACTTTTAATAAAGTAGTCTGCATAACCACCCCGCAAATTTAAAATTATAGCATTCCAATATGGAGAAGCGACTGCTGGTTTGTACTTATCGGTTGCATGAGTGAAAATCAATTCATTATTACCTATTTAGATCTTTTTTTATGGAGTAATACAACAGCAATTATCAATATTCTACTTAAATATTCTGTATTACATATAAACCCATACATCATTACGTTCTCCACGAATCAATACCCCACTAGTATATATCCTCCAAAACCGAAAAAAAAATCACATACTACACGGATATAAAAGACTTATAACGCAGATTACATCTCTTTTCATATTCAAACAATAGATAACTTTATAGAGATAGAAACGCAACTCTTGAGTTGTATAACATTCAATGATGACAACCCCTTCTTATGTCAAGTCCCATCCACTGCAAATAACATACTTCGAAGTGATTATTATGAACGCTTTGGATTAAAAGAAGATATACGCACTCACGCACACCTAAACAGTATGTGCGTATCTCAGAAAGCCGCATATTCTTTTGTGGTTTGAGGACATAATTGCGGGGGGAACTCTTACTTTTAATTCTACCAGACGGATCAATCATAGTTGGTGTGAGATATTGTGTGGTTCCCATCGCCAAAAGTGTATTGAGATTACGGTGTAAACAATAGTTTAAAGGTTTTAGGTGTACACTCTTAAAACAAACGAGCGGTTTTAACTCAGTCTGAGTTAATTTCCACTCCTTTCCGTGCCGAAAATGCACTTCTCCTATAGGAGTGAATTTCACTCTTTTTCGGAGTGGGTAAAAGAAATAAAAGAAAACAATCTGCGTCCTACACTCTTAAAACGAGCGGTTTTAACTCAGTCTGAGTTAATTTCCACTCCTTTCCGGTGCCGAAAATGCACTTCTCCTATAGGAGTGAATTTCACTCTTTTGAGTGTAAAAGAATTAAAATAAAACAATGGTCTCTACACTATAAAGAATGTTCTACACTCGATCTGATTAATTTCCAACTCCTTTGGTGCGAAAATGCAACTTACAACAAGATGGGTTGCTTCATCAATTTGTGTTGATGACATTCTAACAAGGGTGTATAAACAAATGGTGTTTAGCTGCTAGCAATATAAAGAATGTTGTTATACACTCAGAAAAAAAAACTTATGTTCAAACGTCACAAGTATTGTGTGAAAATGGCAACACAACAAGATTGGGTTGCTTCAATACAAGAATTATGTTGATGACATTCGAACACAAACTTGTGTTGTTCCAACACAACTGACGATCGCGAGAGAAGATGATTAATAAATGCATGCGCGATTGACAAAAAACTGTTAAGTATATTGTTTTTTAAAATCTGTTTAACAAATTGCAGCATTCATTTTAAAGTACCGTAGAATATATTTTTTAAGCTTTAGTATAGCAATTTATCCGCTATTTAAAAATTTAACCCCAGAATTTTCCCGTACGGACTAATTTGGGGGAAGCTGGGTATTCAAATACAAAAACCCCACACTATTGGAGAAATATAAATGATCATCAAACTTAAATACATTAGATTGAAACATAAAATCTTTAAAAAATGTTATTATAAAATTATTAAATATTGTTATTTAAATATTTTGTCAATACAAAAACTATTTTGCTACTAAATTATCCAACTATCTTAACTTTGTAATCAAAATAAAAAAAATTCTAAACAAAAGAAAATATCGATCTAAAAATACCCACAAATAATGCTTTAAATTAACGCGAAAATGTCACCCAATCAATAAAGTAAAGCACTTTCTAAATTGGCGCAAAAAGATTTGTTCAGTATCAACAAGTTCAAAGAAAAGAAAGCAGGGAAAGGTATTTAATATTGGCTCTTCATTAATGGAACAAAATTGTAAAAAGGTGTCAAGTAAACCAGGCGGAGTTCCGTACACACCTCTTCTTTAACTAAAACGTTGAAAGATAGAAGGGTGACGGGAAATTCTCCGAAAGCAGTTCATTAATAAAAGAAAAAGGAATTTAAAAAAATCGCAATTAAAAGAACTTCGCGTGACAAAAGAGATTCCAAATTTTCGACCTTACTTCTTTATTAGTTGTAAGTTATCGCACAATCAAGAGTTAAAAAGATTTCGTGATAAAAATCTTCACAGGCTCTTAATTATCAAGTGATTAATAAAACTTCCATTAAAAACTTTTTACGTATTGGTTTTTTTTGTGTGAATCTTGTCATTAATTTATCTGTCATACCTGCTCCGTTACTAATGAATGCAAACTGTTCTTTAAGTTATGAAAACAAATGTCATCTTATAATTATGTTTGTTATGCACACTTTATTAAGTACCTATATCATTTTTTTTATTGGAAATAATCCATGATGTCATTCTAAAGTTTTTATCATTATATAATTGTTTTTAATTAATTTGTCATTAGTTTTGTTCGATTGAGAACTCTTATGAATGTATTTCTTAAAATAAAGCAAAAAGAAATAATTTCCATTTGATTTCAGATGTAAAAACACATGAAAAACTATTTATATTAGTTTAAACTCACATTTTGGTTTAAGATTTAAATTTTTATTTATACTTATTCAGTCTTGGATGGAATAAGACTATTTAATACATTACAAAAAAGCTTAAATTAAAAAAAAAAATAAACAATAATACTTCAATACTGTAAATGAAAAGCTCCTATATTTCCTACATACAAAGTTCATTAAGATTTTAATGGTAAAAACGAGCATTCTCTTCATTTTTACAGACTAAATGAACGTTTCCAACTGTTTATTGTCTGAAAGCTTTTTAAATAGCACAGAAATCCGAAGTAAAGAAACAGAAGGAGAGAAAAAACACCCATTAAGCTTAGATCCATGGAACATTTAATCCTCATAATTGATTATGCCGTAATGAAAAATTCCGCAATCCAAAAAGGCTGTTTTTATACACTACCAGCACCGAATAATAACATCGGTTAATTCCTCCACTGCTAAAAATATCGGAAAAGTAAGATGCTATAAGGCACCCCCTTTTTAATAAAACGGGCACCAATTTAGCGTAAAAATTATTTTCTTCACGTGCATATAGTCATTACGCAGTCTCCCAACCGTTATTTCGGAAAAACCCCGTAGGAAAAATCCCGCAAAAAAAAACTTCGAGGTAATTAAAGGCATAGCGTGTTCTCCTGTTCTTAATCAAGGTAGAAAAAAAAGAACTCTTAGCTTAATCACTAGTGTGAAAATCCAAGCGAATGATGAAGAAAAACTCACTCTTCGGTTACGTACTTACTGAATCGGCTGGGATCAATAGTTGTATCGGGTTCTGTATCTCACTTGAGTGGCTGGGAAGCCTGGGTGTTACGTTTGGGCTCTTTTTGTAAAACAAATGTTGGATGGTTCTTTATTTAGAATGTAGTTTATAGTTAAATTGCTCGGTGAATACACTGTAAATTTTTTTTGTAAAGCTACAGCCAATTTTGCGAGTTTTTTTTTTTTACATCATAGGGTTGTAATGTTTGTTTCACAGCAAATTGATGTTTTTTTGTCGGACAGAGTCCCATGAAAAACTTACTCCAAATAGCATTTAAGCAGAGAAGCAGCATTCAATTACTGTTAGTGAAACATAAGTTTTAACTGGTTCCACACACAGGTATAAATTCACACCAGAGGTTGATGGCAGCAATTTTACCTTACTTAACACTGTGAATATATTTTAGACGTTTTTTTACAGTGTAATTACAATCGTTGCAAAAAAACTAACAACAACATTCAGTACCATATCAGGGAAAAATAGTTTCCCATTTTAAGACAGTAAATTAAGTGCAGACAAGAATGATTTGGTTATTTGTAAGTCGTCATTAGAAATGGCTGTGAAGTAAGAAAGTAAGATCTAAGTGCTGCGCAAAAGGATATAAAATATTACAGGAGCACATGTGAGAAAATGGGTGGGGATAAATGGAGTAATGCAAGAAAGGTGAAGATAAACGGTGTACTTGACGAATACATTTTGGTAAAGATAAATGAAGTAACAGAGTATTGCAGCAATAGAATAAAGCCAAAAATCACCGAAAATAAACGTCTCTGAAGAAAACGGCGTCCTATTCAATATTCGTTGGATATTCTCCCTTGACATGGCCGACCAGTACAACCCAACTTATCGTTGAATCTTTTGAATTCCAAAGCATTATCCAGTTATTTTAGATGAACTAAATATCAATGTGGATTTATCACAAATTATTACATAATTGAAGAGCTTAGTGTTAGAACCTTCTAGGCGGCAAAAAAGTGAAAAAGAGTTTTTGTTTGCACTTAGATACATTTACAAAAGGTAAAAAATATACTACATTTAAAGTTTATGAAAATGAGGAATATCGTTATCTTTAAAAGTGGGAATAACATGTTCATTGACACTAAAATATCAACTTTTTCAAAGATGTCACTTCGCATGCTCTTCCACTAAGCTGTTCAATTGTCTCTAACAAAAAGAACTGCGATATTACTACGTCCCATTCAATACACGTTGAAGAATATTCTCCATGGCATGACCGGTAAAATGCTACTTATAGTCGAATTCCAAATCTTTTTCCAGAGATTTCAGATAAACTAAATACCATTCTTGATTAATCATCTAAATTTTTTTATTATTACAATCAGAAGTTTCATTTCACTGCAATTTTTTCCTCAAAAAGACCCATTCCCTATCTTCCACCATACCAGGTCAACAAAAGAACGCCGCGTTCCAAAACCGAACCCCAATCTCATTGCCCATTCCGCGTCCATCCAACTAGCGTGGAGCAATCATCATCTCCAGGTGTTGGGTACACGCGCCAATCACGGTCGTCTGCTTTTTCCTTATTGGCCGACGCGGGTTTAGGGGGGCCAGCCCTCTTTCGGCTGCGTAGGGGGGTGAGAATATCGGGGGGCCGTTTTTAGGGGGTGTATTGATGAGTTGTTGTTGTATAGTGTTTGGGGGATATATTAATGCAAGGTATGCTTGTGCAATTGTATTCATGTTCAGTTGGGATTGTGCAGTATTAAATAGTTTGGATTTTATAGGAGTTTGTGCTGTTTGGATAATGTAATTGGATAAGCTAAGCGTAGGAATGTTAATAATTAAATATATTCTCCAAGTGGAATTAGATCACTATTAAAATGAATCCCTTATACCAAGTAAATACATTGGTAAGTATTAGCATTTACATTTGGTTCATTTGGAAAATTAGAAAATAAAAATAAATTTTTTATTTGTACTGATCTTGTAACACCAGATCTTTATATTAGCGTAGAACATATCCAGGAAACCAAAGGTAAATAATCTTTATCTAAAACACAAATGCATCAACACCATTTGAAAAATATTTCATTTTTATTTCAAACACAAAACCTTTGAGAAACTATTAAAGAACTCAAAGTTAAATGGACAATGCACCTAAACTTGCATATCTTTTGTATTTGATACCTCAAAACCAAGCCAAAAACGCAAAAAAAACCTGAATTCAAATCTCATCAGAACGAACCGCTTTGTCGTTATTGGCCACTGTTTGGGGGGATAGGGGAGAGAAACCGAGGGGTGGGACTTCTGGGGTTTTGGGTGGGGTCAGATGTCGAACCCTCTTTCGGGGTTGGAAAAGGGGGGTGAGAATAGGTTTTGGGGGTTATTTTGAGGCCTGAGATATAGTAGTGTAAGTTCTAAATGTAACAGTGTTGGCGAAATGGAGAGAATACATTTTTAATGTAGTAAAAACTGCTGTTGAAATAGACAACTTTTGCTTGGAAGGCACAAGTACTAATACTTGTTTTAGCAATCAATTAATGGTAGAGGTGTAACTTGAAAAAAATGATAACGTTACATTTTTTTTAAAGATTTAATACAAAGAATTAACGATAAATACATACAAAAGTTGCATGTACATTTGAAAAAACTTTCACATGATTAAAATATTAAAATGTGTCTTGCACATCTTTTTTTTTAGAAAAGGCATACAATTTTTACTATATTTCATAGTATTTATTCAACCAAAAAGGCTTTTGTAAAGCTTAAATGAAAAAAATACATTACAAAAATACATGAAAAAATTATCTGTTTTTGAGGAGTCCCAAATAGCTTTTTAATAATGCTTTTCTTCAAAGAATAAGCAATAATAAGGACTTGCATTACTATGGCTCTAATGTTTGTTAGAGAGTAAATAAGTCTGCCTCTTCTCGTTGTTGCAAATGATGTTTCTAGGGGAATAAACATCTAAAGATGGCAGATGTTTTGATGGTTAAAATATTCATTGACCTGTATCTGCTAAACTTGATAAGAGTTTGACTATGTTATTACTGACTTAGAAATTATCTATTGGGGTGTATTTGGTAAAGGAATTGCAACAACATTTATATTTCAATTAATTTTTATCTTATTTATACACTCTTAAAACAAGAGTGAAATTCACTCCTATAGAAAGTGCATTTTCGGCACGGAAGGATGGAAATTAACTAGACTGAGTTAAAATCGCTCGTTTTTTTAAGAGTGTAGGGTTTATCTATTAAAACTAAGGTGGGTTGTGTTAAATTAATTTGTTTTATCATCTTAAAGTTTGTAGTTTATCATTAAGCATTTAAAGAACATCTATGTACTATTTATAAATAAGACATAAAATCTGATTTAATGCTATTTAATGAATTATGTATTAAGTTTCAAAAAAGTAAAAGATAACTTATTCATATAAGTTTCAGCCTTCTTGTCCTAAAAATACTAGCAATATATTATATAATCAATTAATTACAAAGTATTTAATATTGTTTAAAAATTATTTGTTATTCCTTTCATAACTATATCTTTAAAGAAATGATTAATAAAGAAAAGTACATAATAGCCTTATAGTTTTTTAATTGCCAAATGACGACGAGTTTTCCTTGATATTGTTTGTTGTTAAGATTAATTCATAAACTCGCTCTACATAATAAATAAATGCACCTGCAGTTCAGTTTTAGTTCACGTTTTAACTCGCGATTAAGATTTTAATTGTTTGTTATAAATATAGCGCTATATTAAAAAAAGAAAACAAATGAGGTTTTCGCATTTACAGTTATCAGGATCAGGTTTTTCTAATTTCCTCTTTCTTTTTTTATTGTTTACGCGAATTAATATAGAGATTGAAAATAATTGAATGGTTTCAATCCAGAAAATCGAAAATGTGTCACAGCAAAAAGTTAATTTGCTTAGTTTATTTTATAAAACATAAAAATCACATGTCAGTTAACGATTCATAGAAGATATATTTTTAACAATAAAAATACATAAGATTTTTAGAACTATAAGAAAATAATTTTTTTTAAAAAACAAATAGTATTTTGAAATTACTCGTAAAGTTAAAGAAAAAGTATTCCTTCTATGCTTTTTTAAGTTTACCAGTTGTTTTTCAGTTTACCATTCTATACTTTCGTAGTAACAAATTAAAAACAATCATTCACTAGTTACATTTTATAATAAGCGAATGATATTCAAAAGAAATAAGAATTCATGTACGAAACAGTGCATAAGGTTTACTATAAACAAACATTTGTTAACTTTTTACTGTCTATAGTTTATACTTTATACTACATTTATACATATTGTTCGAACATTAAAAAGTGACATATGTTTCGAAAAGTTAAATTTCTTCTTGTTTTTTTCATTGAAAAACTTTTGGTAGAAGCTTTAATCAGAAATCTATCATCATCATATCCCATTCCCACTATCCCTCAAAATACTATGTTTTTTTTGGTGATGAACGAATTTTAATTGAAAAACTATCTTTTTTCAGAATGCTACGTATTTAAATCAAGAATAGTATCAGAAATATTTATTTTTTTAACTTAACATTTTTCTTTCTAAGAATTTGGAAACTGAAAACTTAAAATTAACGATGACTTATTTGTTTTATATGGCTTACTTTCGTAAAAAGATAAGTTTCATAACAGATATAACAGTTATAAAAAAAACCTTATTTATTTTAAAAAGTAATTACATAACCTGATAACTCTAAATAGATATTTTCCTTCTGCATAAACAATATGTAATAAAACCATCCTCTTTACCTAAATCAATAAACACAAGCCACATTCGCACTCATCCCAACACCCCCGTTCCCCAAGCGATAAAAATGTCCCCACCAAATCTAGCGACAAACTTTCCTGGTGACTTTCTGCGCATCTGTTGTCGCATCTTTTTGTAATAGCCCACCCACCAACACTTTTATAGCACAGCCCAGGGACGGGGTCGGTTTGAAACATGCCGCGGTAACTGAGGGGAGCCCCGGCCGCATGGGTTTCGGATGCATCGTAGATCGGTTTGGTGGTAATGCTTGGGTTGATGTATGGTGGGGTATTGAAGGCTAGAAATGACTAAATCGGTTAGAGATACAAAATAAGTATACTAATTTGGGATGCTTTAAGGTAGCTATGGTATCGGTGGTTTGTTTCTGGTATTTATGAGTTAGAGAAAACATCAGCAAATTTAGCTTACAATGTTATAATCATAGAATAATGGTGTTATAAGCGCGTTATCTTATCTGTTAAATAACAATGATTTTTACCGATTATGACTGAACGTTAAACTCTTGTTATATCAAGTAGCGCACATCAATAATTTTTTGTGAAATTAATATTTTCTAAATTATTTGGGGATTTCTACGCATTGCTTCTAAAAATTAATAGCATAAATATCTTTTTAAAGTTTCAGATATGCTTTACACCGCTAATCTTGGTGTGTTTTCTATTCATTTAAACAAGTGCCTTTATACGATATATATATACCGATTTATATACGATAGTGTTAGGTCAGTTTCATTACTTAGGATACCAAACGTGTTGCCATTTAGACGTGGTTAGGTCTTATAAATCCCTCAAAATTAATAAACACACCATTTGTGAAATTAAATCATCTTATGTCTGAAACTCGTTAGCAAATAAATCATGACATTTTTTATAGCAACAGAGAAAAAACATTTTTATACAACTGAAATCTGTCATCTTTTTAAACCCACGATCCTAAAACAACTTAATTTCATTCTGGAAAACATGTCAATGGATCAAATAAAGTTTATTGCTATGTTACTGCGCATGAAAACCGCAGATGCTGATGAATAAATATCTATTTTTTTGATGGCGCTATCTGCTCGCTGATGAGTTGATAGTTTGTGAGTTGTCATTTATGAGGTGTCGAAGCGGTTAACATGACACTAGAGTGGTTCGTGTAGAATATGAATTGATATAAGGATTTTTTTTTGTTGTGATGCTATCAATATAAATTTAAAACCAAAAGCATCGCTATATATTCTCTTGTTGATGGCGTTTTTTTACTTCAAATTAGTTAATTATTGAAGAATTAAATTCGGTGATATTTAGTTTTTATATTAATTTTCTTTTTTAATGTATTTCCACACTGAAAATATGATAGAATGTTTTCACGAATACCGAACAAAAATGTACAATCATCGTCTGAATTTCTTAAAGTCTAGAATTAAAAAAGAAGTCAATATCATAATTGACAATATATCGATATGTGAGGAATAAAATTCGAAAAAATTGCATTCCAGACTATTTGCAATGAAAATTGAAAGCAAAAGTTTATTTGTGTCACGTGAACGAATTTGAAGTTTCGATGCTCTTAAATAAATTTTTTTGCTATAGATAACTAATACATCTGCTTTAAATTAAAGTTTTCCAAATGATTTTTTTATAATTCCGGAAACTTTTCATTAAATGCAACTGCAAATTTTATATAGGATGAACTTGTTGCTTAAATGCAAAACCCGAACCTATTGCTTCAGTTTGGTAATTTCATATATATCTTGAATCTCGCTTCTAAAATTTATCTCATCTTTGTCATGAACAGGCAATTTAAATCGAATACATATATGAATACTCGCGTTTGATTGCTTTAAAGTATTATCTTTTGTTTTGTAATATACTTATCTATAAAAAATACTAAAAAAGCTTTAACAATTTAAAACTCACTTTCTTGCTTAATGGAGTATTAGAGTATTCATGTAAGTTGAACTAAATTTAAATATATAATTGAGTAAGTTCAATTAGTCATTAAATACCTTAACTCATACCCGTCCCTAAACTAATTTATTAAGTATAAAAATAAATAAATGTGACACGATTCAGAATTAACAGAAATTGATGATACACATACATGTAGCTATTTTTAGATGGCTAAGTAGTAAATAGATTCAACTAGATTGGAACGGTTAAATTTTAATTTTAAAGTACAATCCAATTGACATTAGTTGGTTAACTGCAAACTATTTATGTTTATTTCTAATCCTAAGAAACAGCATTAGAAACTTATTTACCCTTTCCGAATTGGAATTCATATAATGGTATATATAAAGGGAATATAATTCTACATAAAGGGAGTTGGATTACAAAAATTCAGATGGAATATAAAGAAAACGTTGACATCAATTTTTGCGAAAAATAAGTCAATTTTTTATAAATTAAACGCATATCAAATAAACAAATGATTAGAATTTTGTTAAAGTGTAAGCGATTATTGTACGTAAATATAAAAGATGCGAATACATAAAATTGCGCAGGTAGCTAAGAACAATATAAAAAGTTACATTATGACGCATTGTGGCCCTGAAATTTTTTTTGTCCTCCATTCTTTAGAAATGTAAGAAGCCTAACACTATTTCATAAGTGGATACATTTAGCTCTATAGCTTCGCACTCAAAAAGTCATAAAATGAGGCATACCGGAAAAATGCGGTTTCATTTAAGGATGTGAAAATGTGCTGCTCAGAGGAAACTGTGGTTACAATCTAAATTATATCGGTTAGCCATTTCATCTTCAAGGAAAAAATCGCGTAGAAAAATTATTATCTTTAGTATTTAATAGTTTTTTTTCTTGTTATATAGAAAAAGTAAACACTAAATAAGAAATTACATTCATAGAAATTTATATCAAAATTAACTAAGTAATTTTTTAAAAAGTGTTTGATCATGTGCATTGCCGAGAGGACTGTAAAAAAATACCAGCAATTCAATAATGTGAAGTTAAAAGATCCGGAAAAAAATGAAGTTAATCATTGAAGTAACATAAATTTTAAAATCACTGACAAGTTACTTTTTATGACTTAGTTATTTTACCAAAATTGGCCTTAAAATGAGTTTATTTTGAAACAATAATTTAAAAAAAATAAAAATACTTTTGCTATTCAAAATTTACGAAAAAAACAACAACCTTGTCTGAAACTACAAATCCCTCTTAAATGTATCCCTCTTAAATTGGTTTGCAAAAAAAAAATCTTCAACGTCTATTTGTCTTTTCGGAAACAAAATCTCAATTTCAGAAATATGGCGCTGACAACGCGGCTATTATTTCAATTATAATCTAATGACAATGAATGCTTTTAGCACTTGATAAAATCGAGGATAGTTTGCTGAGGTCCACAGAAAAGAGGGCTCCACCCACTGAATAATAGGGGACATATCGATTGATTTTCAACACTAACAGAGAAACAATTGTAAGGTTGCCTAGGAGACAAAGGATTGTAAAGAAATGGATCATTTTTTTAGAAAGACCGGGTGAATTATTTTTACACATGCATTGGGAATGGACACTTTTTCATGATTTTAATTACAAATGATTAAAGTTTTCATTATTGCACTGGATAATTAATTATGTTTAGGGGTAAATGTTGTAAATTAAACACTGTTTAGTCAGTCATGGTGAACCTTAAAAGAAATCTTTGGTAAGGGAATTATATAAGGATATTTTCTTAAATGCATTTGGAAGTTTTTTTTAAAGTTTATCGTTTTAAGAAGCTTAAAGTTATGGTTATTGATGCTAAGCATTGAATCGTTTGAAAATGTGTTGTTATATACTATATGAAATGTACATGTAATCTGTGAGAGATTTTTTCTTTAAATTGGTATTTTTATGCATGCATTCGGAAATGGCACTTTTACTTATATCCTTTTATGATGGGGCTAATGTTTTGATTATTAAGACTGGCAATGTATTTGTTGGGATACATGTTGTAAACATAAACGCTTTGAAATATATGTGAAATCATAAAAATTGTAATCTTTTTCTAAAGGGATTTTTTTAATGCACTGCAAATGGTTTTTTCTAACGATTGATATTAATGATTCGGGATGAGTTCAAGATTTTGGTTCAATAAAATTTAACCATGAAAAAAGTTTGCAAATATTGTTATTTTAACACTATGCACTCCCATGTAATAATTTAGAGAATTTTTTTAATTACAATCTTTTGTAAAAAAAATGTCTTCTTAAAGATTATTATACTACTATAATTTAAATTCAAGATGGATATTTTCAAATGATATCTTTTGTAAAGCAAGAATTTGCAATTTTTTCGAGAATTTTATAGAACAAATGTTTCCCATACGAAGTTATGTAAACTAATACATACAAAAATTTAATAAATCTAAATTTAGATCTATTGTTTATTTAAACTATGAAACATAGAATCGCTCATGCCAACTAGTTTCTAAACCCATGTCTGAAATTTAATGTGACATTATTTGAACTCATGGCTTCTATTATTTTCCCCCAAATGAACCAATTTTTAAATATTCAAAGAAAACAAAAACATCCTCATGCGTGTACCAATTGTTAGTGATATTTAACATAAACAATTCTTGAGTTCTAAATTAATATTTTTCAAACAATACACATTTGCCACAATGTTTATGAGTTATAAAGTGAGGGATCGAAGGGGGTTGAGGGACAAATATTTGAATTCATTTTAAAGCATTTGCACATGCTATTAATCGAATGTCAAGTGAATAAGGTTTTTAAAAGAAGATGTTAAAACAACCCAAAAATTGTAAGAAATTTCTAATAATTTAATTTGTAATTTTAATTTCTCCATAAAACTTTACAAGCGTGCGTCATTGTTTGCGAACATAACAACAACACATCTCGAAACGTCAACAATCAATTGGTACACAAATGATGGTTTCAAAATAGAAATGATCAAGAAGCCTACCTGAACTGGGCCGATCGCTGAACCTCGTACAAAACAGCCACGCCGGTATGGCCGACTGCGGCCACATTCCGCCCTTTTCACCGCTCGAACCCCCGGGTGCCGCATTCTCATTTGAAACAGACGACGATTTCGAGGTACTTATGAGTTCTTTCGAATGACTGTCCTTCTCTCTCGGTTCTCTCTCCTTTTCTATGCTTTCCCTCCTGGTCCCAAAGTCCGGGGACAGGATCTTCTCGATGGAGAACTTAAGGGACGAGTGGGGCTGGGGTACCATGGCCTGTCGCCCCATGTGTTGTGAAGAGGAACGGTCCCCCGGTGACGAAGAACGGCTGTCCATGGGCCGCTCCAGATCCATGGCCATCTCCACGACGCGGCCGGACCCTTCCAGAAGCATTCAAGACGAAGTTCTCGAGTTCCGGGATAGTCGAGAAATAAGCAAGCCAGCAGTTTATTGCCGAGCCGCGGTAGAGTCGTAGACCATCAAACACTGTTCCAAGAACTTGGAAGTCCAAACACTGAAGAACTTTCTACTTCAGAAGTCCAAACACTATTCGATGAAGAACTTTCTACTTCAGAAGTCACAACAATATTTCGAAGAAAGACAACAAACAACTTTTTTGGCCGAGTTTATTCGTGGACCAGTTTGCGCCGGGTTGTGTTGTCGAGTGGCTTCTAGCGATTGTGGGATGTCTGTGTTCGCGGTGTCTGTTGGCCACGCCCTCCACGTGTAGGCGGGCCAATGGGAGGGAGGGCTGAGGGCGGGGCGGGAGACTGGTTTTTATTAAAATGTCACTGCGTGCGCCGGTGGGCGGAGTTTGGTGGGTGGAAGCGATTTTGTGCGGATATTTCAATCGCAAAAGGTCTGATGAGATAATTTTAGTGGAATATTTTCCAATTTTTTTGACTGATTTTTTTAGTAGGTCCATTTTTGGATTTTTATTAGTTTGGAAGATTTTCATGATATCATTGTAAATGTAATTATAAATATAATGTAACTCCTTTTGTACAGACTTATATTTTAGAGACTTGGAAAGTTATAAAATAGAAAGAAAAATTTCGTTATTTTATCCCTTATGACTGATACAAATAATACAATTGATTTTTTGAGTTTTTTAATCAATTATTAAAAAACCAATAAAATATTTATTTTAATATAAAACAAAAGTATAATATAATAATAACTATATAAATGCTAAACTGCTGTGTAAATTCTTATATATTCATGTGGAACAAAGAAGTTCAGTAAGAAATTTGTGTAATTAAAGATGCTTCAATAGTTTACTAAACATACCAATCAAAATAGTTTGGTTTCCCTTCCACCTTACTCCAAACGAATCAAAATATTTATAATACAAAATTAGGGATTGCTTAATTATTTTAAACATTTTATTTGTTAAAAAATAGAAAATTTATCTGTATTTCTCATGACACCTCAATTTCTATTTATGGTGAAGGACAGTAGTTTGCCCCTGTAGAACTATCTTTTCCTTCAGAGTTAACATGTCACCAAATAAACAACTTAAAGTACCAGCAACATTCGAAACACTTTTCTTTTCTCAATGCAATGTATGAACAAAATCATACAGAAAATAAACAGAAACATATAATTTCAAAAGCTATAAACAAATTATAAAAAACAGTTATTTTTATATAAAACTTTTATTTCATGAGGGGAAAAGTCAATTTGTATTCTTATTTTACTATTTCTTGTATACTTGTATTTAGTTATGATAAACGATTTATATGATTTCGTCAGTATTTTATATTGCCTATTTGACGCATTTTGAAAGGTATGAATGTAAAAAAAATTGCTTCAGTTCAAAAGTAGGGGAGACCGGGGCTAGTTTTCACAAGTTTTTTTTATTGTATATTTTTGACTTTTATTTATTTTTAAGAAAATAAGATATCATTGTCTTCCTTACATAGTTATATACAAACTAACATTACTACTTTTCTAAAAACTAAATATACTTTTTGGAAGCGAGTCGTTAAATGCAAGCACGTTGAGCTAGAAAACGTGCCCCGTATACGGGGTACATTTTCCCAGATTGCCAAAAATGGATGTGAAAATTTTCCACCTAATCTTGAAAAGATTTTACACACTTTAAAACATTTATTTTGTACATTTTATTGCAAACTAAAATAGCCCGAAAAATTAAACTGAGAATATATTTAAAACTGTAAAAAAAAAGCCAGTTAACTGTATGAAATTGTTATATAAGGGTTATTATCATCCGAATAACTCTTTGAAATCTAGCAGATCGTCTAACTTCCCCTTCTGTGTAACTACAGTTTCGTGCTCTTCTTGGGGTTGTCTAAAGCATTGCTAAAGATTGCGAAAAAAATTATATCACATGCAATGAAGTTGTTGAGATTCATAAATTCTAAATTGTTGAATGCCACTTGTTGAAGTTGAGAAATGTGTGTTGGAGACGTAGGACAGAACTTTAGATTGTACTGTTTTTCTATTTTAGGTAGTTTTAACGTAATAATGTAATAGTTATGCATGTATTTTATTCCCCCTGAGTAATTAAAAGAAAAATTATTAACTAATAAATATTTTCATGGTAGATATTGATATAGTGACACAAAAGGTAACGTTTTTGAAAAAAATCACTCATACACCTTTACACCTTCCTTCCACACTTTCGATTCTCAACACAAGCAGAACGGATAAAAAATGGCAAACGAATCGCTCCTCACCAAGGGGGGGAGGGGGGCTACGCAGGAAAACCGGTATCCAAAGAATGTTCAATAAAATAGCACAACCACTTCTATCGCCATTTTTCTCCGGTGCTGACCACATTCGAACTACTGGGAAACCGCATTGAAAGTCAGAACGAGTTGGATCTTTTTTTTTTCAAGAGTTCGATTTGAAAAAGAACAAAATGAGATGATCTATCTGTGTGCATTAATTGCAATTTCGGTGATTGAATCGAAAAACATCTTTCTAAGTCCCCTTTAAATGTAGGAATAAAATGTTTTTTTCGACGGGGATGCTTTTTTTGGGGGGCGGATTAAGCCTTTTGCAGACTTGACATATTCTCCAAAACTGAGAGTCATTTTTTGGCGACACTATCTAGGCTGCACCAATTTTGACGCAGAGATTGTAATGAATCTGGGCTCTCTGTGGATGTTAAAGTATTCCCATATCAGGAATAAAATGTGACGCCAGGAGAAAATAAACATTCCTAAGTCAGTTAGTCGGCGTGTTGCCTTTTTTGGGCTTTTATCAACTATCACCCATAGCACCTCCTCCATTTTTTACTAGATGTAGAAATGTAACGATTGTATCTATGGTTTATTGACTATGAGGATCAAATGAACCGCAATTGACTCCGAGATAAAAATGTGTAGTCATTCTAAGATGATTAATGGAATTAGAATAAATCCTCAAATGTTATGTCGAATTTTTTTAATTTCTTTTCTCTGGGGAAAAGGCAATGGCTGAAAATATATATTGCGGATACAGGTTTATGGATTTTATTAAAATTATCGGAGGTAGCTTTATAATATTTTACTAAAATATATGTTGTCGATTTTCTTTATTCGAAGTATTATTCTTTAATTCTTCCTTTTTTCCATGTGATGTTTTACGTATACTTTTATGCTGAAGATTTGGATGATTCACATAGTTTTGATTAAAAATTTTTTTTTTAAATATCGACTGTGTAATAACTTTATGCAGCTACATGTATATACTGATGTTCAATACATAACACCTAGCATATAGAAGCTTTGTTGCAATACATTACACAATTAAATAAGGAATTTGTTTTTTTGTAATATTTTACTAAGACATTTTAAGTGATAGAAAAGTTTTTAATTTTATCTTGATAAAGGTTTCCCTAATGAAGGTGATAAAAACTGTACTGATTAAGAAAGTTTGTTACTTATAAGATAGTTTTCTTGTATAAGAAAAATGGACTTTAAAAGCAAATTATTTTTATAAACAAACCGTATTTTTGCCAATCAAACAAATATGCCTTTAAAAAGAAATATCATTTATATTAAAAACCACTTAGTAATTATTTTTATAAAGTTGAATTTTTTTCAAAATCAAATCTAAAATGGGCATGTTTTACGTGGGATCTGGCAACAGCTCCGCGGTCTTGTTTTCATTTTTCTCGAATTACTTTTGCCTTGGTATTCCAAATTGAGTTTTCTAAGAATATTTTAGTTGTTATTTTTTTAAATTCCAACTTCTTTCAATGCAAGTTTTCCTTTGATAAATGATTAAAACAACCAACAGCACAGCAAGAAGTTGTAATTTTAAAAAATAACAACTAAAATAACTTATTCTTAGAAAACGCAATTTCGAATATCAACAAAAGTAATTCCAGAAAAATGAAAACAAGACCGCAGAGCTGTTGCCAGATCCCTCGTGAAACAAGCCGATTTTAAAGTTTTCTAATTCATATTTTTAGTATTCTATTAACGTTTCTTACTTATCAAACTCCCAGTACATGGTAAAAGCTTCGGATTCAACGAAACATCACTCAGTTATTATTAGTTCATCACGAGAGGTAAAAGGAACTCAGAAAATGATATAAAAGCTGACATTATGCCACAAATAATTCTTATGAATAAAAAAAGTGCCGAAAAAAAAATATTTCCGTTGTTGCCCGGTCCATTAAATCTTTTAGCCTGAGGGGGGGAGGGACTGATGGTCGGCAATGATTTCTTCTAACTTGCCCATTGCGAGCACTCACACTTGATATATCAATTTGAAACATCTGTCCGATTTTTTTTTATTATTGACTACATCTGTGATTTTTTTATTCATTGGTCTGGTATTAGTAGGTTAGGCTTGTGTTATTTTTGTATAACAGTTGCTGAGATTTTTTGAAAAATGAAAATTTGAATAGTGTACATTGAATGAGTACACTCTTAAAACAAAAGAGTGAAATTCACTCTTATAGGAGAAGTGCATTTTCGGCACCGGAAAGGAGTGGAAATTAACTCAGACTGAGTTAAAACCGCTCGTTTTAAGAGTGTAGGACGCAGATTGTTTTCTTTTATTTCTTTTACCCACTCCGAAAAAGAGTGAAATTCACTCCTATAGGAGAAGTGCATATTCGGCACGGAAAGGAGTGGAAATTAACTCAGACTGAGTTAAAACCGCTCGTTTGTTTTAAGAGTGTAGGTTTGTGTGATTAAAAGGTACTTTTAACAGCTTCCAGACAGGATTAATGCTCATCATTCATACGTTTCACTTTTATAAACTTTTCTATTTTAAGTAAACCAAAAATAAGAATTCGAAAGTTTGATTCAAATAAGTTGTCAATAATGGGCCTTCTTACCCGATATGGAAATCGACTGACTTATCACCGCATAACCAACTAAACTTTTGTTGAATTAACAAAATAGTTTGGTTGTACTACCAACATAATAATTTAGTACTGACGACAAACTCTTTGTTGAATCTATATTGATAAAAAAATTTTGTTAAATCAACAATTTTTGTTCTTTTAAGAAAATATTTTTTTTGTACAATCCAAATTTTGCGGAAAGTTGTTAATTTCTAAAATATTCCATTTTTGAAGGTATTAAAACATATTCAAATAACATTTCTCAATGTACTAAAATGAAACGAAAATATCAGTGTTTATTTAGTTTCGTTAATTAATTTTTATTACAAGGTTAACACAGGTAGGTTAACATAAAAAACAATTAGTAGCAGTGGAAACAAGGCAGAATTTTTTTTAAATAATTAGGCATATCGGTTAAAAACAATGAAGTAGTGAAAATAACGTGTGTAAGAATATAATTTGTTAAAAATTGATCTTCTTCTTACTTTACGCATGTTCAGGATTACAAAGTAGAGTGCTTCAAAAAGAATTTTTTCAGGGGCGAAATTCGTCCCTTTGACTGGCACTTTGAGATAAGAAAACTGGTTTATAAGGTCAATCACAAGGATTTTTTGTGAAAAAAATGATGTAAAGCCATCATTTTTTATGAAGCTTAAATGGATCAAAATGAATAGAGATCTGGTAACTTCATTTTCTTTCCAGAATGCGCATTTTGAATATTAAATGTATGAATAATGTTGTAAATGGCTTCATCGAGAACAAAACTAGATTAAGTGCCAAGAAAAGTAAAAAAAATATCAAGAAAAAAATTTATTGAAAAAATATGATGAATTTATCTAGCTTTTAGCCACCTTATAGGTTATCGCGTTATACGTTACGAACATTTTAAAGGTATCATACAACAATTCTAACTAAAATGTAATAGTGTCCATTAGTAAATATAAGATAATATTATGTGACTTAGCAAAAACATATGAACTTGAACGAAAGTATTTATGATGGTTAAGATCATTTGCGATTTGTTTACACCTTTTTTTGTAATGAAAATGTTCTGAACTGAATACTTTGTCACAATACTTAAAAGCCTGAGGGATAGGTGACATTTATTTACTTTTATTTTCTTTTTGAAGTAAAATTCCAAACTAAAATACATTGTATTAATAGAATTTTATATCTACAACTTCTTACGTAACTATCTTTTTGAATCTAAGAATCAACTTTCAATTATTTTCTTAATAAATTGAATACATAACCTTCTTCTCATATGAAGTCGGTTATGTCTTCGGAACTTAATTCAAAACTACTTTAAGTTCATTATTTAATGCGAACATTACATTTATAAAAACATCAAAAAATTAATACGTCAACCTACATTTAGCCATATTAAAACGACAGCCTCCTATTTCAAATAACCCGACCAAGTCAATTTTCACAAATACCACCCCCCTGAAATATCACTCGGGGGGCCTCCATACAATATAAGACAACGATTGAGTGAACGAAATTCCTGAATGGAACTAATTGACAAAGGATCAAAAAAATGTTCGCGCACCCCCGCTCAAATCGGGGGTCAATGGGGGGAAATCCCCATTGAGGAATGTTATGTTAGGGGGTGAGTCAGACCCGTGAGGGGGTATAATACACACCCCGTGCAACAAAGTGGCTGGAATATGGGAAGGGTACGATTGGTGTGGGGTGGGTGGGGTAAAGACGGAACAACGGGGTGTTTGGAAATTGTTCTTATTTGTATGGGGTATATTTGAGGAAGAGAAACTGGAAGAACTTTGGCAAAATATAAAACCCCTGTTATCAATTTGCTACTTGAGTATTGGTTTTAATTGTTAAAAATGAAGGTGACACTTGGCACCCCTCGGGGTGAATGGCGGTGTCCCGTCAGCGGGACCCCTATTTGTACCAGGGTGGCACCGCTCTGCAATTCGAAATCCCAAGATTCATTAACCAAAGATTATTCAAAGCCTTGAGGTGCGAAATGTGACCGCCTTTTCACCCCGGGGTGAAAAATGCACCCATTTGTCACCTTCAGTTTTAAGGGGGGATGGGCGGGCTGGACCGCGGGTCTCCAAACTCAAGTGCCTCAGTGTTAATTAAATGGGGAAAAAAACTATTTTCTCCGACAAATTTCTCCGGCTGTATTGAATATTTTTAAAAACGTTTTTTTTTTAAATAATAAATGTAGATAACTTACAGGTCCCTATAATCCCACTTTTTGAAATTGCTTCGAAATTTTTTTTAAATTTTCAATAAATAGTTTTACATAAAATATTCGAAGCAATTTCAAAAAGTGGGATTATAGAGACATGTAAGTCAGCTACATTTATCGCATAAAAAATCCAATTGTAAAAATATTCAATACAGCCGGATAAATGTGGCAGAGAAAATATTTTTATCTCCTTTGGATTAACACTGATGCACTTTGCTTTGGAGACCCGTGGACCAGCGCGCCCATTTCCTCGTAACAGTGTATAGTCAAGGTTGTATTACCCTATTTATTATTTTGAGCAAATTAGGGAGCAAAGCTTAGGGTTTTATAAATTGTTCTTATTTGTAACATATATAGGGAAGCTTTGCTTTAAGAACTTTAGCAAAACAAAGCCCCTATTACTTACGACTTGAGTAGGGTTTTTACTTGTTAATCAAGGCTGAATTACTGATGATTTTTGCGTAATTTAGTTAGCTAGGCTTATGCCAAAGTTGTTCCGTGTGATGCATAGCAAAATTGGTATTTATCATTTAGCCAAATTTTCCCGATCGACAGCTAGTATACGCAACATATATATAATCAAAATCCAATTCGTTAACGGCTACAAGTTTAATTTCGATAGAGGTATGTTCACAATTTGTTTAAATTATCATGTTTCCATTATTATTATTATCATTATTATTCTTCTTCTTATTATTATTATTTAAGGATCTGTTAAATATATTTATACATTAGAGCACTTTTCAAACTTCACACAATTATTAAAACATAAGACTTGTAACAATATGGATTTACTAATTAAGCAAAACTCATCAACACGTTAAATTTTTAATTTTACAAAAATGGGATATTATGAATGGGTACAATGCTGATATTCCTTATACTTTTAAGAGGCTTATCGGTAAGTTTCAGATTTATGCCTAAATGCCATAAACATTCATAAGAAAAAATTTAACGGATATAAAGGTTGATAGGATAAAATAACAGAAACAGAAAACAACTTAAATTTAAATAAAACGCATTTAATACTCCCACCTTGTGCGGCATCGCTCGAAATTAAATTACTCAAACGGGTAAATGTGGGGTTGTGGGGCTATTCATTGAGGGGTTTATGGCCCTTATCAGACATTCCTCACAATGATCGTCACAACATACTCCCGCGCTTGTTTTTTATGTAGCAATTCATTTGCCCGACCGGGTTTCAATCGGGTAGAAGTTATGCCGAAAGTGAGTCACTTGAAAAAGTTTTTTAACTTTTGAAATTTTGAATTGAAATATCCATTTTTCCTATTCTATGATCGTAACCCATAAGTTTTATTTTTTTGTAATGTAATATTTTTTTTTTACTAATTTCATAAAGTGTGTAATAAACTAACTTGTATTTTATGCAGCAATTCATTTCCTAGACCGGGTTTCAATCGGGTAGAAGTTATGGCGAAAGTGAATCACTTGAAAAAGTTTTTTAGCGTTTGAAGTTTTGAATTGAATGATCCATTTTTCCTATTCTATGATCATAACCCATAAGTTTTATTTTTATGTAATGTAATATTTTTTTTTACTAATTTCTTAATGTGTGTAATAAACTAACTTGAATCAAAATATCATTGAAAAATTGTACTTTTAAAAAATTGTTATTGAAAATCAAATATGAATTTGATTTACGCTGTTAAGTTTCCTAATGTTATTTCTCACAAAGTTTTATATAATTTTTTTTTATTTTTCCCAAAATCCTTATGCAATGTAATTAGCTACTTTTTACATCATTATTTTAATAATGCACTATCATTATTAACATTTTATACCTCAAAACTGCATTACGAAGGACTTCATTTCTAGAATTTCAATCTTCCTTTCACCGAAAATTTTGAAAAATTAACTGCTCTTTAACTAATAATTTCGAAACAAGCTTATTTAATATTAATATTAACATTAATAATGCTTAAAAACATGCTTCTTTAAGATCTGGCAAACCAACTTCCATGGAAACCGCAACAACAACAGCATGCTTCAAAAATATTTTAATGTTTGCAAGTTAAATTGACGTTTGTGTATTTTTGAGTCAAATTCGTTTGATATTAAATATTGATAAACATTAATATCACGCAGATAAACATTATAATACTTAGAGTTGACTTTTTTTGTTAAGAGTAAATAAACGTTTATTTTTAGAGGAACATTATGAACCAGAACTTAATGGGCTTTTTATTCATGGATCCATATATCTTTCATGTTTATATACTTAGCCGTAATTGTAGAGTGATTGAATGCGACCTTGAATTTGAATATAATTAACGCCAGGCACAGTTAAATTGTCAATGAGTCAAAAAGGGTAGCATTTATGTATTGGTGTAATAGCCATGAAGAGATACATTGTTAAATGTTTGACGACGTTCCATTTGGCGTACACTCTTAAAACAAAAGAGTAAAATTCACTCCTATAGGAGAAGTGCATTTTCGGCACCGGAAAGGAGTGGAAATTAACTCAGACTGAGTTAAAACCGCTCGTTTTAAGAGTGAAGGACGCAGATTGTTTTCTTTTATTTCTTTTACCCACTCCGAAAAAGAGCGAAATTCACTCCTATAGGAGAAGTGCATTTTCGGCACGGAAAGGAGTGGAAATTAACTCAGACTGAGTTAAAACCGCTCGTTTGATTTAAGAGTGTATGCGTGTTTTTGAGTAAAATTAGTTTGACAATAATTAAGAAACTGTAGACTCCGATGACGGAGTTTGCAGATACAGCAACCCCTCGTTATATCGCGCTTCCCGGGAGACAAGCAAAAAACCGCGATATAACCGAATGCGCGATATAACGAGCGACTTGATAGATATTGTACTTTTGATGTATTTATACTCTCAACAAAGTTTTTAACCTAAGCGCAATATGAATTTGAAAAATTAAATCTAAATCATATTAAATGATATAACTATTCTAAAAAACAGAAATTTATAAAGAAATTATTATTAATTGCTATACACATTACACATTATTGTATAGGTAATACTATATTTCACTTATTTTCTTGTAAATAATCCATCTAAAGTTAGATGCTTTGATTTTTCTCGTAAAACCTGTTTTCCGGCAAATATCACGGGGGGGGAAATTGGGCTGGCCTTTTTTGTCAAGAGTATCAATAAATACCTGGAATTTGTTTTGTAAGTAATCAAATACAAAATTTAATGGGCTATTTATTCATGGATCCGTATATTTTTTTCAAAATTGTTCTAATAGGCATGTAGCAAGAATGAAGTATAGAAGGAATTACGCCGCATTAAACAAGCCAATTTACCGTGATGGTAGTTTTTTTTAGTGAAGTCTTGAATATATTTCTTTCCAGGCAGTTAAGTTGTTAATAAATGAAAACAATAGGCAATGAAGTATTGGTGCAATGGTCAAGAAGATATTATTGTTAAAAGTTAAATAAAGTTCCAATAGCCATTTGACTTTACTCGAACAAAATTCCTTTGAAAATTAAAATGGAGAAATCAAGAAAAAAAAAGAAGATTAAATAAAAATTAATGAATAATAGACATTAAATGTTTTGTAGTAGTTTATCAGCAACTTATATGCTGTTAATTTTTAATGATTTTTTTTAAATGTTACTTATTCAATTTCAGTTATATGGGCTTGAAAGAGAATTTACCATTATTATTTCTTATTTTCATATATTGATATCCTTTAAAAATGTATGTTCTTGACTCTCAAACCAATACTTAAATTAATACCTATTTTCAGTCATTAACTATTTAAGAAAAAAAGAAATGACTTATTAAAACTCAGCTTATCAAAGCAAACACAAACAAAATATATTGATCCACGAATAAAAATCAATTTATCTATTTTGTACATATTTAAATAATAATGTACAAAACAAATTTCAAGCTTGCTTTTAAGAGGGAATGTCAGTCCCATAGAGCTAATGCCTTAGTTTTGAAATCACAACTTTTGCAAAAGAATTGCTTTGCCATGTTATAACATTTTCACCAGGGTAGGAGGATCATCGAAACATCAATTTAAAACAAATTAAAAAGATAATAACATCTGGTTATTTAATTATTAATTGATAAAGTTTTTAAATAGTGTCGCCATCTGCTGTATAAATTTAGCATTTTAACACTTCAAAAATATGTAATTAAATAACTAGATAACATTTTCGTTTCAAATTTGTTTCATTTCGATATTATGTTGATTCCCATACCTGGAGAAAAGGGATTAATAGGGCAAATCAATACTTCTGCGGAAATTGTGATTCCAAAAGTAATGCATTAGCTCTATGGGACTGACAATCCTTCTTAAAGAGGCTATGTCCGTCCGTCTGTCAGTCCGTCACACAGTTTCACAACCCAAATAAAAAATGCTATAGGTAAGTGTGATTGCGAAAAAAATGCGGCAAATCAAAACTAAGAGTCATCATAAAAAATCTCAGAAACAAATTCTTATTCGAAGCACTTCAAGTAGATATTAAAAAAAAAAACTGTAAAATTTAATACCTATTTAAAAGCATCTGAAGTCAATGTTTTGATAGAATTAAATCATCATTGCCCCTTAACAATCGCACGAGAAACCTTGTTTATATTACATAAAAATTAAAAGGCAATTTATTTTGTAATATCGATAAAAATCAATTTTAAATGACGTCATAATATACATCCCAATGATAATATTTTGTGGTTTACATTAGCTCTAACTGACAGTTTTGTGTTTCTAAATGAGTTTCTTTTGCAAACCTACTTGTTTATCTTCCAGTCAATCTCAATTCAAAACATACAAACGCCATTTGGAATCTCTTCAAACATTTAACAATGTTTATCTTCTTTTAACTATTGCACCAATATTTAATAGCTACTGTCCCTTCCCGTTCATTAACAATTTAACTGCCTGAAGATGAATATATTCAAGACCACACATTTAAAAAAAACTACAATCACGGATAATTAGCAATCGTGAAAGAAGACGTTAAGCGGTGGAACAATAATATTAAACAAAAAAGAACAATGTGCAATGGCGCATAGGTATTCCGTCCATACGTTCGGTAGAAGGCGTCGAAATTGGCGGAGAATGGAAAGACCACACCCAACCTGCCCTCCGGACATAGAATGTCGGGATATTAATTTAGTAACCATAAGATATTTTTAAACTGTTGTAGTACCAAGATCTTTGTATGGCCAAATAAAATGGATCGGAAGAGGTAGAGTCTATAGGGTGACCAGACGTACTGCATTTCGCAGTACAGTTTAGTTAGTTGTTCGACTATATAGGTATAAAATTGTGCAATTGGTTTCCGTTTAATTTTTTTTTATAGTTTTACAAATAAAAACAACGTAATTAAAAAAAGGTTTATGAAAATTTAATGATTATTTCATAGTCGAGAAGTTAATCACTGGAACTAATCTGGTCAGACTACGTAAGAGCGTTGGCCCAGGATAGGTTGGAAAGGACTTGATGCCTTATGTGCCAGTTTGGAGCGAAGAGGATGATAAGTAAGTACTATACTGAATGTAGAGACATGAATGAATGTTATGTGAAACTTTTGGGTTTTTCTGTTTGTCTCTAGATGGCTGTTCGAAATTGTTTAAATTTAAGTTGTTCATCAATTTTGGCGTAACTTTTCGAGCAACTTTGCTGAGGTTGATTCGTGAGTTTTTTTTTTTTATATACTTACGGTTTACGCTTTCTACGTAGACAAAAAATTTAATATGTACATAAAAATAATCTATTAGGTAAAAATTATTTTTCAGAAACTTTAGAAAGCATCAACGCCGAAAAGAAAACTGAAACGAATGCCGTAATTATTTGAGATAAATCGAACATTCATCAAGATAAGTGCAATCGCAAATAGAGTACACATTAAATGACGTTTTGTAACAATTTTTAAAAGCTCACAAGTATAGAATACTATATGGTTGGGTACACATGGATGAGCTCTTGTTAAGTTCGAGTATATGATGCATCAGTCCAGTGACATATACAGCAAAAAACTACACCGTCGAAATACCCCCAAAACTCTCGCCAACTCCACAGAGATCCAAACCAAACCAAATCCGAAATATAGACATTAGCCGAAAGTGGTGTGCGTGACATTGACCAAAGGGGTTTGCGTGACGGGGCGCGACGTGAGAGTCGCGCTTTTTGGGCCTTCGCCCTTTTTCTTAATCGACTGCTGGCGAATGTCATTTGTCGACACGGGGCATTGCTTCTTAATTATACCCAAGGAAAGGAAGGGGGAGGCATCATAAATCTCTGCTTCGTTAGGGGTGTCGTTGTCATGTAGTTTCTGAAGGTTTCTCGGTGATTAGTTCTGCAGGGTTATGGTAATTGGACGGATACAAGTTTTTTTTTTTCAAATTCATAACTAATATTCTTATTTTTGATTAATACTTGAAATTCGTATTTATAGTTGGTGATTATATTGTTGGAAGTTGATGATTACTTAATTAAAATTATTTGTTTTAGGTCATGCTACTAAATTGCCACGCGAATATTTGTTTTATTGTACGCTGAGTGGCAACGGTGGCTAGATAGATTTGCTGTTAGTATAGTTACTATAGTCACAAAAAGTTGAATTCGTGGGGCTGGGATAGTCTGGTTGGTAAGGTCTTGGACTGGTATCCCTAAGGTTGCGAGTTCGAGCCCTAACCGCCGAAGACCCCCGTGTACGCTAATGGTGACTGGTGCACGTTAAATTACGTCGTGGTCACAAAGTCCTTTCAAGTTCCCATACCCTATCAGTACCTCTGGGGGTGACAAGTCAATTCTGGGGATCCTCTAGTTGGCCTCTGTCACTAAAAATTAGATGGATCGGAAAAATATTTTTACAAAATTTAACTATTTCCCCAATTTTTGTCAATGTTCGTTATTTTTTAAAGGTTTTTATCATAGTTTTTTTAGCTTTATGCCTATAAAGATTATGCCTATATAGTTTCAATATTTTGTTTCCACTGAATTCATTTAAAAACAATTGGGGTTAGTATAAGATTTTTCAAAAGAATTTAAACACGATGTCTTACACACACAAGTTTTATAAAATCAAATTCGCAAAAAGTTTGGACGAAATAGAAAGAAATTATTTGCATTTTCGAAATAAGCGTCCAAAAATACATAGAAAAAACAATGTTGTACATATTTTAGTTTACCGACATAAAGTTAAAATTCAAAGACTAGTGTAATCTTTTCCATTTTCGCTTATTACCATCAACCAATTTTTAAATTAGTGAATTGTTGATTATTAATTTTGTAAAAAAAAATTAATCTACATTTTATATTGTGGAAATTTATCCACAAATCCAAATACCAGAAGTTTGACCTATTATTTCCCACTGTCCTACTGTTTTCAGACATTCTCAATAAAATTCAGATTTAGGTAATTAGCCTACAAATAGCCTACTTCATTTTCTCAAAATTAGGCTCACTGACAAAATACTCTTCATTAAAAAAATTAAAATTTGAATATTTAAAAAAAGAGGTAAAAAAACGACACCAATTTGCCTTTTAATTCGGCTTCTCTACAAATATAGTCTCTTACAATCCGCGCTCTGGATGAAAGATTTTCACTTTTTTCAATCAACCAAACCTTATATAGTGTGGAAAAAAATTATCAAAAGTAATGATACATGTTAAGGGCATATTTAAATAATTGAAAATATTACAAATACAGTTTATATTAAAAATTACTAATGCAGTATGCTTTTACAATAAAAGTAATGTGATTCTTAGCTATGAATTAAAAACAGCTTAATATGCCACTAAAATGTAGGGCAAAATCGTGCTGTTTTTCATAATTAAATTTTTTAATTAGTTTTTCTTCTTCGAACGAAGCGCTTATAAAATTTTAATCCAATTGCTTGATGCATAAAACACATAATAACATAATAAAAGAGGTTACATTTATAAAATGTGAGATTAAAAACAAGATAAAATTAGGTTGTGCATTAACTAAGTAAATTATGAAAGTTTATTTTAGAAAACTACATTAAAATTTTTCCGTCTCTCATAGGTATTTGTATGTTGACCTTTTTAATTAAATAGAAAACAATATACGTAGCTCTAAAAGTAAAGGAGGATGTTATTTAAGAGTTGTAAACTGTGTTTCTATTTCTCTATATCTTTGTTAATTTAATTCGGAATTTCCTTAAGTTTTTTAATACCAGTTACAGCATTTGTATGAAATATAATGAAAAGTTTAATTTAGTTTTAATTACATAAATTATGGAAAAGTTTGTTTCTAAAAAACAAATTACTGAAAAACTACGTGTCGTACACATGTTCAAACAAAAAATATTGTCATTTACTTCTTCAAATATGAGAACCTCCCAGTACTTTTAGCTAATTTTAAAATAATTTAAAAATATGTATTAACCCCAGCTAATTTTAAAATATGTATTAACGTCTTAGAAAGTGTTAAAACTTCTTATTTTCAATAGACCATGCGGGAAGAGTTGGATGCTAAAATATCATTGAAAAGTTTCAACTACGCATTGATTAAATTATGAAATTACGGCTCTCCAATTACACTTAACACAACATTATAAAATAATGCACAACCCATTATAAAAAATATCTATTTTCAACAAAATATCTTCTTAATGTCAGCAAATATCGATGAAATACACAAAAGGAAGTTAAATAATCGCATCTGGTGCAAGTAATAAGTTAACAAAAAGCATTCGCTCTCTCAATTGCTACATCTCACAGTCATTTCATCGAAATAGAACTTAAACGAAGTGCAAAATAAAGAGACTCAAATAACCCGCACGGATGTCTCATGTGCAATTTTATTTCTACTAAACTCTTGAAATTTCTTCATATTAGATGGAGGACCATCTCTTCCCAAGCATTGTGGAAGAAGAATGTATTTTAGTGCTGATAAATTAAACGTAACGTTACTCCGGGTTGACGTTCCGACGAAAGGTCCCATATTACTACTAATTGATACAACAGAAACAGTATTCAAGTACTTTATAGGGTAGGTAGGTACATATATATTCCAGCTTGTGTGCTTGATCAGAGACCCGCTTATAAACCTTCGTCAAGTAAGACAGACACAGAAAGAATTTTTACTGTCACAGAGAAAGGGAGTATACCCAGGGCGAAGGCGGGAATCGAACCAGCACCCGGTACAGCGAGCAGACTGCTAGCGTAATGGTCCAAACCACTCAGTTATCCGGGCCCCTAGTATTAAAGTACTGTCCCTCTGCCTCCTCTAGTACATTGCCAAGTTAAATTATTGAAATCCCTTCCTAAGCCTTGAAAAATTAACTGAAAAAGATACGGAAAATCCATGCATCCGGCGCTGGCATGAGCACTGTGGCTGAAGCAAAAAAAGCGGAAGCTAACGAACGTACCATTCTTCATGGCATCAAGTAATTTGTAAGAAGAACGCATTCTAGTGCTGTAAAAAAAGTAAAAATGTGGTGTAACAATTATTCCAGGGTAATGTCAACCGTAACGTTCCGTATTACTACTATTTGATACCACAGAGACAGTGAACTAGCCTTCTCGATGTTAGTGTCAAATTATTGAAATCTCTTCATAAGTCTTGAAAAATGAACCGAAAAAGATAAGGCAAATTTGTGCATCCGGCGTGAGCACTGTGGCTGGTAAAAATGTGGCGTAACGTAACTCCAGAGTAGCGTTTCATGTGACGTTTCATAATTTTACTATTTGGTACCACCGAGACAGTATTCAAGTACTAGCCTTCTCGAGATGTCAGTGTCAAATTATTGAAATCTCTTCATAATTCTTGAAAAATTAACCGAAAAAGATAAAGCAAATCCTTGCATCCGGCGTGAGCACTGTGTCTGAAGCAAAAAAAAAAAGCATCCGCTAACGGACGTCCCATTCTTCATGGCATCAAGCATTGTGGAAGAAGAACGTATTCTAATGATGTAAAAATGTGGCGTAACGTAAGGTTAACGTTCCATATTACTACTATTTGATATCACAGAGGAAGTATTCAGGTTCTAGCCCACCGCCTTCTCGATGTGATTGTCAGATTATTGAAATATCTTCATAAGTGTTGAAAAACTAACTAAAAAAGATACCGCAAATCCGTGTATCCAGTGTGAGCACTGTGACTGAAGCAAAAAGTGGCCGCTAATGACCATCCCATTCATCATGGCATCAATAGTATTGGAAAGAAAAGCGTATTTTAGTGCTGTAAAAATATGGTGTAACGTTACTCCAGCGTAACGTCTACCCTAACGTTCCATATTACTACTATTTGATACTGCAGAGATCCTCACTGCCTACTCAAGTACAATTGTCAAATTATTGAAATCTCTTCATAAGTCTTGAAAAATGAACCGAAAAAGATAAGGCAAATCCGTGCATCCTGTGGCTGAAACAAAAAAGCGTCCGCTAATGACCATCCCATTCATCATAACATCAATGAGTATTGGAAAGAAAAGCGTATTTTAGTGCTGTAAAAATATGGTGTAATGTTACTCGAGGGTGACGTCTACCGTAACGTTCCATATTACTACTACTTGATACTGAGCAGAGATCCTCACTGCCTACTCAAGTACAATTGTCAAATTATTGAAATCTCTTCATAAGTCTTGAAAAATGAACCGAAAAAGATAAGGCAAATCCGTGCATCCTGTGGCTGAAACAAAAAAGCGTCCGCTAATGACCCTCCCATTCATCATAACATCAAGTATTGTGGGAGAAGAAGAAGAAAACAAAGCGGCGGCCCCATCTCACGGGTGGTCCGCTGGAGAAGCGCCCGTAATAAAGCAATATTAATATAAAGCCGAGTAATAAGAGGTTGCTGAAAGCTGTTATCATAATTAGCAATCTGTCATAAGTGTCAGGTAGGTATTACCTCCGGTGCCGACCAATCATTGGCAGAGCCAGGTGCTGCTTGAGCAGAGGTGTCTGAGTTACCTGCTCGAGGCACGGGTGAGATGCGGGTTCTTCTGAGAACACAGTTATTTCTCAAGTTTCATCAGTAAATTTATCCTGAAGTTTGTTATCTTATTATCTCTTAATTTTGTTATCTGTATTGAAGTTTGTTATCAGATTATTTCTTTATTCGGATTATATATTTCTGATTTTTCATAACATTATTCACTTCAAGTAGAATACTTAACCAGCAAGTATTAACATAATGAAAATACACTGCGAAAAATATCCCTTTCATTTACCTTCACAGTGTGATGGTAAAAGTAATGGTTGGTTGTTACACATATATAGATTCCGGTTTGTGTGCTTGATCAGAGACCCGCTTATAAACCTTCGTCAAGTAAGACATATACAGACAGAATTTTTACTGACACGCAGAGAGAAATTACACCCAGGACAAAGGCGGTAATCGAACCCGCACCCGATACAGCGCGCAGACTGCTAGCGTAATGGTCTGCGATCCAAACCACTAAGCCATCTGGGCCCCATGGTAAAAGTACTGTCATCCCCCTGTGATTCGAATTTACATGTGATATTAAATTTATTGTGTGGTACCGTTTAAAACTTTTGTTTCAATAGCAGTGATTGGATGCGCCCATCTTTTCTGTTTAAACGCTATTGGAGCAAGTTGTTCATGTGAATCTATACGTCAAAAAATCACTTTGCTGTAAAGCAAACATTGCAATACTGCGATCCAAAAAATATCGCAAAATGATCAGTAACTTTACAGTTTTTTACCGTGTACTTCACTTCCAACGAGGCTTGTCAACTGTTGAGATTGTAATTATAGATATGGTTTCTATTATACGTTACGTGACGAAAGTAGATATTTTACTTTTATTCCAATAATAAATTTATTTTAAATAACGCCACACTGGAGCTGTACACGGGCAATCGGTGAAAGGTATTACTCAGGGTCAATTTCGATGTTGAGTAAAAAAAATATATCACTTTAAAAATGTAGTTTGATTTCCTTTTAAACTTTTAATTTTATTACTATATAATTCTTATTTACTGCGATATTACGCGGTTCATTTTTCCAGAACCAACAGGGACTAAGAGAGTTTATAAAACTTCAAACTAAATAACCGTTAAAACAAGATGAAACGTAGCCTTTTGAATCTTTCTTTCTTGACTTTCATGGAATTGCTCAACAGGAGAAAAACACCACTCTGTTCTCTGGCAGTGTTAATCTCCCATGCAGAATAAAACATCTTTTTCACAATGTATCGGATCGTGCAAATGGGCCCTCTACTTACATTATACAAATGTTTCTGAGATGCTACATGCATTTGCGAGATTACCTTTTCCTTGCCTCGCATCGGGTTGATTACGCGACGCCCCCGGCCTCCTTTGTTTCTTGTTTTTATTAATGAAATGATTTGTAATTTGTTACAGCGTTCGTATGATGATGAGTTGACACGATTTCCATTTCCGATTTGAGTTGAAGAAATCGAGACGAATGATTAGCTGCAAGCTTAGTGAAGTAACTCACATGGAGGATTACACCACTGTTAATCGTGGTTACATTTATTTTACCAGGTTTTAACTGGAATCAAATTGGTGTGATGCTGCTTGTGAAATGCTTCATTATTGAATCAAGTATCTCAAGTATTGACGATTGTACTTTGTAGCAAATTCGTACATTGCATTATATCAGTGGCGTAGCAAATCTTGGAAAAAATACTAATTGAGGATTTGTTGCATAATTGGTTTTTTATAATTATTTTTTTGTTAATAAATTTTTTTGAATATCATTTCATAGATGTAAAATTATCAACCCAAAAGTATATAATAAGAAGCAGAGCAAACTCAAAGATGTAGAGAGAGAGAGAGAGAGGTTTTGGATATTTCTAAGAAATATATTTACTTAATGTAAAATGTACAATCGTGGGTTTACTTATGTCTCGAATAGAGCATTGAAATATAAATTAATAACGGTTTTACAATAGCATTTTTGTAACGTCATTACCCAACACTGAAATATTAGATAGAGAAATAGATAATTAGAGGGAAAAATATATTTGATTACTTGATATATTTTATGTAAAATATAGAATATATCAGGTGTCGATTGAATATCTCAATCTATTGGTTAAATATACAGTCCTTGGACAAATTATTAGGCGCACTGTATTTTTTTAGTAATTTTATGTTTCTTAAGAGTTTTTATGCAATAATGGTATATTTAAACTACAATATTATTTATTGATTTTTATTTAAAAGAATTGTTGTAGACTAAAAAACTAAAAAAAACCTCCTCGGCGCAACAGCCCATTACTGGGCCAAAGCCTGCCGTGCCCATTTCAACTTTCGTGACCTAGGGCTTTGGGGTGCTAGGCATATGTCTCGGTAAGGTGGTCAGCCTCACGCGGAATCCCCAGTGTTTAGTTCCCAAGCTTGCTTGGTAGCCATTTTATCAACCCACTCAAGGGATGAAAGGATGGGTCAACCTCGCCCAATCCGGCATTCGATCCCCGGACCTGTGGCGTGGCAATGCGAAGCCCTACCACTAAACCACTGGGCCTCCTACATAGACTACATATTTGTATTTATACAAATATGTAGACACAATATCACCCGGTAATTAATATTTTACATGAAATCATGCAGTGCGTCTAATAATTTGTCCAGGGACTGTATATACACCAACCTTTAACATCACTATAAAACACTTCGTGGATTCACTGCCCCACACAATGCATCGCTGGAATGGAGCAATACCAAGGGGTTTAGGGTGGTGATTTCAATAAGATGAATTCATCCAACATCCAAACTGGATCAGTGAACTCTGAATTAGAATCCCCGAACGGTGGGTGCTAAAAGAATGGCCGGAAAATGAGTTTTTGGTTCCTGGTCCAGTCACGCGTACGAAATAGCTGCCTCCCCCGCTGTATAGAGGGGCTCGAATATACGGCGTGATCCATTAAGTTATTTAACAAAGGGCGGTTGTTTGGAGTTTCTGTTTTTCCATTGGTTTCTTTAGTCGTATATCTGATATGTAATGCGCCGTTCAATATCGTAATGTCAGAATGGTAAGTGTAAATATGTAGATGTGGTATAATAGCACATTTTGTGCTTTCAGGGAGAGAGTAGGAGGATATTGTCTAGTAAATAAATTTAGGACTCTAGGTTCATCAAGACAGCAATGAAACTAATTTAGAATGGTCGAAAAAAAGCAACGTATAAAACGCAAAGGGATAGTTATGGAGCTAAAAATAATAAAGGAGCTAAAAAATCCAGCTCCAGATAAATTGAGCTAAAAAATCCATGTGATGCGAAACAGAATGCTTGGATTAATTGATTAACTTACGTCATCCTATCAGTTGCACTTAAGTTATTGGTGTTTGGTTCATCGTCGATTTGAAGGAAGTACACCTAGATTTAGAAAGTAAGTTACTGACTCAATTCATATTAAGTGTAACGGTTTTAAGGTTTTGACTAATATTCGACAAAGTTAGCACCTGATTAACATCCAAAGAAAACTGAGCAAAGCTCTTACGATAGGTTTACACTGTAAAAAAAGCTATAATTTACCATTACTGTGCCACAAAACATACCTTAATTTGACAGAATTTTTTTATAGTGTACACTCTTAAAACAAACGAGCGGTTTTAACTCAGTCTGAGTTAATTTCCGCTCCTTTCCGGTGCCGAAAATGCACTTCCCCTATAGGAGTGGATTTCACTCTTTTTGCGGAGTGGGTAAAAGAAATAAAAGAAAACAATCTACGTCCTACACTCTTAAAACGAGCGGTTTTAACTCAGTCCGAGTTAATTTCCACTCCTTTTCGGTGCCGAAAATGCACTTCCCCTATAGGAGTGGATTTCACTCTTTTTGCGGAGTGGGTAAAAGAAATAAAAGAAAACAATCTACGTCCTACACTCTTAAAACGAGCGGTTTTAACTCAGTCTGAGTTAATTTACACTACTTTCCAGTGCCGAAAATGCACTTCCCCTATAGGAGTGGATTTCACTCTTTTTGCGGAGTGGGTAAAAGAAATAAAAGAAAACAATCTACGTCCTACACTCTTAAAACGAGCGGTTTTAACTCAGTCTGAGTTAATTTACACTACTTTCCGGTGCCGAAAATGCACTTCCCCTATAGGAGTGGATTTCACTCTTTGGTTTTAAGAGTGTAAGTCACTAACTGATTTATTCCCATATGCAGAAGGAGAAAATGGGATTTCTTGTTCATTGAAAGGATAGTTCTAAAATATCAAGTCGTTACTACTTTTTCGCAATCCCCCCCTACATAGCGGGAAAGCAAGCCAGCAGAAACCTACCCGGGGGCGGCCTTCCCCCACCTCGCAAAAAGGCCGCAAAATTTTCTCCGGCCGCGGAATTCCTTTGCTCCGCCCCTGCGAAAAGGAACGCCAGTTTGTAGAACCCCCCCCCCCCCCTTCGTGAAACAAAAAAAGAACGAGAAAAAATATTCTATTCCACCTCCCCCCCCCCCCCCTCAGAATTAAAGGGTAAACTGCGACGACAAGTAAACGTTTGCTGCTTTGCGATAGCGCTTCTTTTTTGGGGGCTTGAAAGATAGAGATGGAATGATTGGGTTCTTGTGGATGAATAGGTAACCGCTACTTGGTTGTACGTAACCCATTAAAGATGATTATTAACAAGATTTCCCTTGCGAAAAATTAGTTTTCTGCCCAATTTTATATTAAAAAAATACTATTAGACGGATAAAGACCGTAGTTCTGAACGATTTAAGCAGAACAAATTAAGTTACACGAAAAATGATTTTAAACAATTTTTAAAGTTAGCGTTTTAATTCGGAAATGAAGGTGAAACTGGTGTTAAAAAAGTCGTCGTTAATGAGCGAAACGATCCTTTTATTTAGAAAAATGAATTAAAACCTCTCTTGGACATGATCATGTAAAATAACCAATAGCTAACAAAGTATTGTCTGTACAATGCAATGCAAATAAACGATCACAGCAGAAATTGTGGTGAATTTTTTAGATTTTTCTTAGTGTCAATAGTTACAATGGATATTTTTTACGCTTTAGATGTTTCTTAGGTCCAAATATTACAAGATATTTTTAAGCTTTTAGATAGTTTTTTATGTCCAAAGTTACAAGGAAATTTTTTCGTTTATGATAGTTTTCGTAGTGTCCAAATGTTTACAATGATAATTTTTACGTTTATAAAGTTTTTCTTTTAGTGTCCCAAAATATTTTACAAATGGATTAATTTTTTACGATTTTATATATTTTCTTAGTGTCCAATAGTTTTAATGTATTTTGTTACGCTTTAGATAGTTTTTGTGTCCAAATTTGCAATGATTATTTTTAGCATGCGCTATAGTGAGCATTTGGGATGTAAAATCAAAATATTCCTATAGACTCAATGTTTCAAAGTGTTTTAGTGCATAAGACCAATTTCTAGGGTATAATGCATACTAATGATTGATATTATGGATAAGCTTTTTCTAAAAAAAAATATTTTGAGGGATGCTAAAAAAATCTAAGCTGAAGAAATCTGTCATAAATAAATTACTCGGTAAAAAAAACTCCTCTAATTTGAAATAACCCAGTGCTGTAATTGACATATGATATCAAATTTATTGTGTGGTTAAAGCAAAAAAGATTGCGTTCCTGTTAGTGATTGGATGCAAATGCACAGGTTGACATTGCAGGCAATGAATATGCTGATTAGCAAAGGAAGCCAGAAATCTTAACATTAATAATAATAAAGTTTTTCTTCAAGATGCAAATACAATCGCTAAATCTAAATTAAGAGAAAAAGCTATTTAAACGAAGCACCTTCTTTGTAATTTAAATGCAGATAGATCCATCACCAAAACCATTGCCAGACTAAGAACCAATCACCACAGAGGCATGGAAATAAACAAAGAGGGCAGGAAGGTGTATAGAAACTGTGACAACTGCCCTGATACGCAGTTTACACCAAACCACATTTTTGAATGTCCGGCAATGAGTGCCAATTTGAGAGACATTGGAGTTCTGACATCATTAATAGATCTTTATGACATTAATATCCAAAAAATTGCAGACGCATGTTATCAAAACACATGGTTTCATTTAGCTTCACATTCACATTTCGGCAACGTCATAGATACGACAAAAAAAATTGGATGCACCCATATTCTTGTTTGGACGCTATTTAGAGTTAGATGTTTATGCGGCTCAGTATACGTCGTAAAAACATAACTTTGCTATGTGAAACAAACATTACAATTCTGTGATGTAAAAAAATAACAACAAACTATGGTATAATTTTGCAGAAATTTTTTTATGTGCATACAGTTAAATTCAAGAATATTCCGTTTAAGCTTACTTTCAAAAAAATCTAGGAGAAACCGCAGATTTTTTTCTTAACATCTTTAGCACAAGCCACTGTTGTTAGCTCGTATATATCGTTTCGTTGCCTTGCTTTTTACCGCAGTGTCTTATTTCGGTTTCTTTTTAGGTTGGCGAATTTCTTCTTAGTACTGTTTTTGTTTGAAGCGTTTGTTATGCAAATGCACGAAAATGTAATCTGAGGTGGGAGTGAAAAACCGTTGAATTTGCTTTTTTTTTAAAACCCCTCCTCACTCTTCTTGTGTTTTTAGGAACCAGTCAAACAAGTGGGTATTTTTTTTTAATGTTTGCATGTGAAATTGGGAAGTGTTTTCTGTGCATAAATGGGGAGACACGCAAGTCTATTTTTGGTTGGGCGTCTTTTTTAAAAATAAAAACTTAGGTGTCTTGATGAGTACATCTTTCAGAGAAAAGGTTAAGTCATAGATTGCGCAGTTTTTCTGAAACCTTAAACGTTGAAATAGGAAAAGTTTTTTTTTAATGCGTTTAAAGTGGAACGCTTTTATTTTAAGGGCGAACGAGCCCGGTCGACCGCGGGTCCCCAAACCAAAGTGACTCAGTGGGGAAAAATTATTTCCAATATAAATAATCCAAAATAAAATTCCAATGGGAAAAAATTATTTTCTACCGTAATACCGTAATTCGTAATACCGTAATTCCACATTTTCTCTACCGTATTAAAAAATTCTACAATTTTTTTTAATGATAAATGTGGATAACTTTAAAGTCTCTATTATCTCACTTTTTTGAAATTGCTTCGAATATTTTGAGTAAAATTTATTCACTGAAAGTTTAGAAAAATATTTGAGCCAATTTCAGTTGATAATTCTAATCTCTCCAGTATATATTAATTAAATTTAATTGACGATTATATTAGGGCCTTAACAATGCACACTGATATTTAGTACTATTATACTATTATTATTGTTATTACTATCTAGTGTTATACCGTGCGGTAGTGTATTCTTATATGTTAATAAATGTTTAATTAACTAATTTGTCTTCTCATTTGCTGTCCAGGGATATTGCGGTAGAATTGAGTAATTAATATAGTTTTTAATAAATTATGATAAGTTCTGATATATTTATTATAACTAAATTATGAAGTTCTTGTTAAATGTAAATAACGCAAATGTACTGAATATCACTATACGACGTGGCCATATCATGAAACATATTAATTAGCATCATTAGCATCATATATATATAAAACCCTTAATTTAATCAACAATTCTCCGGCCCAACACATGTATTCTTCCGAAATGGAGCTCAGCATCTGCTCTTTAATGTTTTGGACAAATATACTTAATATAAAAAATATTTTAAGGTATTTTAAAATCAATTTATAATTTTGTTGTAATCGTCAGTTGTGTGAGAACAACACAAATTTGTGCATGTCATCAACTCAATTCTGGTATTGAAACAACACAATATTGTAAAGTTGCTATTTTTTGCACAATACTTGTATTCCTCTTCTACCACTGAGTGTATATACTATGTCTGAGTGTATATACTATGGGTATATATTTTCTGAGTGTATATACTATTCGCATATGTTTTTCTGATTGCATATATATACTATGCGTTGTAAAATCTTACAATTCTGGAGTATAGCATGTTTCTTACCTGTATTTCATAAGAATTCCTCTTACGTTCGCAGAACATGAAGTGGGTTCAGAATATTAAATCCCAAGTCGTACGACTATATTCGTTTTTTTTTTCCATTCTCAACAAAAGCGGAGAAAGAGAGACCGTGTGTATCTTTCTTGACAACAGCAATCATCGAACAAAACAGCGTGCTTCCAGAATCGAGTAACGGTAAAGAAATGCGAAGAACGATTCGAACGTTTTCTAGTAGAATAGATATATATTTGGGGATTCCCTGTGCATACATAGAAAGAAATCAAATGGAATACATTTCGAAGCAAAGAATACATTTCGAAGCAAAGAAATGATGGAATTCTTTCGACTCACACACAACCGAAATTCCGAGGCGAATTTTCTGCCCAATACGAGTGGGAGAAGGTTGCTATGTGCGAGTGATTATTTAATAGAAAATCCAAATTTTATTCCAAAATGTTGCGGTTTGAAAAACGAAATAAAAAACACGATTTTGAAATAAATAAAATATAAAAATTTTATGTATCAATACAGTTAGGAGATTTTGTAACAACAATTAATACTCCTTTAGGGGTCGGGATAGCCTGGTCGGTAAGGTCTTGGACTAGCATCCCTAAGGTTGCGAGTTCGAGTCCCGCTGCTTTCCGAAGACCCCCGTGTACACTAATGGTGACTGGTGCACGTTAAATTCGTCGTGTTCACAAAGTCCTCCAAGTTCCCATGCCAAATCAATGCCTCTGGGGGTGATAAGCAAATTGTGGGGATCCTCTAGTTGGCCTCTGTCTCTAAAACTTAGATGGATCCACTTGTGTGTGTTGTGTCTGTCTTACTTGACGAAGGTTTATAAGCGGGTCTCTGACCAAGCACACAAACCTGAATATATATGTCTACCAACCAACTCCTTTATTTCAATTTCGGTCTAGTGCAAATATAGGGGCACTATTAGTATTTAATATAAGGTTCCTTAAATGTGAATATTTATTTTAGAACTTAGCAGATATTCTTGATTGATTCACTTAAACTTTTTTAAGAACCATACATGAAATAAAATTTAGACCCGTTTATTTTTTAAAGCAAAATATAAAGCGTGGATTTTTACAAATAAAATACAGTTTCTTTTTAACTATTGCGGTCGGGAGTGTTTTATTTGAAATTATGCTTGAAGTATATGTTTTAAAGTAAAAATATATTCTTTACACAAGGTAAAATATTACTTCCATCATAATGAAACATTTTCTTAATAAATATTACTGTGTTTATAATTGCATAAAGAAGTTGTTTTTTTTAAACCAATGTAAAATTTTATTATAAGGGATGATTTTTTAAATTGTACTAACTTTAGCAACTAAACAATGCTTCCATGTAACTGTGGTGTAAGTAACAATTTTAAAACGCTTTTTAAATTTGAAGAGCAAATCAAATTAAGTAAAGCACGTTACATTATTTGGTTGCAATAAGTATAGATGGGCTATTCCGCAATTTTTTTCATTTAATTTACAACTACTACTACTACTACATATATATTCCGGCTTAAATGTGCTTGATCAGAGACCCGCTTATGAAGACTTCCGTCAACTAAGACAGACACAGAAAGAATTTTTACTGTAACAGAGAAAGGAATATACACCCAGGGCGAAGGCGGGAATCGAACCCGCACCCGTTACAGCACGCAGACTGCTAGCGTAATGGTCCAAACCACTCGGCCATCCGGGCCCCCATTTAATTTTAAAAGTTGTAGTGATAATCACTTTTTGTACAAGCGACTTACACTACAGAAATTACAGGTATTTTTGCATTGACCCACTCACAAAAAGAAAAGTCTTAATTACAACAAAAATTTCGAGCTTAATCACCGCGACGAAAACTTCTCCCATAGTGCAAATGATTCTTCATTGTCAGATTAAATTATATAAGCCTTATATATGTGACGGGCCATTCGTCTTGCCCTTGTCGTCTTGAGGCCGTCTAAAAATGAGGCGCGGCCAATTCCGTGTGGATTTTTGTAGTTTATATAATAGATGGGTCACCACCGGCTTATTATTCATGAATACCATTTCATTCTGTTTCCAGAAGCATCCATTTTGCTTTGTGGGAATTTCTGTGGAAAACGGTTCATTAGCATTCGGTTCTCATTAGCATATCAGGAGACAAGTGTTGGTTGGATACGTCATTCAAAATAAAATAATTGTTCTGGATCGGCTTGTGTGTGGGAAAAGTCAGACTGCATATTCCCCGGCCTCGTTTTACATCTTAAACTATAGGTACTTAAAATAATTTTCGTAGTTTTTAGTTTCATAACAAAAGTACTAGAAATGAATATGAAATTTATAGATTTTTCCAACCATCGATAACAACTGTAAAAAAACCTTTTTTTGTGATAAAGTAAAATTCTTTGATATAAAATGTTGCTGTGCCGTGTGTTGTTTGCTATGATGATTAAACTAACAAAAAAAATTGACAATATTTATATTTAGTAGAGACATTATTTTGTTTCTTCATACGGTTCTACTACAATTCAGAGTTAGATAAATTCGTCTTTATTGTATGGTTTCAAAAATTCTACAAATTACTAAAAAAGAATTTTAAGTTGTATTGCATTCAATATACTTTCTATTTCTTATCATATATTTTATCTTATCATTTATTTATCAAGCAAACAGGTTCGGTTTTATGCAACAAAATCCTTTTTTAATGAAATATTCCATATGTTAACTAAATAGTTGATTTCAAAATTGTTAAAAATTCGAATCTATGCATCTATGTTTCTAAGTAAGCTCCCATTGAACAATGATATTTTTTTAGTAATCAATCATGTCAATCAGCTTTGCTCGACCTTGCTCGTTCCATTAAAAAAACAAATATAGCATGGATGAATAGAATTGTAATATGAATTTATTTCAGTGTTGGAAATAAAAACGTAAAAAAATCTTTAAATAACTACCAAATAATAAAACTAGCATAAATTAATATCCAAACTGAAGAATAGCAAATGTGAAACTATCACAATACGAAGAAGCAGAAATCAAGAACAATTTTGTTGCCAAGAAAACTCTGACCCATTTAAGGAATTGATCTTTGACAAACAAAACATTTTTAAAAATAAATCTTCCAGTGCAGTCCCATTTGATATTTAGCCAAATAAATACTTAACTCATGAAGAGCCAGTCTGATATGAAATATCGTTATTAAACAGCACAAAACGCACCGCAAAAGTCACGAAAAAAGCTAGGTGTCCAACTCCGCCCCATTGAAGCAGATAGATAGATGACTCGAGCAGATTATCTCATCCTCCCTCGTGACGGAATAATATTTGATCTCTCACAAGAAAAGAAAATACAAAAAGGAACCAAGACCTAAAAAAAAATAAGAAAGAAAGGAAAAAAATCGCAAAAATACCGCGATCCCAATCCCAGACACCCCATTCGGCACACACAGACAGACAACAAGCCATCCCGACATTATCTATTACTTCCCCAGACAAGTAAGCAAACGCGTCGATAATCGCTCGTAAATCGCAGAAGAATGCTGGCCTAACATCAAAAGCCAGCAGCTGCGATGGGTGGCCATCCATCCAGACATGAAACAGTGGCCGGTACGAGCTCTTTTTGCCAAGCCATCTGCACTAAATAGGTTTCATCTCTTTTCAGGGAGGCGGCCATTGTTGCTATTGTTGGTGGGATCTCTGTCACTTCTTCAATGGGCAGATGCGACTCTGAGGTCTTTGTCGCGGGCCGGGGCTCTCCCACGAAGCCCATTGTTGGTGCCGGTTATGGGAGTCAAAACTTTTTTTTATTTTTATTATGCCGCTTGCCTTCCATTCATTGTGAGAAGCGCGTTTGGTTGGAAATGTTTACCAGTCGTGTCGGACAGACAGAGACAATTCCGGAAAAAGTGGTTGGGTGTCAGTGGGCGCTGTTTCGCACGAAAACGTCTTTAGCAGGAGGGGAGCATTCCTGAATTCTTTCTTCTTTCTCGAGCCCCGGAGATGTTTTCCCACAATGAAGCAGTCTTTGGTGAAAGGAATATATTATAGAGGTGTTTGTCAAATTTAGTAATGAGGGAAAAGCTAAGCTGTTGTGATTTTTTTGGTTGAAGATACCTTAACTATTTACTTCTGGCAGAAGTTAAATCTTTATTGAACACAATTTAATAGAATATAATAAATAGCAATTATTATTTTCTGCAGGAAGACCGAGGTAGTAATTGAAACATTGGTTAGTTTCCAGTTGGCGCTGTTATACAGGAATATTTATGCCTTTAGCAGGGAGGTTGCATTCTATTCACGCTATTTTCTGCTTGGAATATTTTCTGTTAGTCCTACAGTTTTTCCATTAGAGTATTTAACAAATTTAGGTAGTGGATCATGCTGAACAGACTGCTATCTTGTTAGAACTCTTGAACCTCAGTTATTGTTTGAGTACTATTTAATAGAATCCATAATTTAAACATAGATCCATGGATCCGAATTTTTAACAATTTTGAAATCGGCTATTTAATTAACATATGGATTATTTCTTTCAAAAAGGATTTTGTGGCATAAAACAAAACAATTTGAGTAACTTGTGCAATGGTAATGTTACTTGATTGTCTCAAGAATAAGATACCTGAATTATTTGTAAGTATGCTTTATCGCATTAAATCCATTCATTCCAACATTAAATCCATTCATTCATAAAGTCCATTTTAATAAATCCATCGCATAGAAAAGCCGAATTTTTATAAATGTTGATAAAAAGTTTTTTTTTTTAACAACACTCCCTGACTAATAAACAATATGACATCTATTGACTCAAGAGTGAAAATGTCACTATGTTTTCTTTTTTTATAACTAATGAAGATTTCAAATCAGCAACATCACTTTTTGAAAGTTACTATTTAACTAACTTCTAAAGTTACTATTTAACTATAGAAAATTAATTCTGCTCATCTTCCAAAAATATTAGCCGAATTTTATTTAGATGAAAAAAACATTTTTTAAAGTTCCTGGAACGCATATAATTTCGCTATAGAAAACTACGGTTTGATAAATAGATTAGGTTTGCCAGATTTGAAAATAATATTAATATCAAGAAAAATAAAGTTATAATTTCTCAATGGTGGTGATGAGAGATATTGCTTTAATTATCCACATTTCGGAATGAAATCTGAACTTTAATTAAACTTTCTCTTAATGGGCACAGGAAGAGACCACGCGTTCGGCCACAGGTGGTCCGGACATTCCATTGCACCCAGTTAAAAGCCCTTCTTGTTCATTACTACCAACCAACAGCCCACTACCCACTGCGCCAAAACTGAACCATTTTAAGCTCCGATTTCATTTAAACGCACATCTTCTCTATACATATCACCATAAAACCGCGGCTCCGTTTAATCTTTTATTTAATTGGCACGAGTCGGCACCATACATGCCACGCGCTGCCATAAGCAAAAATGGGCACTTAAAAGCAAAAGGAACGGCGAACATCGGAATTCGGGATAATTGGCACCCTACTAGCACGGCGTGCGCCGGCTCTCCACTTTTTAATTTTTGGAGTTGGGAGTTATCGTTGCTTTGAATTGGGTCGGCGGCTTTTTTAAGGATAAAAGAATGCCAAATGTTTTGAATAACTAGCCAAATATTTAGATGCGGAACAATGTATGTATGGAGATTGTTAACACCACTTAAATCAAGAGAAAACCATTGAACTTACTTTTTATATTAATAGCATCTAATTGTAGATTTAATTATCACGATTATGAATGTTCAACTCCTATATCATAAAGAAAGGTTTATTTTAGAGAAGTCATTGGTCAAAACCTTAAAATTGACGATAATGTAACGTCAAATTTTAGACATTCTCTATTTGGACATCAATACCATATTGCTAAATGATAATGCGTTACCTATAGTAAGGTCAGCCTTACCTAATTTCGTCAAGAGTTTAAAAAATTAACTTATTTCATAAGTTAACCCCTCACTATGATTCATTTCTGATTACTCTCTACAATCCAAACTAAATATTTTGCCTGAAATGAAAATATCATCATCTGGTCTAACTGTCTCCAAAACCATTAAAACCTGCACATTTCACTAAAACTGATGCTTTCATCTTACAAAAACAATTGCTTTTTCAAATCATTTTCTTTCATCTTTCAAAATCAATCTCTTTTATAACCTTTGCTTTAAAAAAAATTTAGAATTTCTTAAAGCTTGTATTTTGATTTGGCGATTTGGAGCCAAATTTTGGTAGTATAAATGATTTCTAGCGCACGTGGCTCTCAGTGGTATACCGCTTCTCTAGTGTAAACGGCATTGCTCCTAAAGTCACACAGGGGCACCTTTTAATGATTTTACGAACAACAGTAGGTGCATGAAGACTGCTACTAAATGACTGTTAGGGTAGGTTTCATCAAAATAAGCTACTTTTAATTGCATTCGTTGTAAATTGGTTGTTCGGTAATGAGGATGAAGAATAAAGTGCACTAATTGCCGAGTTTACCATACGTTGTAAAAAAAAATTGTAAATTCCTGTTGAAAAATAAGTTAAAGAACGGTAATAGGTGTAGCTTCCGGTGTGATGTAAAAGTATTTTAATGAAATGTGTACTTAATAAAAAAAATAGTATTTTTTTTGTTCACTCGTTGCTGAATTGATTTGCACTGTAAAATGCATTATGTAACATTATTCCAATAAACTGGTAGCAGCCAGCAGCCTCCAGTAATTGATAGCAGCATTAAGATTTAGCGATATGGTATTATAAAATAAAGATTACATACATTGCATACATTAATAGCAGTTAAAGCATGTAATGAAAGTGTGGGTTCCAATCGTGTTTTCCTTGTATTTTTATTTACGAAATTAACGTAGATTCCCTGTAATCTGAGCGTCAAAATTGGTAGCGAGAGTCGCCTACATGGTCCAACAAAAAATAGCTCTCAGTTCTAGGGAATATGCCGAGTCTGCAAAGGCTTGCCGCCAATATTACAGCCTCATTAGAGAAAAAAAAACAATTGCAATTCCATTAGCGTCAACCAAAGTTGCCATTTCAATCTGAGTTGAGCAAAATATGCATAAAACTATTCAGAGTCAGTAGTCGTTGCGATGGATGGAGTCACAAACCAAGAATTCCACCTTTCTTTTACGTTGTAACAGATTGACCTCTACGTTCCATCTGCGTCCCAGCATGAGTTCGAACCCGCAAAAGGGGTCCAACCCTTGTCCCCTTTTGTCCCGAAGTCAAAGACCAACGTCGCGAAGACGGTGACCAGAAAAGAACCAATATTGTAAATTTGTAAACAGAAGAACAATTAAATCTCTGGAACTATACAATAGCATCAACCAAAGTTATCATTTCAATCGCTGTTTAGCCAAATATTCAGTAGCGTGCCATGCCACTGCGTTGAAGTCACAAACGAAGGATGTCATCTTTCTTCTGCGTTGTAACATATTAAACATAACATCGCCACACTCTTAAAACAAAAGAGTGAAATTCACTCCTATAGGAGAAGTGCATTTTCGGCACCGGAAAGGAGTGGAAATTAACTCAGACTGAGTTAAAACCGCTCGTTTTAAGAGTGTAGGACGCAGATTGTTTTCTTTTATTTCTTTTACCCACTCCGAAAAAGAGTGAAATTCACTCCTATAGGAGAAGTGCATTTTCGGCACGGAAAGGAGTGGAAATTAACTCAGACTGAGTTAAAACCGCTCGTTTTAAGATGTAGGACGCAGATTGTTTCTTTTATTTCTTTTACCCGCTCCGAAAAAGAGTGAAATTCACTCCTATAGGAGAAGTCATTTTCGGCACCGGAAAGGAGTGGAAATTAACTCGACTGAGTTAAAACCGCTCGTTTTAAGAGTTGCTTATTTCTTTACCACTCCAAAAGAGTGTTCACTCTATAGAGAGTGACCCAAGAGTGTTACTCAACTGATTAAAACCGCTCGTTGTAAAAGTGCAGATTTGACCGATTTCTTCTCTTAGATTACCTCAAACTCTCCAAGAGGTTCGCACTCACTCCAGCATGACTTCGAAAACCGCGCACCGGTCAAAAAGGGGTTCGACCCATGTCCCCTTTTATCCCGAAGTCAAAAAAACCTCCGTCGCGAAGTCGGTGACTAGACTCGGACTAATACAGCAACTTTAAAAATTTGTAAACTGAAAAACAATTACAATAGCATCAACCAAAGTTGTCATTTCAATTTGAGTTGAGCTAAATATGCATAAAACTATTCAGAATCAGTAGTGATTGAGATGGAGTCACAAACCAAGAACTCCCTCATTATTTTACGTTGTAACGGATTGACCGTTTCTTCTCATGGTTTGACCATCAAAACTTCAGTTCTTCCCACACCTTCGGACGCGTCGCTTCTACGCTCCATCTGCGTCCCAGCATGGTTTCGATTCCGCAAAAGGGGGGTTCGACCCGTGTCCCTTTATGGAGCTCCTCCCTTTATCCCGTGTCCTTTTATCCCGAAGTCAAAAAAACCCCGTCGCGAAGTCGGTGACTAGACTCGGACCACCACCTCAACAGAAAAAAGCTCGTGAAAATCCCAGCGGGGCTCTGATGTTAGCACATTCTTCTTGGGCCATGGATGCTAATCACCGTACGATAACCCCCTATTACCCTAAAAAGGAAGATTTGTCCCCCGTGGGGGCCTAGAGGGATAGACGTGGGAAAACCGCACCCCTTCGGAGACCTTTATCTGTTTCTAATGGAATGCTGTCGAAAGTGGGGTTAGAAATGGAATGGGTTTTTATTTCTGGATAAAGGGTTGCGGAAGGGTCTCTCCTCCTAAGATATAATGATAGAGATTAATGAAATATAAAAAGGGCTGGGTTAATTCATTTAATGAAGCCTTCGCTTGATGAGGCCTGTCTTTTCTATTCGTTTCTTTATTACTTAGTTGAGAGTAATCTAAGGCTTTGGCGTACAAGTGGATCAAGTGCAGTTTTATGGGAATTTAAGCAAATATTTTGTAAAATCGAATGTCTTAGCAGGTAATAATAAACTGGTTTTTATTTACATCATTTTATTTTTAAAAGAATATTACTTCATTGCACCCTTTACTGTCCAAATGCGATTGATTGGAAGCTATATTTATACAAATATTTTTGTATGTTAACAAAATTCTCTGACTATTGAATCTAAAGTTGGTTTAAACTTCAGAGTCTATAAATTTCTCACTGACGCTGCAAGCGAACAATTACACTATAAATTGTCATGGACATTTTAAATGATCATGGAGACTAAATAGGAGCACTGCAAATAAACATGGCCATTATTATCCAGCATGGATTCTAAACAAATGAATAGAGGCATTACAAATAGGTAGCTTAGGATAGGCTGTACGTTTTCATGCTGTTAATTCGTAGCCTCCAAGCAGAGCTTAAACACGCCTTGTAATTTTGGACCCAGCTCAAATGACGAGGCACTAAAAATAATTAATTAATATATTTTGATGTATGAAGTGATGTAGTGAAACTTTTTCAAAACTTGAAAATATTCCACTTTTCACCCATATTCCCCATCCAAATAAAGTAGCAACACTTCAACAATTTTCTCTACTCCATCGCACTTGGCTCATTCTTCCTCTCAATCCCTTCAAAACCCACCAATGAGACATACCTATAAAAAGACAGCGAAAATCCAATTAAAAGAATGAGTGTCACTTTCCAATAGGCATACCCAAATAGAATTTCCATTCAATTCCAAAAGGGTTTATTTCATCACGTCTCACTCATTACGGGCGTAGTATTTCCATTTGATTGCACTCTATCCTATTCCCAAGAGTGCGCTTGCTTTTCCTTTTCAAAAACGAGTAATTACCTTATGATAATCCATCTTTCTCGAGCAGTGCTAATGGATTCTTTAAATATTTGCTCGCACCAAGGTTTTTTTTTTACTGTTAGATAGATCTGCGTCTTTATTCGCGTCGTCTGGATTAGCTTAATTGCTGCGCCTATATATTGAGCTCAAAAAATAGGGTTCTTGTCTTGTTTTGGGGATAATATGAATCACTAAATGGAGAAAAGGGGTAAAGTCCATTGGGAAAATTTCCCTCTGACTTTCTTTTATACAATATTTTACTTTAAAAGAAATCGTGTACGGAAATCTCTCATTGGACTTGACTAACTTTAACATTTCGCGGTTCATAATGATAATTTTAATTGGAGAATTACCCATTAGGCCTTTTTCTTTCTGAATTTTACTCAAAAAAGGAGCTTGTACGGAAATCTCTCTGCGGACTTGATTAATTTTACATTTAGCGATTCATATAATGATATATATGAAAAAGAGGGGATGCTAATGGTAAAAGGGTATGGAAAGTGGAGGGCTGTATTGATTGGTTCTTACCTGGGAGTTGCTTGTTGGGTCATCAATCGGAAAACGATTATATTGAAGGTAAGTTGAGACAATGACGTATGGAAATGCCCCCTTCTCGCTTTGCAAATGGATCGTATTTGATAAAATATGCTATTTGGATCGTATTTATACTAATGAAACCAGGCACCGAAACGATATTTTGAGAAACTATTTGCAAGTGTTGAGACTGTAATGAGTTGTTGTATTCTAAGATTCATCACAAATTTCAAGTATCACCAGCATTTCTTAATCAATTAAATAAGAGTGTTAAATATTAGGGAGACCGGAGCTAATTTTCCAGTGGAGCCGGATTTCCAAACACCTTTATTTTAGAAATGAGCCGCTAAATGATGCCAGAGGTTGAACTGGCTTACGTATTGACCCAGTATGTACATCAACTGACATAGGAACTAATTTAATATAAAATATAACATCTCCTTCTCTAAGTACCTGATTTTTTTTAAAAGTTTGAGTACATTTCCTCTCTTTATTCATAACTTAAAGCGTACTTATTAGCATTAAATTAAAGGTTTAATCATTGTATTTACTAAAAGTAGGGTAATTCTTTAATGAAATGGTTTAAAAATTTGTCCTGGCCTGTATTCTTCTGATGAAATGGGATATATAAATTTTTACATAATAAAACTATTTCCGACAAGAATCAATGTTGTTTCTTGATACATCTTCAGTTAGTCTTAAAGTATCGAAAGTACATTTTTTTTTACAAAAACAAGGTAATTAATTTTTAATCTTAAAATAAAACTTTTACTGATTTACCATATTTTAAATCACAAGTAAAATCTATCATTGTAAAACACATAACGTGACATTCAAACGTGTTCGTACACCCGGGATATTTTGGTGTTTTTAAAATTTCTCAAAAAGTACTGTTTGTTCCTTATTAGTCAAAAGTGCTCATATGTTAACAGATATATGCCATAAAAATTTAATGAGTTTGTTTTTTAGAAGTCAAGTGCCATTAAGTCTTATTTTTTTACTATCCTGATTCTTTAAACATTAAAAATGCTTTGAAACTACCCAAAAAGTTTTTAGATTAATATATTTATCTGTTTGAAGGGCCGATGCCGCGCGTATTGTTTGATTCTTAAAAAAGTTACACTGAAAAATAGAATTTTTTGCCCATAAAATCTACTTATATTTTCGCAAATTAACGCAACTGTTAAGAACGTTAAAAATACTAACATTTTTAAAAATTCCAAAATACTCCAGGTTTGCGGACACTTTTGGCATAGCCACTGTAACTTTCACATGAATTTCACTGGTTGGTTGTTAATCATTTCAAGGCTACACTCTTAAAACAAAAGAGTGAAATCCACTCCTATAGGGGAAGTGCATTTTCGGCAATGGAAAGGAGTGGAAATTAACTCAGACTGAGTTAAAACCGCTCGTTTGTAGAGTGTAGGACGTAGATTGTTTTTTTATTTACAAACTCCTCAAAAAGAGTGAAATCCACTCATATAGGGGAAGTGCATTTTCGGCTCGGAAAGGAGTGGAAATTAACTCAGACTGAGTTAAAACCGCTCGTTTGTTTTAAGAGTGTAGTAACATGCTGCATTTCCAAAAAGATGTTTATTTTTTAAGTGCATCTTGTACCATATCTTAGATTTTATAAAAAGCTCTTTCAATTTTATAGTCACATAATTGACATAACCCTTTTAATAGAAATCTATTATTGAAACATTATTGATACGGATATTAACTTTTCGACATAAATAACATAATAATTTCAAAATTGGAATTCTGTAACAACTTTTCTCCGTTTCATAATGACCTTTATAAATACAAATGAGAAAGCTTATAAAACGGATGATATATTGGTATTTTGAGAAGTCACCCATCGCAATGCATCGTTAGCGGCAAGAGTCAATTACTAAAATAATTGTTAGCTATTTACTTATATTCAGCTCGCATACGGCCTAGAGTATTTTCATTACGAGCCAATCTATTGGTTTCTAAAGGGGTTGTCCTAAACCTATACAATTAATAATTTACAAAATGAAGTAGGGTGGCTTAAATGCTGATCCCAAGCAATGATCATATTGGGAGACGTTTTGAAGAAATTCTTTGCATTATAATATTTTTTCGCTGCACTTCACTTTGTAGCTAGAGAAAATGAAACAAAAAAGATTTCTCCTCATACCTCCAACAAACTTATAAAGTTGCCTCTATAAAAGATATCCATATTCCGAGAAACTTATAAAAGTTCCCTTGAAATGGGTTGACAATTTTAGATCACATTTATTTTTGCGTCAAGGAGCTTAGAACTATTGTTTGCAAAAATAAAATTGTACTTGAATATAATTATTAATTTCCGTTGTTTATTGGTAGTAATTATTACTTTTGAACTAATGAGTATAGTTTTGACCCGAAATTTTCATAAATATAACCCGAAATACAGTTTCACGATTAAAAGAAATCATTTGAACTAATTAATTGCAAATCTTTTGCAGGATAAATAGAAAACGAAAATGAATTCCATAGATTCCAAAAGGGGAGTTTTTAATTTATAAAAACATTTTAAATTACTGTAATCTAATTTGTTCCTGATTGTGTCTCTAGCATCTCTGCTTGGGATTTGCATTTATTCAGTCGAGAGTGATATTGATGGCAAAAGGGGTGAAATGAAGTTTGATGTGAAGTGAAGTCACGGATGCGTTCCACTGTAAAAGTCATCAAAAATGTATCAGGGCCATCTATCTGTTTTTGAGAGGGAAGGGTTAAAAATGAACGGGATAGAATTGGGCATGATACTTAGTACTATAGGAAGTAGTCTTTTAGCTGATCAACCGTGTATATGGGTGGAAGATAGATTTATATAAAATGTCAAAACGGACGTTTTATTATATACAGGATATTGTATTGGAATGCTTCTGATTAATTTTTTTATGAGACGCTTAATTAGATCGTGTTCCCGGTAATAGCTAAGTTCCGAAATTTTATTTTGAGAAATCGTCCCAAATTTAGCCTGTGACATATTAATGGAATCGATCGTAGAATGCTAAATAGGATGTTTAAAGTAATGTCTTATTTTTCAAAATAGATTTTAAATTCTAAAACGGTGTTATTGTAGCGGTATCTCAATATTTGACAAAATTGTTTCTGCAATTCTCAAAATTGGGGTTTTAAATCAAATTATCTTCTGAAGTATTCTTGTTTTCTAAAACTCATGCGTTAGTGTAGGAAAAATATTTTGAATTGAACTTGGCGTTGAACTACATTAACAATAACTGTTTTATGTTTTAAAGTTAAATATTAGAATGCAAAAAATATTATTTCTATTTTTTTCTTAACTGAGCTTTTAATATTTACAAAAATAACTTCATGACTCCTCTCATGGGCTTTTAGTGTTACTTAAAAGGTTTCATTAAGAAGGAAAAAAATAAAATGAGAAATATTATAAACGTTGTTTACATTGTTTTTATAGACCCAAAATATACCTTAGTTCTTTATGCTAATATCTGCAGCATGATACACATGCATTATAAAGTGATTGTCACTACAGCTTTTAACACCAAATGAAAAAAAGAAATTAGCGGAATAGTTGATCTACACTTACTGCAACTAAATAATGTAACCTTTTATTAAAAATTGTCAAAATGCCTTTTGAATTTGTAATTTACTCTATAAAAATCTTCAGCTAGATGGCATTAGCCTCCTAATATACCAACATAACCAGCCCATTCCTTAGTCATCGATCTAGGACCCATACCTCTAAGTATGATGACGTCATCCCCATTTAAATTAATTTCCTCAGCATGAACTTTTTTAAGGCAATTTGGCTATCCAGATGCCTTGTTAGGAATATTACACTTTATTTTAATTCTATTCCAGTGAACATGAACTAATTATTAAACTGCTGGTTTGTTTCTGCTCACCAACCGAAAGTTTTCCCAAGCAGTTAATTTTAAAATTAAACAGCGAGAACTATTTGCCCTGTCCACTTCTGAAACCCACATTAGTTCAGTTAATACAAACCAAATCGATCTAGAACTCATACCTCCAAGTATGATGACGTCATCCAGGTGCATCATGAGGCCCTGGCATGTGGCGTCGACAGATTCCTGACGTCTGAAGCCCCCCTCGGCCCATCCATCAAAGGGGCTGCTCTTACAATCAGGGCACACCCTCGGCTGGCACCCCACTCTGCGAATATCTTCACATTGGGGTTGCAGGCAGGGCACCCAGATTGGTTTGGGAAGGTGGGGAGTAGAATTAGGTGTTTGGTGTTATAATTGTAAAGGGGCTAAGAAGAGGGATTTGGGAACATAGTGGGTAGCATTTTTTTTTACAGAAAAATTTTGAGACAATGTAAGCTGATTATAATAACTGAACTTTACAGTTTCTTGATACAATACCGAATTGTGTTCGTTCAACCTAGGCTGGAACTTAACTCTTTGAATATCTTCACATTGGGGTTGCAGGCAGGGCACCCAGATTGGTTTGGGAAGGTGGGGAGTGGAATTAGATGTTTGGTGTTATAATTGTAAAGGGGCTAAGAAGAGGGATTTGGGACATGGTAGCATTTTTTTAACAGAAATTTAGAATGTAAGCTGATTATAATAACTGAACTTTACAGTTTCTTGATACAATACCCGAATTGTGTTCGTTCAACCCAGGCTGGAACTTAACTCTTTGAATATCTTCACATTGGGGTTGCAGGCAGGGCACCCAGATTGGTTTGGGAAGGTGGTGGAATGAATGTAAGATGTTTGGTGTAATTGAAAGGGGATAAAATGAAGAGAAGAGGGATTTGGTACTGTAGCATTTTTTACAGAAAATTTAGAATGTAATGCTGATTATAATAACTGAACTTTACAGTTTCTTGATACAATACCCGAATTGTGTTCGTTCAACCTAGGCTGGAACTTAACTCTTTGAATATCTTCACATTGGGGTTGCAGGCAGGGCACCCAGATTGGTTTGGGAAGGTGGGAAGTAGAATTAGATGTTTGGTGTTATAATTGTAAAGGGGCTAAGAAGAGGGATTTGGGACATGGTAGCATTTTTTTTACAGAAATTTAGAATGTAAGCTGATTATATAACTGAATTTACAGTTTTTTGATACAAACCCGAATTTGTTGTTCAACGAAGGCTGGACTTAACTCTTGAATATCTTCACATGGTTGCAGCAGGGCACCCAATTGTTTGGGAAGGTGGATGAATTAGATGTTTGGTGTAATTGTAAAGGGGCTAAATGAAAAAAGGTTTGACGTAGCATTTTTTTTACAGAAATTTAGAATGTAAGCTGATTTATAATAACTGAACTTACAGTTTCTTGATACAATACCCGAATTGTGTTCGTTCAACCTAGGCTGGAACTTAACTCTTTGAATATCTTCACATTGGGTTTGCAGGCAGGGCACCCAGATTGGTTTGGGAAGGTGTGAAGTGGAATTAGATGTTTGGTGTTGTTGGGTAAAGGGGCTAGGTGAAGAGAGGTGGGATTTTTTGATTTTTACTAATTTGGGGCATGGTAGGTTTTTTTTAATAGAAATTTTGAATATGAGCTCATTCGTGTACCGATTCGGGGCAAGGTAGTTTCTTTTTACAGAAATTTAGAATTTGAGCTGATTAGAGTAATGGGCATGTTTCAGGTCTTGAGTTGCAACAGAAATGCTGAAGGAAAATAAATTATTTATCTAGCCTTGATTGGTGAATCAATGTCACTACAGAACAGAGCTCCAATCGGAGTACCTATCGGAGGAAGAGGTAGAATGAACTTCACGTCACCTGAAACAAGCCAATTTAAGTGTATCGCTATTTTTAAAAAATACAGTTCATGAATTTCTTCGTTCAATCTTGGCTGGCAACTAACTCTACGATTACTTGTACATTGGGATAGGCATTCTTTGATTAGTTTGGAAAGTGAGAAGTGGAATTAGATGTCTTTCGTTTTTATACAATTAGTCGAAAATTATGTTTCAAAACAAAATTTGTTACATAGATGTCCACTAGTTACTTGAATAAGGAATTCTGTTTCAAGCCATCATAGGTAGGGAATAGTAGACAACTATGGGTGTATGCAAAGGGTGTGAGAGTAACCAAGTTTTAACATTAAACTTTTTGAAATAATAAAATATTATTTACAATAGAAGTATCACTAAACACATAAATCATAATCAAAATGCTACATTTTATACACAACATGTTTTGGTAAGCTTTCAAAAACTAAAAAAAGCGTCGAATTAAGCGTCGAATAAAAGATTATAGCAGTTATATCAATTGCAAAGCATTATAATACCACTTTTCTTGACATTTACGCTTATTTTCTAGTCTCAGAATCATGCTAATCGAGAAATTCCTGACCGAAATGTTTTCAAATTAAATCCACCCCTCATGTTTCATTACCAGCAATATAAAACCACATTTATATTTTTTTATCTTCACCAATCTCCTCCTTAATATCCCGTAAAATTCTTACCTTATCGCAATGAATGACCATGTCCATTTATACAAAAAGCATTGCGAATTCATATTATTCTTCTTCACCACTAACAAATGAACGTGCCATTGTTTATTTTTAATATTAACGCTGTGGTCTTATGTTAACAGTTCTAACTTTAATAATAGCGGCCAGTTAGGAACAAACGCATGGGAGGCCATCTCAAGCGAATAAATTAGGATACATAACACTGTAAATCTTGCCCTCAATATATTTATCACTGAAGAAAAGAGACTGATGTTTCAGGCCATAGAATCGGACATTGGTATTCTTTTTCTAAGGTACATACGTATGTAGTGCAATACATTTGTTCGTTCCTTGAGTTATTTCAAGACATTTTTATTTTTGTTTTCTGAGTTATTTTCTATCATAATGCTTATAAAAGATATTTTCGAAACAATAACTCTGTGAGCACTCAAAATATGATTATTTCTAAATCAAATTACGTCCTTATAGCTAGATACACAGTCTAATTTTTCATCCAAAACTAATAAGTTGATGAGGGAAATTTTTTTAACTGAATCGCCATGTGTTCTTATTCATTTGTTAATTTACAAATAATTAGTTCATTAACTAAGAATGTAGTATGAAAATGATGCGCAGCAATACATACATATATTTTATATAAAGTTAAAAAAACATTAATTTTAATTACAACATTAGTTTTAATTAAAACATTAAACGAACTTTTTGTTATGTTATTAGTATTTCACAAACTATATAGATTAAAAATATTGAAAAAAAAAATTAAAACTATTTTTTTAAAAAAATTATTTTAAAAAATTCAAAGAAAACAACTTTCATTACTAGAATTACTTCCTTGATGGTCGGATGGACAAATTATTAGATTTATACCCATTAGTAGATATTTTGAAAATTTTTGGCCTCAATGTTGAGTTTAAATCAACCAATTACGCCTCGTAATTTAGAACTCTTTCCAGGTGACAAGGTCGACACCCGAGCGGGCACCCGAAGCAAACCAGTGGCGCCATCAAGTGCTTGTTTGAGACTTTCGATTAACTGATTTTACTAGCACGTATGGTACCCGAAACACAGACAACCGTAATTGAAATATCTATACCCATACACTGAAATTCTAACCCAGAATTTTCTGACTGTCTTGATCAGCACCCAGTCGATAGGGTACTTGACAGTATCGCTAAAATACCTTCCAATATTAATTAAATTATAGTTTGAACCCAAATATAACAAACGTATATATTTTTTTGCAAAATAAATCTTTAAATATTTAATAAAAATCATTTTCAAATGGCTTTTTTTTTCATCGGTACGTCACGTGATCACAGACACGTCGATTTGGCCGACGTCACTAGTATGTATAAACAAACCGGTGTGATGTTTTTAGCCTACTTTTCTTTTTTTAATTCGAAAGAATTAAAAAAATGAAAAAGTAGGTATTGACATGCGGTCGATGTCCGTCTGTCCGTCTGTCTGTCTGTCCGTCTGTCCGTCCGTACCCCCCTTCCAAAATCGGTTCTAATCATCGGATCTTAAAAATTCTTTTTTTGTTAGAAAGCTATAACCTCAGATACCCAACTTTCATACTTTTTGTCCGTCTGTCTGTACGTCCGGACGGACATAAATCTACTATCTGTCGGCGAATTTCCCATTGAATTAGCATTGAAATTCAATTTTGAGTCATTTAAATCACTGTAGGTATTGAAATGCGGTTGATGTCCAACTGTCTGTCTGTCCATCTGTCTGTCTGTCCGTTTGTCTGTCTGTTCGTATGTCTGTCCGTCTGTCTGTCCGCCTGTCTGTCCGTTTGTCTGTCTGTCTGTACCCCCCTTCCAAAATCGGTTCTAACCATCGGATCTTAAAAATTCTTTTTTTGTTAGAAAGCTATGACCTCAGATACCCAACTTTCATACTTTTTGTCCGTCTGTCTGTACGTCCGGACGGACATAAATCTACTATCTGTCGGCGAATTTCCCATTGAATTAGCATTGAAATTCAATTTTGAGTCATTTAAATCACTGTAGGTATTGAAATGCGGTTGATGTAAATCTGTCTGTCCATCTGTCTGTCTGTTCGTATGTCTGTCTGTTCGTATGTCTGTCCGCCTGTCTGTCCGTTTGTCTGTCTGTCTGTACCCCCTTCCAAAATCGGTTCTAATCATCGGATCTTAAAAATTCTTTTTTTGTTAGAAAGCTATGACCTCAGATACCCAACTTTCATACTTTTTGTCCGTCTGTCTGTACGTCCGGACGGACATAAATTTACTATCTGTCGGCGAATTTCCTATTGAATTAGCATTGAAATTCAATTTTGAGTCATTTAAATCACTGTAGGTATTGAAATGCGGTTGATGTCCATCTGTCCATCTGTCTGTCTGTTCGTATGTCTGTCCGTCTGTCTGTCCGCCTGTCTGTCCGTTTGTCTGTCTGTCTGTACCCCCCTTCCAAAATCGGTTCTAATCATCGGATCTTAAAAATTCTTTTTTTGTTAGAAAGCTATGACCTCAGATACCCAACTTTCATATACTTTTTGTCCGTCTGTCTGTACGTCCGGACGGACATAAATCTACTATCTGTCGGCGAATTTCCCATTGAATTAGCATTGAAATTCAATTTTGAGTCATTTAAATCACTGTTGCCAAATCAACAATGGCATGAGAAACTTTATTTAAACATATTTGAAGCAAAATAATAATTTCATGAATCAGTTTGGAATTACGTCATAAAATGTAGAACAATTTGATTCTTTGATTATTCATTAATTATCTACCAAGAAAGCGGCAAGGCATACTTTTGCATGCAATTATGCTTAGTTTTAATTTACATTTCTTGTTTTTTAATGCAGTTCGGAGTAGTTTCATTACTTTTGTTATTAATAAATATTTATTCTTCGAACTACAAATAAATCACGAGCAGATGATAAATAATATTTAATTAATTTGCGAACGAATATTAAGGAAAATAGTTGATTTTGGCTTTTAGAAGTTTAAATTATAGCTGGGTGCTGTGTTTCGATTTTTTTCTTCTAATGTGTATAAATCTAGTGTAGAAACGGCTGTTGATGATATTTACTTTAGGAACCTAGTTTTTTTCCCGATTAGAACTTCAGTAAGTATTTAAGTAACAGGAAAGTAGGCTATTTTAGTTCTTTATGAACTTCTTGTTTTGTTTGTAATTAAACTGGTTTTAATCTAACTTACTATTAAAATAAGAATTATATAGATGGCAGGTGGAGGCAACGGTGGAGGTTTTACAGAAGCGGATAGTTCAAATTTGCTTAAAGTAGATTACAAAATGGTGTTTCAAAGTTTGTTTATAGTTACTAGTGACATCATAGATACCACGTGACAGCTACAAAGCGTTTTCGGGAGTAATTTTTCGTCCTAATTTTAAAATTCATTTTTTCCCCTTTTTATGGGGTATTTGAAAAAAAGAAAAATACGGGTCTAATATTTTTGGCATAAGAATATTTTAAGTCAATAAATTTTTTTTTAGTCAAGTATACTCTATTTAGCTGGCTGCCTACACCCATTTTGTATCTTAAAAAATCAAATTATAACTTATGTATACTTTAATGTTGAGAATCATTTATCAACATAATTATAATACTAGTGCTTTTTAATATATTGTGACATTGCTTATAAAGTTGCTGCACAAAATCTTTAATTGCTCGAACGCATATTTTTTCGCATGAGAAGTTACATCAGCCGCATTCCCATCCTAATGACCACCATCACCAGTCTAAACACAGCCTAAACAAACGAAACACCAGCTCCAACGACGCGACTTCCCATAGAAACCCGACCATCACGATCGCCTGTGCGAATCCATCAAGAAAATATTTCGCGTGTGTCGTCGAGATTACCCCTCTGGAGGGTCCGCAAACGAAAACACCAGAGAACGCGAAAAAAGGCCTCCATATAGTCTGTCATTTCCATCTATTTAGCATGTCGGGGGCCTAATGAAAGCGCTGACAGCCCACCCTTAATTGATCTCCCCACTCCGGCACGAGATTGGGCCTTTGCCACTTTTGTTGTATGTACCCCCATTACGCATACGATTACCTCTGATCGTTGGAGGCTAGAGTATGCCGGAGATGCTGTCGAGTCAGAAACCTTTAGAAAGACCAGAGCCAAGTGAAACCAGTTTATCAGGGTCGTATTTCTAAATAGAATGAGTACAGCGTAGAGGCGAAATTTGCTGATTAACGCTAAATATAAAATTTAATTTATGATGTTACTATTAAAATAGTAGTTTTATCCGAACGCAAAGATCCTTTTCTTTGAAAAATATGAAAATACCCATGAACCTGATCCTGTAAGTGTATAAAACTAATGTATTACGCAAATATTGTTTTGGAGGTATTTTTTTTGTACTTGTAAACAAGTCATAAATGTGATTCTGCAAACTAGGATGCTTAAGACAAAATTTATAAATGGCAATTTAAAACATACACGTGAAGATAAATATTAAAGCTAGAACAAATCTATTGAAGACACTGTTTAGAAGTGCATTTCTTACAAAAAAAACCCCTATTTTTACTTAAGCTTTTAATGGTTTTCAATGTGACTTATTTTGTCCTACATAAATTGTTCACTACTCTTGTCTTCATTTCTCTTATATTTTGCTTTTTTGGATGAACTTAAGTAGAACTTCGCAAGGCAAGTTTCTTGTCAATTGTTAATGTTTAAATAACAGAGAGTACCGTTTGTGTGTGTGTTTGAACGCATCAGAGCGATTTGGCGACTTTCAAACGTCCTCACTTGATTATCGCCAAGTTTTTCTCTTCCATTCTAACCTTCCATCGAAAACGTTCTATTCCAGCCCCACTTTATTCTATTCCAGCACACCCAGATTACTCTGTTCTCTCTCTGGATTACCATCCTATCTTCTTTTTCCCTGCGATGTTATGGGGGGTGGGCATTATCATTCAGGGGGGTTGTGTTTGTGTTGTAAGTTGATGATTCGGATGATTCTGTGTTCTTTTTTTATTATTAAAGGATGGTGTTGCTTGGTTTCCCATGGGGTGTTTGGGATTTGGGGGTAATTGCCGGTGAAATCGTGTCGAGGGAGACGCGTTAAAAGTGTGAGGCGAAGATTTAAGAGTTGGTGTTTCATGAAGTTATTTATGTGTGAAGACAGCAAATTTTTATGGAGCTGTATTTATCAGCATCGGTAATCAGGATGGTGCTTAAACTTTTACTTATATGCAATTACTATTCATAAGCATAAATATTGGTTAAAACTTGTGGCATTGACTGTTTAGAAAGCTGATGATTTTCTTTTGTGAAACGATTTACAATCTTGTAACAAGGAAAAGTGCAGTTCGTTTGCGTTATTCAGATATTCAACGGTTTCCTTAAACGTAGTTTATTCAGAAATTTTTTGTTGCTGTTGTTTGTGTTACTCACTCATTAAAAGTATTGTCAGGAATTTTTAATCAGATTATTTCATCTATCCATAATTGCATTGAATTGAACATTCATGTATGATAATGTATTCAGTTGTAAGATTAAAGAGTTCCTTTTTTTCCTTAGTATACTACAATGTGTTTCTTATAATATGATATTTACAGCATACAAAACCCAAGTAGGATATACACTGCTCAAAACAATTAGGGGAGCACTTTGTGTACTTTTGTTTCCAACTTCTTATTTTTTATTCTAAAAATCTAAAATTTGTAAAATAGATTCAATATGCATCCAGAATGAAATGGTAGAAAACAGGGAAAAGAATCTTAATTTTTTTAACTAAAATTTAAGGGGAAGAGAATTGGAATCATAATTTTTGAATAAATGATAACAATAATTTTTCAAAACTTAATTTGCTAAAAAAATTTTTAAATCAATTTTTAAACATCTAAGAATGCAAGCGTGAACAATTTAGGGTCAATTTATTCCATAAAAACTTTTGGTACTGAATTTTTTTACCATGTTTTTCATATTTTTATTTAATTAGAACAAACATTATTGAATTCTTCAAAATACATGATTCTTCCATCTAACGTTAAATAAGTACGAACTTAACTTAGTGAGAAAAAAATCGCAAGCTGATGATTCCAAATGGAATTTTTGGGAGTGAAAGGGTTTAAACCATGCGATCCCCTAATTGTTTTGAGCAGTGTAGTCGCTTTTCCCTATACCAAACAATTTGGCTTGTTTCACTTGACGTAAATCATTCCTGCTTCCATTTCTATATTTCATTGGTAGTTTCAAGGATTAGCGGTACGATACAGTAAGCTCCGCCCACTACCTTGATTAACCAATCTGTACCTTATTTTCATTCCTTACGAACTGTTATGACTTATGACTTTCTTGTTGGGGGGCAAGTTCGCCGAGCACTGCGACCTCAGGTCTATTGTACTCAACCCCAGAAATGACACAGGGACAAGAGACACACAAAGAAAGAGACGACACAAACACATAGACAAATAACAACATTTATTGACAAACACAAATATCCATGCCTTACCGGGATTCGAACCCGAACCCAGAAGCTCCAAAGGCTAGCTCCCTAACCGTTGCGCCACCGGGTCGGCTTACGAACTGTTACTACCCAAGACGTGAAATATATGCCCATTAAAAAAAATGATCTTATTATTAAACATTTATGCGTTTTAGACAAACATTTCCAGACAACTGTCCTTTCTAAACTAACTCTGTCTTGACTTAACAAATATAAACTGTCAACGATAAACTAGGGGTGTACACTCTTAAAACCAAGGAGCGGTTTTAACTCAGTCTGAGTTAACTTCCACTCCTTTCCGTGCCGAAAATGCACTTCCCATATAGAAGTGGATTTCACTCTTTTTGCGGAGTGGGTAAAAGAAATAAAAGAAAACAATCTACGTCCTACACTCTTAAAACGAGCGGTTTTAACTCAGTCTGAGTTAATTTCCACTCCTTTCCGGTGCCGAAAATGCACTTCCCTTGTAGGAGTGGATTTCACTCTTTTGTTTTAAGAGTGTATAACACTACTCGACTACACAGTAGTACAAAGTAAAAATTCAGCCAAAAAACGCTAAGTTATTCTTGAAAAATCTAAAAAATCTTCCAAAAATTACTCACACCTTTAATGCGTACCTTTTTTGTTCAATCCCCTATAATTTTTTACACCAAAAGCATTTTTCCAACATCACGCGATCGTTCTGCTTTTTCTATGGCCCAGCACATGAGTGATTAAGTTTTATTAAGTCGCTTTGTTTGGAAAGAAGAGAATGAAAATGAAGAGGTGGCTGTGATTCGTAATGTTTCGGTGTTGTGAGGGATTTTCTGTCACACGCCCCCTCCTCTTCGGTCACGCGACGGCCCTGCACCATCTGCCAGTGGCGGTCACGTTCTCAGTGGCGTTTTCTTCAAGGTGTTGTCGCTGAATCGCCGGTTCCTTCTGATGATAAGGCATCGATTTGTCGAGGAAATTATGTTAGGAATTTTCCATCAAATAAAGATGAAGAGTTGGGTGAAATTGTATAGTTCGAATGGATCCAAGAGTCAAAACCTTCGCCAGCAGCAACAAATATCTTTTATTATTCTTTTGATATTTTATAGATAGTGAATATCGTAATATCAGAGTAATATTTTGTATTTGATGGTGATTATTTATTACTACCTTTTTAAACACGGCGTCGCACGGGTTAACCTTTAATAACGGTGATTTGTTTTTGACACAGCTGTAATAAAATGGTCGGTCTGTTCATTGGCGACTTTTGGCAATATTTAAAATTTAACAACCCAAATGTGGTAATAATTCTACAATCAATAAATGAAATAAACTAATGATAGTCAAATAACAATCCTACAAATTAAACCTCTTGATATTTCGTGTTTATATCTAGTTTTTGCTCGCGCTAAAGTTTCTTTCAAATTGAAAATTAAAAGTAGAAATCGAATTTGTGTCAATTTTTTTAACAGCTCTTCTTACTGGATTTCATGTTTATCTACGGATGACGTCAACGTCAAACCCCTGTTTCGGCCCGGCCCATGTGTTTTCAAGCCCCAGTTCCGGTCTCTTACTCTCAGGTGGATGACGTATTTTTGTAAATAATTATATTAATTAAAAAAATCGTAATCAAATATGGAAAAACTAAGCCTCAGGTGCACACGTAGATATTATGTACAGGTAATCTATGTTAAAAATTTTGAATTTTTTCGAGCAGTATAAGTAGGTCTTTCACGATCCACAGACAAACAGACTCTTTCTTTTATTATTATGGATTTTTCATCAAAGATTAGTTTTAACAACTCGTAACTGTTTCAAAAGTTGAGTTTCTAGAATTTAACTTAATTTGAGGCAAGTTTGTACCTTTTGACATCATATTAGTGAATAGCTTTTGATGTTTGACGAATAATCAATCTCTTTTTTATTAAAATTATGATTGGATAAAACAAGTTGTTAATGTAGTGGAAATTAAAAACGAGCGATTATATTCTAATTTTTTTTAAAGCTGCCTGATGCCGAGGTTTGTGAATTTACACCTTCTTACACAAACTTCAAAATGATTGAAACCCAAAAGCTCTACATTTATTCTTGCACTTTCTAAAAAAATAATTCCAGCCCTGAGAACTCTTTTAAAGAACTTTAAAAATAATAAAATTAAGAAGGTATCCTGAGTAATTGCAATAAATGTGAAATTACTAAGCACCATTCTTATTAAAACGCATATTTGTGGCTAAATTCTCTTTTAAAGAAAAATTAAAAAAAACTTTTTAAATATATTTTTTAAAAAAGAGCAGTGTCTTTTATTTTAAAAAGATATCCTAAAAAATATCAAAAGAAATTTAAAACTACCAAGTACCATTCTTTATCAAGACGCAGATTTTTGACTACATTTTTAACTTTGCTGAGCATTGCGAATTTGCACATCTTCCTTACAAGCCCAACCTCTACAAACACGAAAAGCTCTCCGTGCTTGTAATTTCCATCAGAAACCCAGTCCCTCGGTGTAATTTCTTCCGGGCGTTTATTAAGTGACCGTTTCTTGTTTACTCCAGTGGGCGGGATAATTAAAAGAGAGCCGCGAATTAAAACGTTGCGGTTCCGTGCAGCACGAAACGCAAACGCCGCGTTAATAGCTCCCCCGCTCCGCTAAAGGCGGCGGATCCGTTAATTTTGTCATTCTTTTTTGGGACGCTTTCTATTTCGCTCCAACAAACTTGTTTCTTGCCCTTTCTCCGCCTCGTTTTGACAACATCCTAAATGCAATTTTAGGTGTTTTGCTTTGGTGAAATGGGTTTAAAATATGAAAATTTTAGTGCAGTCAATTAATAATCTCTCCTTCCTATGTAGCTAAATGTAGGTAAACAGTGTCAATCTTGTTTAGGATACATCGTTCAACTCGCTGCTCATTGTGGATAATCCTAAATAATTAGTACCTTTTCTCAAGGAAACTTAAATGAAAATATGAATAGTCTGATGTATATTTTAGGCATGGACTGAATTCAAAATATGATTTCTTTTATTACATATTATATTTAAAATATCGAATGACGACTTAAAGGTCTGAAGGCTAGAGCCTTACCCACTGGTCCCTCACCCCTAATGGATTTGATAATTTGAATTATAGTAGAGGTATAGGGAAATTTTTAGCTATGCTTTTCAGTGGCTTTTAAATTACAATAGGGTCAAAATGATTTCAATTGTGTTTGGATCTCTTGGGACGTGGAGCAATATCAATTTGGTGAAAAGCAATAGAGCAACGAAATAATGCAGAAAATCCATGAAATCATCATTCACGCATTTCAGCAGCAATTACGTTTTCATCTCCGATAGTACACTACGTATTTCTAGAAAAATTCCAATTTCTTCATGTGTACATGTATATCTTAAATTCCACATTGTTCTTGATGTAATAGCTATCGTTTTTCAACCATTTAAATACCACTGAAATCATGTACATTGTTAAACATTTTGTGCTTGGTTTCACTATGATATTGGTTCCTTTCACCATGATATTGGTTCCTAGTAGCTGCAACGGCTGTGTGGTGAAATGTTTAGCTTTTTTTTCGGTGTTTGGTTGAACCATTTTTCTGGATTTGGAAACAAAAACTTGAGAAATGGTTTAACCGAATACCAAAAATATGGTGGAATGTTTCGCCATTCAGCCGTTGCAGCTACTAGGAACCAATATCATGGTGAAGCCAAGCACACAATTTTTAACAGTGTAGTATTCATAACGCCATTGAGAATTTTCTTAATGCCAAGGAACAGCTATATGACTCCCAATGTGACCAAACCATCAGTTAGAGCCTTGTCATCCCCATTCAAGTACCTCCTCAAGAAAAATAATAAAGGTTTTTGATTTTTTTTCAAAAGAGGAACATAAAAAAAATTACACACGCATTTAGAATCTTATTCCCGCTCTTTTAAGGGCGCTCTTTATTAACTGGTTATTTGTTTCATTCGGAAGGCGTTCGCTTTTAAAAGATATACATTATTGATTCTGCTTTTAATTTCTTTTCTCCCAGGGCCTTAATGCTCAGGAAAAACAATTAGCTTTCCTTTACTTTTTTGTATTATTCCCGTTCTTATACAATCTCAGCAATTAAATAGCCATAAGCGGCGTTGAAGACATTTTTTTTTCTGGGAAAAGAGGAAATGAATTTTTTGTTAAAGTATGTGTTTATACATGTATCCCTTCTTTTTACATTGCATTTGTGTTTTTTTTTTGTGAATTCTATTTGAACACTCAAAGTTGATTTTCGGAAAGGGCGGAAGATTTTACCACAGGACCGCAAATTAATTAAGCATTTGTATGAATGAAGTAAATGCCTATTTTGAGGTTGGTTTTTAGTTTTGAGGTTGCATTCACAGAGAGCAACGCACGGAGGATATTCACACGCAAATGACAAAGCATTAATTTTTTGCTTCCATTTTCAAACATAATTCAAAACAAGTAGGTTTGTAACAGAATCTGTCACTTAACCAGCTTCCACACAACAGTTGTGTTTAACATGTAAAAAGGCGCCAAACACAGCATAGATTCTATATTAAACATTACGCTAAATTTAGCTAGTTTTATTTATTTTATTTCGAAAATCCAATAATTATTACTTATCGTTTGCAAAAATTAGTTTAAATTTCAAAGAATAAATACGTAATATTCCTCGCTTTTAAATAGAATGAAATCATTTCATATCAACATACAAAGAATCTCGTAGTGAAATATATTTGACGTCATTTCAAACTGATCGATGTCGCAAAAATAAATTTATTTGAATTTATTGTCTAAAAGAATTAAAGTTTCTCGAGCGATTGTTGCGAATTTCAATGGTGATTTAATTCTAATAAAGATGGCTTCCTATGCTTTTTAAATGAGCAATAAATTTTGCAGTTTTTTAAATAATTGAAGCACTTCGAATAATTCTTTTCTGAAATTTTCAATGTATTCTAATTTCGATGCGCTGAATTTTTTTACGTTTCACACTTATCCGTAGCATTTGTAGTTTGGTCTATGAAAGTGGGTGACGGTCAGACAGACTGACGGACAGACAGACAGACGGACTGAACGATTATAATACCTTCCACTTTTTACGTTATAAACGTACACTCTTAAAACAAAAGAGTGAAATCCACTCCTATAGGGGAAGTGCATTTTCGGCACCGGAAAGGAGTGATAATTAACTCAGACTGAATTAAAACCGCTCGTTTTAAGAGTGTAGGACGTAGATTGCTTTCTTTTATTTCTTTTACCGACTCCGCAAAAAGAGTGAAATCTACTCCTATAGGGGAAGTGCATTTTCGGCACGGAAAGGAGTGGAAATTAACTCAGACTGAGTTAAAACCGCTCGTTTGTTTTAAGAGCGTAGTGTGGAAGCTAATAACTAAAAGTTTAAGGTAGTAATTAAAAAAAATGTTACACCCCTTACGGGAGATAATGATATATTTGGAATTAAATACAAACGTTGATGTTTTTCTAAACAGTTTTTTGAACGAAATATTTTTAATGAAATTGTAGAATAATTATACAAGAGTGAAAGCTGAAAGTTTTTCTTTCATGAATAAAGTTATTTTTCTTTAAGTGAATTGTTTAGAAAATAATGCTTTTGTGATTTAAGAAAAGTATAAATATTCAGAACAAAATTTCTTATATTTATTTTAAATCCAAATATATTGCCTAATATATTAATCTACTTCGGTATTTTATAAAATGGATATTCATTGCACAGATGCTGAAATGATCCAATAAATGATTCATAACTTTTGTTTGAATATGTCTTTAAATGCTTTTCTACTTTTCTGAGACATAATAATAAAATTTTGCACCATATAATAAAATTCTTAACATACTTTGTCTTTGATCAAGGATCAGAAGGGTTAAATAGCAAAGTGAGAAAAATAACCATATATTATTTTCTTACATGTCGTGTCGACATATCTTTTTGTGTGACTCACGTTATTTAAATTTCTACACCTCCTAATCTTTTCTGCTTTAGAAGTGACTAAATATAATGGCCAATTTACCGAGGTTTTGGAGTCTAACCTATCCGATGCATAATTATTGTTTTCGACAATGATGGGGAAATAATATTATTCAGTGTACGATGCAATTATCTCTTGGAATTCTCGGAAACGCACAATCAAAGGTGATGGGTTTTTTTTATTGATATATTCCCTTTATCACAGTGATTTGATTTAAAATAAATTATAAGAAGTTGAAGTGTTATAAATATATATTTTAAATTCAGAATTTTCTTGTTGTTATTGGTAAAGTGCATTACTCTGCCAAGACAATGGTTATAGAGATTGAAATCCCTAAGACATTTTGAATAGGAATTTTCTTTTGGGATTCAGTAATATTATTAATGACTGTATTTATGCTTTATGTTTTGAGCAAGAAAAAAATAATAAGATATTAAAAAATACATTTATTAAATATAAAAGTAATACAGTCAAACCTGGTTGTCTCAAATTAAACGGAACAAAAAATATTTTAAGTTTAAAAGCTTTCGACTTCTATAGTTTTAGATTTTGTAAAAATTTAACACTACAATTTTTAGAAGGTATTGTGGCGGTTCACCACACACGCAACCTCAATATATGCCATCAACAACTAGGTGGCGCTGATTTACCATCTCGTTCCTACCACTATTCTAAATAACAACGATAGCAGTAGTATATAAAAGCCTAGGTAACTCATCACCACCTTGAGGATCCTTTTGGTAGACAATGGATTACTGAGGCCACTACAGTAGTTTTAAAGTCAAATAAATGCTACTACTGAGTTATAGAAAATATATAGAACTTTTTATGCAGATTAAACAAACATATAGAATATTTCATAAACATAGCAAGAAAAGATATAATTAAAATAGTATCTTGTGGATTTGTAGAAATCCGCCATATGGCAATGTGTGTGTAACCATTTTCCGAGAGGTTCAGAGGTTTTAAAGATAATATTTTAGAGACGTCATTTTATAACTTTTTACCAGCTTTAAAGAATCGACACAACATCAAAATCAAACAAATTTGAAGAGAAAATATCATCTGGTTGTTTAATTATGAATTTTTGAAATTTTAAAATGCTCCCAATTATTTTATAGATGGAAACATATCTTGGATCCGGAATCAAAAGGGTTAAATAGCAAGGCGAAAAATAACCATATTTTCTTTTCTTCCACGTTGGCTTAACTTTTTGTTTGACTCACGTTATTTAAATTTCTACACCTCCTAATCTTTACGGCTTTAGATGTGCCAAAACATAATGGACAATTCACCGAGGTTTAGAAGTCTTCAACCTTCCCGATGCATAATTATTGTTTTCGCACAAAGATGGGAAAGCAATATTATTCAGTTGACGTTGCAATTATCACTTGGAATTCTCGGAAACCTAAAACAATCAATGTTGTTATTTTCCCTTTTGATCGATTCCATTTATAGCAGAGATTTCATTCAGAAGTAAATTATTAGAAGTTGAAGTGGCATGAATATATAAATTGAATGAAGAATTTTATCGTTGTTATTGGTAAAGTGCATTGATCTGCATAGACAATGATAATAAGAGTTTAAAATCACTATGAAAGTTTTAATGGGAATTTTCTTTTGGGATTCAGTAATCTTCATATACTGTTAATGAATGGATTTACACGCTTTACATCATGACTACTGAAAAATAATAAGATATTTATAATGAATTCATTAAACGTAAAAGTAATACAGTTAAACCTGATTATCTCGAATTCCACGTTACAAAAAAATTCGAGTTAAAAGTTTCAATTTTACAATCTTTGATTTATTAAAAATTAAATAAGTTTTTTTAGCAGGTATTTTTAAATTAAAATGAATACTACTATTGAGTTATAGGAAACATTGAGAATTTTTACACACATAATACAAACATATGGTCTTTTTTCATTAAGGGCGAATGGGCGCGCTGGACCGGGGGTCTCCAAAGCAAAGTGCATCAGTGTTAATCCTATGGAGAAAAAAATATTTTCTCTGCCACATTTCTCCGGCTGTATTGAATATTTTTACAAGCAGATTTTTTTATGTGATAATTGTAGCTGACTTACAGGTCCCGGACCTTCCCACTTTTTGAAATTGGTTCGAATATTTTCTTTAATTTTCAATAAATAATTTTACAAAAAATATTCGAAGCAATTTCAAAAAGTGGGGAGATGAGACCTGTAAGTTATCTACATTTATTATTTAAAAAAAAAAACCTTTTGTAAAAATATTCAATACAGCCGGAGCCACACCTGTTTTTTGACAATAGAGGTCATTTTCTAGAATTCGCAACTACTTTTGTCTGAAAAATGACAGTTAACACTAAATTTTCGAGATAAACGTGTAAAAATACGTTAATTTCAGCCTAAAAATGCTGGTTTTTCCGAAATTTTTAAGATTTTTTATTAATTTTAGAGTCCTTTTATCCCTTTTCACCGTACAGGTTAATATACATTTAATATCTTCTTGAAATTTTTTATTTTCTTTTTCATGGAACAGGTTTTATATTTTTTTAATAAAAATTTCATATAATGCGAAGTATAGGGAAATTTACAGAGTATTTTTGATTCATCTTTTGAAAGTTTTTTTGAGAATTAACTTTATTCGAATAAAATATACAATTCAATGCTCGTACGTGATAGTGATAAACATTTATATTCTTCAGATGTTTTTTTTTTGTACACATCCCATGATTGCAAACGGAAATATATATTTTATTACTTCCCGATTAATTACAAAAAAAAAATGAATCGTATATGTACCCACATAATAACGTAATAAATATTCGGGCCGACATACACCCAAAAACACACACATTTGAAGAGCTTAGTGGAAGAACGTGCTAAGTGACATTTTTGAAAAATTTGAGATTTGTGTGTCAATGAACATGTTACTAACTTCTTTAACTATAAAAAGTTTCCCCTTTTTCATAAACTCTAAATTTAGTATATTTTTAACGCTTTTAAAGTACCGTTTTCAACAGATCCGACTGCAAACGAAAAACTTTAAAGCTCATTTTCTCGTTTTCACCTTTTTGTCACTTAGCACGTTCTTCCACTAACCTCTTCATTTCATCTGCCATGAATACCTGAACCTAATGGCATCAAAACACATGACACAACGTGAACATTTAATCTCCATTAACAAACTTCCCCTTAATTATAGAATCTCAATTATTGGACGCACAGGAAACACAGTTGCCCAATAAAAACTTGTAAACAAGATAATTTCCAGAGATAATGAAAGCCATTCGTGTAAACGGAATAAAAGTATCGATTTTTGGTTCCTCTTCAAATGCCAATTATGTGTGTGTGTCGGGCATTGGCTGTCGGTGTCTTGCACGAAGCCCGCAATGTTTGAGAATCGGCCAATTTTTATGGTCTCCAGGCCCCTCCCAACGTCATCAGTCGCGGCCGACATGAAAGATTTTTTTTTTATTTAAGGTTTTTACGGCCTTATTTCTTTAATTGAGGTAGTTTTATGAGGGAAATTGAGAACTACGGAAGACAGTGTCTACACTGTTAAAAATTCTGTGCTTGGTTTCACCATGATATTGGTTCCTTTCACCATGATATTGGTTCCTTTCACCATGATATTGGTTCCTAGTAGCTGCAACGGCTGTGTGGTGAAATGTTTCAATTTTTTTTTCGGTGTTTGGTTGAACCATTTTTCTGGATTTGGAAACAAAAACCTGAGAAATGGCTCAACCGAACACCAAAAATATGGTTTCACACAGGATATTATTCGTCGGACATTTTTGGATGCACGGGCCGTTTACTGGGTGGCAGTTATTTTGGCGATGCCCGGACGCGAACCTGGGACCTTCCGTATGCTAGGCGAATGCCTAACCGACTGGGCTCCCCAGCCCCCCATCATCGCTGATAAATTAGGGGAGTTTTTTCTCCAGTTTTTAAAAGGTTCACATGTCCGTATGTAGACAAAAAGAGAAACATCTCAAGTTTGACGCTATTTACGATTGTTTTATCATCATGATGGATATCTTATCTTCATATATGGTTTTTGAATTGTTTTATTTTGAAAACATATTTCGTTTATTTACAAATATGGGGCTAACAAACCGTATGGACAGACACATTGACTGCATATTGAAGATAGTAGTTGAATGGTTTGTAAGCAAACATTTGGTTGAATGTATGTTGTAACACATTTTGTTTAAAAGTATGTTGTTTTTCTTGTAACGTTTGTAATAAAAATCATATGCGAATAAGAAAAAAAAAATACTTAGATTCATCAAATTGAAAAATATCAATTTGTGACACTAAAAAATTTCTTTAATCGACCTATATTGCTTATAAAAAGAAACAAGAAAATGTAATTCAATGTGTTTGAATTTTTCAATATTTGAAAGGTTTTCCCGCAATTGCAATACACATACGCTCATAAAATGTTCAAGTTATCAAAAAAACATAATAACCTTAATGCTCAAATTAAAATCGAGTACTATCAAAATTTCTAGTTTATATTCGGTTCACCTCAGCAACCCGCTACTTCCCAAACACATTTATACACTCACAAAGCAAGCACTTATAAAAAATGCAGATGAAGCATCTCTAAAAAAACCAAGTCTATTTTAACGAGAAACCGAGCCGATAAATAAAAAAGTTAACTATTTCACAGAAGAAGAAAGGAGTCTTTACAGTCTTAAAAAAGTCTTTTGGCCTAAGCCGCCGACATACTACAGGCGGCCTATTGTTCGTGCCGTTATAAATCTGTGCATTTGTTGACTGGGAGGTCATTGGAGAGAAGCCTATCAGGAGTCCCGCTGTTTCATTGGGCCGTGCAAAAGCGGCTGGGCCAGTTTTTTGTCTGTCTTTGCCCCCGCCCCTGGCACGCCGAAACAATAGGGATCGATTAAAACGCCGAATTGGAGAGCGCTTTTCCGGAAGGTACCAAGGGCCCAAAGTATCTCTTTGGTGGATTTGGGAACAATAAGGAATTAATATTTTTGCTACAGTAGGGTAATTAGACCGGGACCTATTGCTGATTTCGATTGGCTACGAGATTCCATGATAGAGAGGTATTCGAACCTACATGCAGGGCCTGTTCTAGGAAATCTCAGACTATAGGCACAACCTATTTTGGGGGCTCCTTTACGGAAAATTTTGTGCATGATTTCCAACAATGATGATGCTATATGACCTATGTATCATATGTTTGCTACAATTTTAAAGGCTTCCTTATAAACATCGATCAAAACAATCACGTTTGGTCAATTTCTTACTCAAAATTGAGCAAAAAACAAAGTGGAGTATCAGATTTTTTTTAAATTTACTGATATTTTGGCATTTTACAGCATTTAGCATAATAGAAACTGAAATTTAGGGGCCCCTAAAATTTGGGGGCCCTAGGCCCGGGCCTAACGGGCCTTATGGAAGAACAGGCCCTGCCTACTTGGTTCTGCTTTGGCACCAAAGGCCAGCGCTCTAAACACGCCCTTTGTGAAATCATCTGCTATAGTTAAGTTTAGCGTCGCCTTTAGTAGATGCGATGCTCACACCCAAGAACAAGACATGTAAGATGTCCACGAACATCGAAATTTGATCTATATTTCGCTAAACGCTGAACGTCAGAATTTAGTAAATGTTCATAAGCATTGCTGCGATGATTAATAGGTAAGGTAAGGTAAGGTAATCGTTTCCGGCTGTCTATTTCTAGCCTCCTTCAGAAGCTTTAACACAGCCAATAACGCCTCGTAATTTAGAACCCTGGTCAAGTGACGAGGTCGACACCTAAGCGGGCACCCAACGGAACTTCGAGCGACATCGTACGCTAACGCCGTCGGAACTTTGGACTCCACAGATTTAACGAGCACGTCTGTTCCTGTGTACTCGGGCCCATCCGTGATGAGGATTTTTTCTACTATTTCCAGCACGGATCCGATTTATAGGATGACTGGCAGTAGGTGGGATTCGAACCCCCGCACTCCTGAGAAGGTTGAATCTCTAGGCTGATGCCCTAACCACTCGGCCACGGACGGGCCTAATGGACAAGTTTGAAATACAATCTACAGTTAGAAATTAGGCTGGTTGGTTGGTAGACATATATTTTCAGGCGTGTGTACTTGGTCACAAAGACCCGCTTATAAACCTTCGTCAAGAAGGACGGACACGACATAAACACACATACAAGACAGATGCTGCCATCTATCGCCACTTCTACAATTTAGACATGTCCCTGAAGGGGAGGGAAATAGTCTCCAGGGACCTGTACCCGTGGTAAACTGCCCAATGACCGACCGCAGGACTTTCGGACCCAACCGATTTAACGAGCACGTACTCCGCATATACTCGGTAGGTCTTCAGTGGGAAATTAGGCAGAGAGTGTTATTTTAAAGAGTCTGTACCCAATGTTTATGCCCGCTTGTATGTATCATGCATGCATCTAGCCACAAAAACAAACATGCATAGTTTGTGACGGAGGACGGAAGGTAAAAATCGTCATGTACTTGGGACTCAAGCTATTGTTGACTTTGCAGATTACAAAACTATACTAAGATACCAATTACTCAATTTTAGAACAATGCCGCATAGTTCCTTTTTTGATAACCATGATCGAATTAATTGCGCTTCGAGTAATCATCGTTTCTTAGCCTGATTTGAATTATTTGGAGTTTTTCTTTAGGCGAAGCGTTAATGCGGAATGATTTGGGACATTTTTCCAAAATGAGCTTTTTATAATTAGAATTTTTCTCTATATGCCCGTCTTCTTCATTTAAAACGAAATCGATAAGAAAATTAGATGATGAGAGTTTTTTTTCTGATGATAATAACAAAGAAGAAGCAATAAAAAAAACCTCTTTTACGGCACAAACAAAAGACTTCCCATAACATATATGATAAAAAAAATCGTATATGAAATGATGAGCGAGAGTAAAAACGACGGCGGAGAAGACAATAATTAGAAAAACGGCCTTCCGTAATTAAAAATGCAGCCGACGAAATCGAACTGCTGCAATTTCACACGCTCCCAAAAACGGTCTCATTAATTCAGCTGACGGGGGCTAGAAGCGCACCCCCCAATTAAGTCCATAGCCGAGTTTTTAGCCAAGATTAATATGTAAAGAAGGGGGTGCCGCTTATTTCGTCGAATGCCGATCGCGGCGAGTCATCCATAATAGTCTCGTCGGGGGTTCTTCCCTCAGAAGAGGATGGGAATGCTTGGCGAGAAGCAAAGTGAAGCCGTCGGAAAATCGCCAAGCAACCCTAGTAAGCCCAAACAAACCGCTCACTTAATGTTAGTCCATGCTGAAACGCATCATTTTATTCCTTAAAAAGCGTTAATTGGTTGGTAGGCATATATTTTCAGGCTTGTGTGCTTGGTCACAAAGACCCGCTTATAAACCATCGTCAAGAAGGACAGACACGACATACACACACATATAAGACAGATGCTGCCATCTATCACCACCTCCACAATTTAGACATGTCCCTGAAGGGGAGGGAAATAGTCTCCAGGGACCTCTACCCGTCAGAAACTGCGTAATGACCGCCCACAGGACTTTCGGACCCAACAGATTTAACGAGCACGTACTCCGCATATACTCGACAAACACAAACATCCATGCCTTACCGGGATTCGAACCCGAACCCAGAGGCTCCAAAGGTCCTAACCGTTGCGCCGCCGGGTCGGCAAACGTTAATTAAAAATTAGAAAATAAACAGACCGGCCATTATATCATAGCTGTGCGCGGCTGTAGGCAGTAGCACGAGATTTGAATTCATACAAAATGTGTAATTTCCTTCACAAGTGAAAAAATACGTTGTATTTATAGTTTTTATTAGAAAGAGAAAAAAAATCCAAATCAATGTGTAAGCCAATACGAACTTCACTGTGGAATAGCGCCAAATACTTCGCCGAGAGCGTTTGTTTGGGCTCACTACAAAGCGATCGATGGCTTCACTTGGCAAACCGGATATTGTATTGGTTTTAGCCCGGCGGCATCTACATCTTCTTCGCTACTCTATGGTCTTTCCCAAAAGGTCCCGAACAAATTCCCGGACAATGATTCGAACCTTGTTCGGGCTCTCCCGGATTCCGGCCGAATTCCTCTTGTGTAATTACGACTCGATCGATCCGGTCGAGTGACAGCTGTAATTTCGGAATCAATAAGCCGTGCTGCCTATGCTGCTAGGAGTCAAACCATGCCACCTTCTTGGCGTTTAATTACCTCGTTTGACCGCTCTACACGTTATCGGGACTTCATTTCGATCGTGTCAACTCCGAATTCCACGAAGATTGGGGGATTGTTTGGCGGAATTAACGTGGCATGCGGTGTTAGCGTATACGAACGTCTCTTAAGCTATTGTATGGTGCCAGCTCAGGTGTCGACTTTTATCATGGTTTTCAATAACGAGACGTACGGGTATAGTAGGTAGATTGGTACAGGTTATTTTCCGGCTTGTCTGCTTGATCAGAGACCCACTTATAAACCTTCTTCAAGTAAGACAGACACAGACAGAATTTTTTACTGACATAGAGAGAGAAAGTACGAAATCGAACCCGCACGTAATGAGCTGCGATCAAACCCACTAGGACACCTGAACCCCATATTTAATGCTATAAATGGTCAGCATTAGGATACGAGAATGGAAATGTTTCAGATGATGTTATGCTCTTGTTTCCAATTTTCAATGTACTACGATTAGTTGTTCTGGTTTTACTCTGAAAATAACCGTCATAGATGGAAAGAAAATTTCTTTTTATGCAAGCTTTCTTTGACAAATGTTTTAAACAACCAACAGCACAGCAAGTTCGCATTTTAAAAATTTAATAAGTAAAATATTCTTAGGAAACTCATTTTCGAATATCAAAACATAAGTAATTCCAGGCAACAAATGAAAACAAACCGTTGGAGCTATTGCCACTTATGACGTGAAACAACCCCCATTATATTAGGCTAATTACCTATAGTCTTTGTTTAACTCTAATGCTCACTAGAGCAGCATCGTGGTCATGTGAATGGGCTTACACCTAAGTAGGAACCTAGTATATTACAAGAATTACTTACAAGCGGTAGTGCTGCCCTCTATTGAGAGCGAGTCTTCTGCTATTTGTGTGTGTGTTGTGTCTGTCTTACATGAAGAAAGGTTTATAAGCGGGTCTCTGACCAAACACACAAACCTGAATATATGTCTACCAACAAACAAACAAAATAAGAATTACATCGTATACGTAGTACGCCGAATCCCACTTACTGCCAGTCATCCTATAAATCGGATCTGTGCTGGAAATAGTAGAAAATCCTCATCACGAATGGGCCCGAGTACACAGGGACAGACGTGCTCGTTAAATCTGTGGAGTCCAAAGTCCCGACGGCGTTAGCGTACGATGTCGCTCGAAGTTCCGTTGGATGCCCGCTCAGGTGTCGACCTCGTCACTTGACCAGGGTTCTAAAATACGAGGCGTTATTGGCTGTGTTAAAGCTCCTGAAGGAGGCTAGAAATAGGCAGCCGGAAACGATTACCTTACAACGTAGTACGCGGCGCAGAACATTGAAGCATACACTACACACGCACCAGCCTGCGTATAGATTTTTTTCTCTATTTTATAAGTATTCGATCAGTTTATAGAATGGAAGTGTTAAAGTTTGAAAAATCTGAAAGTTTGAAGTAAGTGAATTATATCTCACATCCAACATCAGAACTCATCTTAACAGTATATTGCCGACCTGGCGGCGCAACGGTTAGGGCGCTTGTCTTTGGAGCCTCTGGGTTCGGGTTCGAATCCCGGTAAGGCATGGATGTTTGTGTTTGTCGAGTATATGCGGAGTACGTGCTCGTTAAATCTGTTGGGTCCGAAAGTCCTCCAAGTTCCCATACCAAATCAATACCTCTGGGGGTGACAAGCCAATTCTGGGCATCCTCTAGTTGGCCTCTGTCTCTAAAAATTAGATGGATCCACTTATGTGTGTGTGTTGTCTGTTGTGTCTGTCTTACTTGACGAAGGTTTATAAGCGGGTCTCTGACCAAGCACACAAACCTGAATATATATGTCTACCAACCAACCAACCAACAGTATATTAATTGTTTGTTATTCTCAAGCACAGTTCCAAGTGGGGCCGTAGTGAGCCTAGTGGTCAGCGTCTCGGTCTCGGGATCGGAAGGTCCTGCGATCGAGTCCCGGTACCACTGAAGATCTACCGAGTATATGCGGAGTACGTGCTCGTTAAATCTGTTGGGTCCGAAAGTCCTCTAAGTTCCCATACCAAATCAATACCTCTGGGGCTGACAAGCCAATTCTGGGGATCCTCTAGTTGGCCTCTGTCTCTAAAAATTAGATGGATCCACTTATATGTGTGTGTGTTGTCTGTTGTGACTGTCTTACTTGATGAAGGTTTATAAGCGGGCCTCTGACCAAGCACACAAACCTGAATATATATGTCTACCAACCAACCAACCAACAGTATATCAATTGTTTGTTATTCTCAAGCACAGTTCCAAGTGGGGCCGTAGTGAGCCTAGTGGTCAGCGTCTCGGTCTCGGGATCGGAAGGTCCTGCGATCGAGTCCCGGTACCACTGAAGATCTACCGAGTATATGCGGAGTACGTGCTCGTTAAATCTGTTGGGTCCGAAAGTCCTCTAAGTTCCCATACCAAATCAATACCTCTGGGGCTGACAAGCCAATTCTGGGGATCCTCTAGTTGGCCTCTGTCTCTAAAAATTAGATGGATCCACTTATATGTGTGTGTGTTGTCTGTTGTGACTGTCTTACTTGACGAAGGTTTATAAGCGGGCCTCTGACCAAGCACACAAACCTGAATATATATGTCTACCAACCAACCAACCAACAGTATATCAATTGTTTGTTATTCTCAAGCACAGTTCCAAGTGGGGCCGTAGTGAGCCTAGTGGTCAGCGTCTCGGTCTCGGGATCGGAAGGTCCTGCGATCGAGTCCCGGTACCACTGAAGACCTACCGAGTATATGCGGAGTACGTGCTCGTTAAATCTGTTGGGTCCGAAAGTCCTCTAAGTTCCCATACCAAATCAATACCTCTGGGGGTGACAAGCCAATTCTGGGGATCCTCTAGTTGGCCTCTGTCTCTAAAAATTAGATGGATCCACTTATGTGTGTGTGTTGTCTGTTGTGACTGTCTTACTTGACGAAGGTTTATAAGCGGGTCTCTGACCAAGCACACAAACCTGAATATATATGTCTACCAACCAGTTCCAAGTGACTTACAAGGGTAATTCCATGCAAAATTATCCTGTCTGTAGTGTAAGTCACGTTTGTAAAAAGTCATTATCACGACAACTTTTAAAATTGAATGAAAAAAAATTGTCCAATAGTTGATCTACACTTATTATAACTAAATAATGTTATGTACTTTATTTAATTTGATTTATTTTTTAAATTTAAAAAGCTTTTAATATCCTCTTAAATCGTGACTTACACTACAGTTACATGGAATTAGCCACAAGTGTTCAAATTCTAGTGTGTTAAATCTGTGGCTTGATGTCAAATATCAGATTGTAGGTATGTATGAGCCATTTTCAAAAACTATTTAACGAATCTTAACCACTTAATTAACCTTAGTAGGCTGTATATGACTCAAGTTTAAATCAAATAATTTTTGCAGCTTGCAGCTAATTACACAGCACCAACAATTTTGATACCCATCTATACAAATACTAATTGTGTTGTACATTTTGTATTTTAATACCTTGCAAAGGTCCATAATTAAGTAAAACTTTCTGACAAACTTTAATATTTCAGAAACACAAGTATCTACTTTGAAATCGTATCTTAAATGCAACTGTTCTTAACTGAGTTAATTTCCACTCCTTTCCGTGCCGAAAATGCACTTCCCCTATAGGAGTGGATTTCACTCTTTTTGCGGAGTGGGTAAAAGAAATAAAAGAAAACAATCTACGTCCTACACTCTTAAAACGAGCGGTTTTAACTCAGTCTGAGTTAATTTCAACTCCTTTCCGGTGCCGAAAATGCACTTCCCCTGTAGGAGTGGATTTCACTCTTTTGTTTTAAGAGAGTATGATGGTATTTTCGTTATTTTTCATGTTTTATTAGATTATCAGCTAAAAAACCCAATTAAATAGCTTAAAAAGCTTTTTGTATGATATATCTGCTTACGGGCAATGATATCTTTGATCATAATTGTGCTGGTAGCACGAGAACATGGACACATAACTTACTACTGTCACTAAAAGTATTCCTGTCAACAGATTAAGCCTTTAGTGTCCCACACCCATTTTCTCTATTCAAAGATTTTACTTGATTTATATAATCTTTCATGTGTCTATAACTTTCGTTGGCTGGCAAAAGCGATAACTCAACTTGTGTTCCTAAAGGGGGGAGATATCCAAAGAATTCGATTCCCCCCTCATTGAATCCCCCCCCGCCCCCTTAATATCCCCGCGCTTATATTTTACGATTCATTGTATGAAATTTGGAATTCTTTTGTTATGGGATTCCCCCTTTGGTAGTTCATTTTCCCCTTTTATAAAGGTGTCCGAAGGTTATTTACATTGCTCAACTTGAATTAGTAAGGATAAATTCAAGAAATAATTGAGTATGGTTGGTATATATTGCGTGGGGAATGGGGATGATAAAACTAAAGTTGTTCAGAATGACTTTTTTAAAAAGAAATATTCTTTTCTGACTGAACAAAATAGCTTACTCATGTTTATAGGAAATTTTGTTTAGAGATTATCAATGGAGCAATGTGTAGTGTAATAAAAAAGGTTTTGATAATGGAGGAGTACCAGGGATTGATCTATGGATAACATAGACTATAGGAAAAAAAGTTATGTGCCCCCTTAAGAAATTTGTATGCACGATTTCTCTTATAATGTTAAAGTCTGATTTAAAATTAAACGGTAGAACTTCTAAAAATGAAAATTATCTTTAATATTTAACACAGTTCCCTGAACTTGTCGATTTTAATGCTTTATTTCTTAGCTTTAAAAAATAATTCAGTTCCACAAAATGAGGGAATTTTCTGCAGTTACAAGATGCAGTGCAATTTTGCATGAAAAAAAAATACAGTATACTTTAAAATGAAAGTTATAATTTTGTTATACAAATTTTAGGAAATAACATGTAGCTTACATGTTTTTTTGTCAATAGCGATGGATATAGTAATCATTTCCTCTCGAGATCATCAGTTGTGTTAGTACAAAACAAATTTGCGTTGCTATGTCATCAACAAAACTCTTGTATTGAAACAACATGATATTGCAGAGTTGCAATCATAGATATCATAGTTAAAGTATTAGATTGACAGATCACGTGACCTCCAATGCTAACGACGGGACGCGCATGGAGGCCAAAATAAGAGGGCAAAATGGCCAGTGTTGCTGCCACTTTAAGGAGAAAAATACTACGAAAAAATACCCTTTAATTCTAAAATTACAAAAAAATACTAGAAAAGGATTTGAAGTCACTAAAAATATTCCAAAATGCAGCTAGTATTTTTACGATATTTTTTGTAATTTTAGAATTATTCTAAAAGACTAATATCCTCCTTAAAAATATCGTAAAAATACTACCTGCATTTTGGAATCTTTTTAGTGACTTTAAATCCTTTTCTAGTATTTTTTGTAATTTTAGAATAAGATGGTATTTTTTCGTAGTATTTTTCTCCTTAAAGTGGCAGCAACACTGGCCATTTTGCCCACTAATTTTGGTCCCCATGCGCGTCCCGTCGTTAGCATTGGAGGTCACGTGATCTGCCAATCTAATACTTTAACTATGATATCTATGGTTGCAATACTGTTGTTTACTGTGCGATACCTATAGTTACCTAACTACCGCTTGATTATCTTATTTCTCGCATTTTTCCGCATTGCAAACATTATTCATTTATGTTTTCGAATTCTTAATCAAATCCTTGAACTGACATCTTTTTGAGTTCCTATTCATCTATTAATCCTGCCGAAGGAGATATAAAAAAAATCCTCTCCAATAAATGCCACACAACAATATAGACAGGAAACTACCAATTTGAAGTAAATCAAAACTTCCAAGAAATCGCGTTCAGAATAAATAAACACCCATAAAGTGTTTCCTAAAATTATTTGGAAGTCATTATTTCCCTGCATATACCTGAAGATTGATAAGTTTTATTCAGCGGTAAATATGGAAATGGGTTTGAAAAAGTTTCAACTGACGGGTCTTAGTATAATATTGCTTAATCCTTTTCTTTTGTTTAATCCTTTCTTTATATATACATTGTCATATTGCTTGAAAATTAAAAAGAATGTTAGAACACTAATTATAAAGACTATCCGAAATCCAATTCTGCTTCATCATTCATATTCTTAACATTTAAAACTATCGCATTTTCATTTGATTAAAAGCTGTATTTCTTCATTTTTTTTTTTGTTTTTCTTCAATTGCTTACCACATTAATAAAGTCATTATTGAAATATACTTTTTTTCGGGAAAAAGTCCCAGAACTCCGAATTTCGGTTTTTCTGAATGCGAAACGGTTTCAATTGATTGGGATGATTGGAATTCTGCTGTATACACTGTAAAAAATTCGTCTATAGTTAAACTCATAGTTACCTTGCACAGAAGCCACGACCATGGGCGGAGCTATAAAACGCGCGGAGCAATCAGATAAAGACAAAATAAAACGGATGACATTTTCTCTTCATCTGATTGATCCGCGTGTTTTATAGCTCCGCCCATGGTCGTGGCTTCTGTGCAAGGAAACTATGAGTTTAACTATAATGTAACATCAAAGTGGTTATTGTAAAAACGTTATGGTAAAAGTGGTGCCATGATCCTGTGCGGTGCATTTACATGGGATGAAAAATTTATTGCGTGGTCTTACCGGCGAAAACGTTTAATTCACTGGTAGTGATTGGATGCATCCATCTTTTCTCTTTAAAACGCTATTGGAGTAAGTTGTTCATGTGACTCTAACTTCAAAAAGAACATTAATTTGCTGTTAAACAAACATTACAACGTGGTGTAAAAATAAGTGCAAAATGTGGTGCAATTTTGCACACACAAAATTACAGTGATTTTTTTTATTTGAAAGAGAATGTACAACGGTGTCGATTAAATTAAACTTATTTTTGGACGAAAATGTTACAATGGCAATTCGGTCAAACTAAAAAGCGAAATTAAAGAACCCAGGAATCAATGAAACTGTACAAAAATTCTAAACTGTACGGTAAGTCACGCGAATAAATTTGTGCCTCTCCCCCACAACTTCGTTTATTTAAAAAATGATTCAGCATTCAATTTAATGCGGTTGGAAATAACGTTATTTTTAATCTACGTTTTCATTATTTCGGATTGGAGCAGCGTTTGGCCTAAATTGAAATAGGAATGTTTTTGTATGTGTTTGCGTTTGATAAAAGTTGATCAGAAAATAGATTTTAGCAAGCATAAAATAAAATATTTCAATCATTATTTCCTTCATTTTTCAATATTTAATTTATTTGTGAAGCATACTTCGAGTCATTTACTACATCCGATATTTGCACACGGAAAATTTTTTCATTTGGTGAAATTTTTAATTTTGTCTCATGGTTTTGAACATCTTAAGTATTTGGAAATGTATAATGTGCATGGCGCACAGTTACACTTCGAAATCCATTAATGATAAAACATAATTAGTCATGATTTACTACCTTATGGTAACTTGTTTTACAAATACTATTATATACCCTGTAAAAAATGTTTTAGTTTAGTTTAGTTAGAATTATCGCCACACTAGAGCTACACAAGGGCTATTGACGGCGGGCTTTGTAATTTAGAACCACAGTCAAGTGACGAGCCGTCACCTGAGTAGGCACCCAACGCAACCGTTATGGGTGACATCGTACTCAGCGTTGGGACTTTGAAGGATATTTAACGTGCATTACCTCTACACGGAGTATTATTCGTCGGACATTTTTGTCTGCACGGTCCGTTTATAGGTCGGCAGTTATTTTGGTGATGCCCGAACCTGGGACCTTTCGCATGCTAGGCGAAAGCCTAACCGACTGGGCTCCCCAGCCCCTATAAGAAATGTAAAATTATGTGTCATCGCCCGTTTAACAATACGGTTAAAACCGTTTTCTAGCGATAAGTCGAGAGAACCGTATTTTCTCAGCATTTATCGTATTTCTTAGCAAAGTAAACCAAATTACGAGTACCCCCAAAGGAAGAAATTCAACATTTTAGTCCTGATCTAATTGGCTAGTAAAGGTCACGTGGTACACGAGATTCATTCTTGGCAAACATTAAACTCCATATTTGAGTACTCATAATGGGCATGTTTTACGTCTTGAGTGGCAACAGTTCAACAGAAATGAAAATAAGCTCTCGATTGGCTAATGTGGTTCTAAAATACGACGCCCGTCGCCATTAGCCCTCGTGTAGCTCTAGTGCGACGATAATTCAAACTAAACTAAACTAAACTCGATTGGCTAATCAATGTATTAGACTGAGCTTAGCGAGTCATAACATCAATCACCGAAGTTACCAATGACATTCAGGAATGAAAGCATTATTGAAATACGTCACGTGCAACAAGCCCATTTGTAACACAACCATAACCAATTGAAATCTATGAAACATAAACTATAAGTGGATAAATATTATTATTGACACTTCTAGTTAATTTTAAAATATATTTGAATCGTAAAAAAAATTGCATATTTGTTTGTGTTCGTAACAAAATAAGTTCTGTAGTTAAACTCATAGTTTTCTTGCACAGAAGCCACGACCACGGGCGGAGCTATAAAACACACGGAGCAATCAGATGAAGACAAAATAAAACGGCTGAAATTTCCTCTTCATCTGATTGCTCCGCGCGTTTTATAGCTCCGCAAATGGTCGTGGCTTCTGTGCAAGGAAACTATGAGTTTAACTATACACTTAAATATGTGTAAAAATATTAACACAATAACATATTAATAGTAATCAACCATAAATTAGGTATGAAACTTCGGTACTATTTTCAATGAATGCATGAAATATATCAAGTACAATCAATATCTTAAAGTTATGACACAGAACCTTAATTAAGTTCATTCAAATTACCCACCCAATTCGTTCTATGGAACACCATTAGTAATTAATGATAATTTTTCGTATATTTCTAATATGCTAGGGAGTGTTCTCTAATGACGTGTTAATTTGAATGTAATTAACTCGAACTGGCGATTAATGGATTATTTCTAATTACGGTTTTAAATCTAAGGGGCAATTAAGTGTATTATTATTTCATTATCGAAATTGTCCCCGTGATAACTTAAGTGCGTGACTGGTTTTTGGTAAAAAGGGGAATAGATAGAGATATTTTAAGCATTAATCAAATCGAATTCTCAATTCCGATATCCAATGTGCAATGAAATAAATTTGTTTTGTAGGTGGGTGTAGTTCATGGTATAATGGGCTTGTTTCACGTAGGATCTGGCAACAGCTCTGCGGTCTTGTTTTCAGTTTTCTCGAATTACTTTTGTTGATATTTGAAATTGAGTTTTCTAGTAATAAGTTATTTTAGTTGTTATTTTTTAAAATTACAACTTCTTGCTGTGCTGTTGGTTGTTTTAGTCATTTATCAAAGAAAACTTGCACTAAAAGAAGTTGGAATTAAAAAAAATAACAACTAAAATATTCTTAGAAAACTCATTTTGGAATACCAAGGCAAATGTAATTCGAGAAAAATGAAAACAAGACCGCGGAGCTGTTGCCAGATCCCTAGTAAAACAAGCCCATTTATATCAGTTTATAATTGTTTAATTGGATTGTTTCACGTGACGTAGATCATTTCTACTTTCATTCTTGGATTCTATTGGTGGTTTTGGTGATTAGTATAGTATGACGTCTTACTCTTCGCTCACTACCTTGATTAACCAATCCAGACTTTATTTAAATTTATGTGAAAATGTTGCCATTGTAGCATTAGTACTTCATTTAAAATAACTTATTCAATAAATAGAATTGATTGAATAGTTTCTATGTAAAAACAGAATATATTTTCAAAAAAAAAAAAAAAACTTTCATCAAACCAAAAAATAATAATTTGTCACAATATGTTGTATTTTGAAAATGACAAATGAGCGAGACGAAACTCATTTTCGAAAAACACCAAAACGCATTGTTTACAAACATAAACAATTAACATGCAGCACCATACAGCATACACACACATATTGACCTAATTCCCAATTAATTTATAGCTAAGAAAACTAGAATATCATACGAAAGAATAACTATTAATTGGCAATTATTTCCACTAAATCATCCGATTTAGCGACCGAAGAATGTTATGGATGTTTTGAATTCGTCCGTTGCTGGAAGAATACAACAGAGTGAAAGGAGGAAGACTGTTAATAAGACTGAAAATGATTTTGAATGTGACAAACAAAATATTGAAATAACAGTAAGAAGTTTTACTATTGCTCTTCAAAAGATTGAGAGAGAGAAAGAAAGAAGCAAATCCGTCGTGTAGAAAATCAGCGCCATCTATGTCACCACTACAAAACTATTTATCTGCATTTCAGGTGAATATTGCAGGAAAAACACTAACCAAAGTGCCACGGGCAAGATACTTTCAAATTAACGAATGATAAAGAAAAGTCGTACCTTACAATAGCATCAACTTGTGTATAGGCGTAATTTACTTAGTTTCTATGAGATTCAAAATTAGAAAATGAACGGATCTTAAAAGAATGTACTCCGAAATATCATTTTAGTATATTGCATGAAAAATTTATTTCAACAGCATATTTTCCTCTACCATTAAAAAATATGTCATGATTCAAAACTACTGTCATATTTCCAATATCAAAAAGCTCAACAGTCAACGCTTTATAGAATTTGAAAGCTAATGATTTTATAATGTATCAATTTTGAAAGCTTACAATATGATAAACGAATATACTTTTAGCTTCCACACTACGTTTATAACGTAAAAAGCGGAAGGTTTTATAATCGTTCAGTCCGTCCGCCTGTCTGTCTGTCCGTCCGTCCGTCCGTCCGTCACCCACTTTCACAGAAAGAACCACAAGTCCCACAGACAAGTGGAATACGTCATTTTGAAGCAAAAAATCAGATTAGGCTACATTCCAAATTTCATTAAAAAATTTAAATTAGAAGTTTATTTAAAATTTAAATAACTAAATTTTTTTTATCTACATTGAAATAACATGCAAATTCCATTTTTATTCATATTTTCAATGTTGCCATCCACAAGTCCCACAAACAAGTGGGATACGTCATTTTGAAGCAAAAAATCATATTAGGCTACATTCCAAATTTCATTAAAAAATTTAAATTAGAAGTTTATTTAAAATTTAAATAACTTAAAATTTAATCTACATTGAAATAACATGCAAATTCCATTTTTATTCAATATTTTCACTGTTGCCATTTCGTTAAACGTACGAGAAATTTTATTAAAAAAACACAAACATTTGAAAGAATATTTATTTATGTGATATAATTCAGTTTGGATTGTTGTAATATCACAATAGAGTTCTTTTGATGGTTCATTATATATGTATGAAGAAAGATGCAAAGAGAATTCTAACTTGGCATAAAAAATGTGCAAAGTTTCGCTTTTATTTTTAAAGCATCATTTGTACTAATTATATATTTTTCGAACTGTAATTTAATTAAATCTAATTATTAAATCTGAGAAAGAAGATTAATGAAAATAGTTAATTTTGGCGTTTAAAAGTTTGAATTACATAAATAGCTAAAGGCCCTGTTTGTTATTAGAATTAAATCACCATTGCCATTCGCAACAATCGCCCGAGAAACTTAATTCTTTTAGACAATAAATTAAAATAAATTTATTTTGCGACATCGATCAGTTTGAAATGACGTCAAATATATTTCACTACGAAATTCTTTGTATGTTGATATGAAATATTTTCATTCTATTTAAAAACGATGAATAGTACATATTTATTCTTTGAAATACAAATTAATTTTTGCAAACGATAAGTAATAATTATTGAATTTTCGAAATAAAATAAATAAAACTAGCCAAATTTAGCATGTAAGTGTTTAATATAAAATTAATGCAGTGTTTGGCGCCTTTTTACCTGTTTAACACAACTTTTGTGTGGAAGCGGGTTAAGTGACAGATTCTGTTACAAACCTACTTGTTTGAACTAAACGCTTATAATTTTACCACCCCTCACAAACTTCAGGTCTTGCGTTTTGAAGAGGAAAATTTTTACTTTAATTTTTTTTCTGATGGAAGAGGTTATTTCATAAATGGATTCCAAGATAAGTACACTCTTAAAACAAACGAGCGGTTTTAACTCAGTCTAAGTTAATTTCCACTCCTTTCCGTGCCGAAAATGCACTTTCCCTATAGAAGTGTGTTTCACTCTTTTTGCGGAGTGGGTAAAAGAAAACAATCTACGGCCTACACTCTTAAAACGAGCGGTTTTAACTCAGTCTGAGTTAATTTCCACTCCTTTCCAGTGCCGAAAATGCACTTTCACTATAGGAGTGGATTTCACTCTTTTGTTTTAAGAGTGTAGACGGCCATAACGGTTTCTGGTTCATTCTAAGCTCTATTTATAATTATGTTGTTAAGGTGTTTCGACTGATAAGAAAATGGAACAAATTTTCTATTTTTTTTCAGCATTTAAATAGGAAATATTTCTCTGTCTCTCTCTCCCACACAGTACTGTACGTACAATCTGTTTCTTTACAATATGAGGTTTTTAAACAGGAAAACTAACACTTCTCAGCCCGTTCATTTGGGACTACGTACGACGTTTGACGATTGTAATTCAATTGGACGAAGTTGCCAATGAACGGACCGGGCCCTATATCTCAGTTACACTTTGGGGCTGGGGAGCCCAGTCTGTTAGGCGCTCGCCTAGCATGCGAAAGGTCCCAGGTTCGGGTCCGGGCATCGCCAAAATAACAAAATAACTGCCGACGTATAAACGGCCCGCGCAGCCAAAAATGTCCGACGAATAATACCCCGTGTAGAGGGAGTGCACGTTAAAATACGCTCCAAAGCCCCAACGCTGCGTACGATGTTGCCCGTAACGGTTGCGTTGGGTGCCAACTCAGGTGTCGGCTCGTCACTTGACTGTGGTTCTAAAATACGACGCCCGTCGCCAATAGCCCTCGTGTAGCTCTAGTGCGACGATAATTCAAACTAAACTAAACTCAGTTACACTTTCGAGTTTCAGAACTGGCACCCTTCATTTCACTCTTACCAGCCAACACACATTTCACATTTCTATATCACACACGTGAAAAACATTTCCAACCAACCCCTTTCCCCCCTACCGGGCGAAAGAGCACAAAGAACAAGGTGGAAAAACGACCACACACATCCATACCTTGTTAGCCACAAAGAGGATCGTTGTCAAGAAACGACTTCTAGATCTTTGTCGGCCCACCCTATCTCCCCAACTAAACGGCGAGTTATGGTAAGCGCCACCCCAAGCTCCGGAGCCCCCCCTGGGCGTATACTGTCTAGAAGAAAAGGGTCCAGTCTTTGTGAGACCGATTCTTGACCCCCCTGACCCCCCACCAAAAAGCGAAAGTATAAATTTTGGTTTTTAAAAAGGCACTCTCTTGTGTGAGATCTTTTGTGAAGGACGGCGTTTAGGCTCAAAAGATAGACTGCTGAGGTATTATCGCAAATGATGCGTGACTTTTCGGAATACATGTGTTTTCGGTTTGGTGCCTCGAAAATTACATTTAAGACCTATTATCAAGTTCTTCCGAAGTTTAGGGTTCTTAAAATTATATTTACTGTTATTCAATTAAAAAATATTGTAGATTGGAACTAGACTTTAGGTTTGATTGAAGACTGGCTTTAAAAGTAATTGGCGTATTATGTTATGAGATGTATAAATTTTTTTAAATAATTTAATTTAACAAATTGAGTTCAAAAATTTTTCCTTAAGACCTTTAATTCCATGATTTTGCAAATGGTTGGGAAGTGATGAGTTACAAAGTTATAAATATACTAGATTGAATTTTTTTTACTGTCTAGAAGAAAAGGGTCCAGTCTTTGTGAGACTGGTTCTTGACCTCCCCCCCCCCCCCCCACCACCACCACCCAAAAGCGAAAGTATAAATTTTGGTTTTTAAACAAGTAGGTTTGTAACAGAATCTGTCACTTAACCCGCTTCCACACAAAACTTATGTTTAACAGGTAAAAAGGCGCCAAATACAGCATTAATTCTATAATAAACATTTACATGCTAAATTTGGCTAGTTTCATTTATTTTATTTCGAAAATTCAATAATTATTACTTATCGTTTGCAAAAAAATAATTTATATTTCAAAGAATAAATATGTACTATTCCTCGCTTTTAAATAGAATGAAAATATTTCATATAAACATACAAAGAATCTCGTAGTGAAATATATTTGACGTCATTTCAAACTGATCGATGTCGCAAAAATAAATTAATTTTAATTTATTGTTTAAAAGAATTAAAGTTTTTCGAGTGATGGTTGCGAATGACAATGGTGATTTAATTCTAATAAAAATGGCCTCCGATGCTTTTTAAATAAGCATTAAATTTTGCAGTTTTTTTTTAAATAAATGAAATAATTCGAATTCTTTTCTGAAATTTTCAATGTATTCTAATTTCGTTGCGCTGAATTTTTTGACGTATCACACTTGTCCGTAGTATTTGTAGTTTGGGCTATGAAAGTGGGTGACAGACGGACGGACTGAACGATTATAAGACCTTCCACTTTTTACGTTATAAACGTAGTGTAGAAGCTAAAAGGTACCCTCTTTTGTGAGATCTTTTGAAAGAGAGGAAGATCCTTTTGTGAGGTTCGGCGTTTAGGCTTGAAAGATAGACTGCTGAGGTATTAGAGTTATCGCAAATGATGCGTGACTTTTCGGAATACATGTGTTTGCTGGTTGGTGCTTCGAAAATTACATTTAAATGCTATTTAAGACCTATCATCAAGGTTTTTAGAAGTTGAGGATTCTTAGGATTCTTTTTAATGTTATTTAATTTAAAAATATTGATGATTATTGTGATTAGAGTTAGCTTTAAAATTAATTGGTATATTAAGTCATAAATCATAAAATTTAAAATAATTTATTTAAAAAAATTTAGGTCATTTTTTCCTTATGGCATTTAATTCCATAGTTTGCAAATGGTTGGGAAGTGTTCAGTGATATTAGTTAGAATAATAGCATGTTTTTTTTTACAAAAATAGGGTCGATGTGAATGAAAGATGGTTAGATGGGATGATTGAAGTAACTAAGAAATCTATATAATGGTAAAAAATCCTAATGTTCTATAGTACTAGTTAGAATGTCGGTATACATTACACCACACGAGTACACAAAAAAAAATTCCATAGAGCATATTCTACATAGAGTTTACATAGCACTTGAGATGACGTTTTTATCTTTTGACTTTCCTGGATTGCGGATTCCATGGCCACATTTAAATTTTCTCGTCACTAGTAAGTGGTTTAAAACTACAAGTCCCGTTGACAAAAGCCTTCATATAGCTCCAGTCCTCCATAGCCTCCATAGTCCTCCAGCCATAGTCCTCCTATGACATAACATTTTGATTAAAATACACTGTAAAAAACCCTGTTGTTTTTACAGTTAAATACCATATTTTTTACAGTTAAATACCATATTTTTTACAGTTAAATACCATATTTTTTTACAGTTAAACACCGTTCTTTAGAAAAAGAGTTTATAGCTGTTTTTATCTTGTTAAATTAACAAGGAAAACCTGGAATTTCAACAGGGAAATTAGTTTTTCCCTGCTAAATTAACAGTTTCTCCCTGTTAAAATTACAGTTTTAAACTGTAAAAAAACATTATTAAATGGCGTCAAAGTTGACATTTTTAACTGTAAAAACAACAAGGTTTTTTTTTACAGTGTAACCTGCAAACCAAAAAACTCACAAGCTAACCGAATAACATAAACTAAACAAAACAGCTTTTTATAATGAGTAATTATGTTTCTCATGCATACCCTTTTCTGTGCTAATTCCTAAGAAAAGGGCGGAAAGAAAAGAAAAAGATAGGCGATAGTCTTCGGCGCCCTGGGATGCTCTTTTTTTATCCTTTCGTATGTTTTGGCGGGGTGATGGGATGTTTAAAAAAATCATTTACTTATATCTTCGAATGGAATAAATTAAAACCTCTTTTTTCCTACCATGAAGGCATCTCGTGTTTAAATTTCTATCTCACTATGAGCATGATTTAAACTAAAGCTTTAAACAAGGCTTCGTTTTTGCTTCCACACTACGTTTATAAAGTAAAAAAAAAGGTTTTATAATCATTCAGTCCGTCCGTCTGTCTGTCACCCACTTTCATAGTACAAACTACAAATGCTGCGGACAAGTGTGATACGTCAAAAAATTCAGCGCATCGAAATTAAAATACATTGAAAATTTCAGAAAAGAATTCGAATTATTTCATTTATTTAAAAAAAAAACTGCAAAATTTAATGCTCATTTAAAAAGCACAAGAAGCCATTTTCATTAGAGTTAAATCACCATTGCCATTCGCAACAATCACTCGAGAAACTTTAATTCTTTTAAATAATAAATTTAATTTTTTTTTGCGACATCAATCAGTTTGAAATGACGTCAAATATATTTCACTAAGAAATTCTTTGTATGTTAATGTGAAATGTTTCGGTTCCATTCAACATAGAGGAATATTACATATTTATTCTTTGAAATATAAATTAATCCTCCTTAGCTAATGTCATGCAATGCTTGACGGCGTTGATATACTACTGCGTTACTGTCAGTCATCTAGATTATAATAAATATTGTATTACATAAATCGAAGCAACTTTGTCTTAACCTTGGAGGTACTTTTGGTGGACATGAGTTCTTGTAATATCTTCGGCAACAATACAGATCGTTAAGGTTTACAAATTATTTTTACAACCACCAAAATTATATATATATGTCCAGACTAAACAATAATATGATAAACATTTTGAGGCTCCTTTTAAAAGCTTTTCGGGAGTTCATCAAGTTTGAAGCTAATGTAATCTGCCTAAATACTCGCATTTTTTTGCATGAAGCTATAAATTGATACCATGAAATTGACCCGATTGAATTGAATGAATAGAATTGATTGTTTTAACGACTATAACTCCTTAAGTTCTTCCTCCCATGTTAATAGGCTTGTTTCAGCTGACGTAGTTCCTCCCAGCTTTCATGCGGTCTATGCTAAGATTGGTCCTCTGTTTCATCGTAACACTGATTCACCAATAGATGCTCGGCCAATAATTTATTTTCATTCATCACTTCTGCTGCAGACGACCTGACTACCAGCCCCAAAGTGGGATCCATGTTCAAGCCTAGCCCTTCATCTCAGACATTGATGGATACGTCGAATTTCTTGGTTCAAAACTGTGACCTTCTTAAAACAGGCCATTTTTTAATGACTTAATGCGCGGATAAGGCTGTTTGACTTTTCATTTCTTTATTATGGGGAGATGATGTTTTTTTTTTTCGTTCTACTCCACCTGGTTGGCGATGATAATCGTGGTTGTTGAGGAATTTATAATCGTGTTTGAGGGATTTGTGATAATTTGCTCGTGTGATAATGACGTGTTGGTTCTTTTGAGCAGTCGTTATATAAACGCCATGGAAAGTTTTAAATATTCCATGCATAAAGAAGTACAGTAGACGCCGCTTCATGTGATCACATCGGGACGAACGTGATTTGATTACAATACACGAAAAAAAAGTTTAAACTAAAAAATGATTTTTTTTACATACGTATTAAAATAAAAATTAATTTTAAATTAGGAGTTGTTGCTGTAAAACTCTATAGTATTTAATAGATATTAATGCACACTAAAGAAAAGAATTACTATTTAGTATACTTACATACTATATTTTGATATAAGCGGACGGGACTAAGCGATTTTTATAACATTAAACGATTGATAACATTAACCGTGATCATATTAAGCGGCATCTACTGTACTTAAAAAAAACAATTCTAGAATTTTTTTTTCAATAAATCTATCTATTAAACACTTTATAAATATTTTCCCAAGATTTAAGAATAACATATATCTTTCGCCGAGTTGCAGTATATCTCTTTGTGAGCAATACATTATTATTTTACAACGAAATGAAGTTTTATAGTTACACGACGTTTCATTGATTAAAAATTTAGTTTTGAGAAAATATGTAAATTTACTACCTACAAAAATATCATTGATAAAATATGCAATACAGTTAATTTGACAAGGAAGCAATACGTGGGACATGTAATAGTTCTTTTTATGAAATACATTAAGCTAAGAAAGTTTTTGTACGTGAATCCCTCGAAAAAAGTAAAGTTTCATACAAAAAAAATTTAATCAACTTCTCTAGATTGTATTAAACTCATAAAAAGATATTTGACGTTGCCACATAATAGTCCGTCATCACTTTTGGTGCTATATTTATCGTATCCATTCCATATAATTACAAAAATATATTATTCGCTTATCATCCCCATATTAATATTATATTTTCCACCGTTACTTATCAGCTTCGGAATTGAAGTGCTTAGTGGAAGAACGTGCTAAGTGATAGAAAGGTGAAAACGAAAAAATTAGCTTTAAATTGTTCAGGTTTACGCTTAAATTCATTAAAAACGGTACTTGTAAACGGTAAAAAATATACTTAAGTTTATGAAAATGGGGAAACTTATTATCTTTAAAGGATGGACTAACATGCTTATTAACACAAAAAAAACTTCTTCAAAAATGTCACTTAGAACGTTCTTCCACTAAGCTCTTCAATTATTCAGCAATTTACCCAAAATAACAATAAACCACTCGTCAAGATACAGCGTGCCAGTCGAATCCATAAAAAATAATCCCATGTGCGTAATGTGTAATTTAAGACCCCATCGACCCAATCACTTGACAAAGTTTTTTTTTGACACGGACTTGTCATGTTGTTTGACACCAATAAATGGATGAAGTGTGAGATTGAAACGTATCATGCCCATAAGGAGCTGTCCATCCACAAAAAAGGTCATTTTTACGTTTTTATTTCGTAACAGCTTCTATCCGTTTCGACCCTACAAAATCTATTACCTTTCAAGATATATGAAGGAGCAATAAAAATACATTTCATGCTGTAACTTATTATCCATTTCAAATCCCAACTTTTCCTTTTTATTCACAAAATCGAAATTTTGTGAAATAGACTTATTAGCATCCGGAATGAAATGATGAAAAGAATGGAAAAAAACCTAATATTTTTTAATTAAAGTTTACTAATTTTTTGGGGGGAATCATAACTTTTGAATAAACTATAACAATAATTTTTGCGAAACTTTGTTTGTTAAAAATAGTTAGAATTTAATTTTTAAATATTTAAAAATGCAAGCATGAAGAATTTAGGGCCAATTTATTTAATAAAATTGTTTTAGAATGAATTTAATTTTATCATGTTTTTCATATTTTCATTTAACTACAACAAACACTATCTGATACTTCAAAAGACGATGATTTTTAATTCTAACGACACAAAAAGAAAATATAACGAAAAATGTATAAAGAATTAAATTTATTTGAAATGTGAGTTTAACTAAGTGAGAAAAAATATCACGTTTGATGTTCGTAAAGTTTGATGATTCCAAATGGAATCATTGGGAGTGAAAGGGTAAATATTGCATTGCACTTTGAAACTATATATTTTAATTTACACAATACAAAATTTAGAGCGAGATTGTACAGGTATCTTGGAACTTTCTAGTTGTTACCACTATTTCAAGCGTTGGTTTACCACTTTTACATCAAAGTTATGGTTATACCACGTAAGTGATAAATTCACGTTCTAAATAGTAGCGGAAGCTTGAAAATTCCAGGATTCCGGTGCAGCTAACTGTTTGACAGTGTAGTGATTAACTACAGCAAACCCCCAACCATTTATACAGTGCGGATCATAATTATAAGGACAGTCGATTATTTTGGGATACCTATTAAAACTTTACTGTGTACAAGAAAAGGCAATACACTTGTTGAATCTGTCATAAAAGCAAAATTTTATCATTTATTAAATTATAAATATCAAAAATTAAGTTTAAAAGGGGTAAAATAACAATTTTCATAAAATTTTAGCGGTTCATAATTATAAGGACATCAAAGATGTTGCTGCTTTAATTTACATATCAAAATATTACAGATAAATATGGTTATTTTTAACTGCGGTCCTTATCTGAATCCATATATAAAGTTTGAAAACTTCGGAAACAAGTATCAGTCAAAATGCCGCGTGGGAAAGAACTTACGACTTCTGAAGTGAGAAAAGTGTGGTTTCTTCGAGAAAAAGGCATCTTTGCGGCTTATTGCCACTAAAATTAAAAGGTCTAAAACTGCTGTTGAAAATGAAATCAATCTTGGATTAAATGGTTCGGTATTAAAAAGATCTTGTCCAAAACCCAAACTGACTGAGCGAGATCGAAGAATCATCGTACGCCGTGCTGTCATTCAAAAGATGTATGCTTCTGAAATTGCGCATACTTTTGAAAAAGGCATTTCAAAGTCAACAATTGTAAAAGATTTGAAGAACTGCGATTTCACCAAGAACGTTAAAATGAATAGAAAACCGGCGTTGAAGGTTGAACATAAAAAGAAGCGAATACAAGCTGAGCAGATTTTTGAAGAAACTTGCTGAAAGTATGCCAAGTGGAATGTCTGATTGTTTAAGTAAAAAAGGAGCAGCAACAAAGTATTGTATAAATAATGACAATAAATTGTACTGTCCTTATATTTCTGAACCTCCATTTATTCTCCATTACTTCTGTTTTTCACCAGTACTTTTAAATTATCGAGTTTAAAGCTTATAAATAGTGTTTATACATGATATAAAAATAAACAAATATATACTTGTTGTAGTAAATAGCTTTCAGTGTTACTGAAGCCAGAAAAACCTGCTGTCCTTATAATTATGATCCCGCACTGTATAATCTTCGATACGTTATACATTCCAGTTCTTTATGTACATGTGTCATACTTACCAGGTTGCATGAATCATAATTGCTCGTGTCAGTATATATGAGCACTAAATTATTTTCCCTTTACATCAAACATTTAGCTTTGCTCTTTTAGAAATCAAGTTATACCTGCTGGTTTTGAAAGCAAAGACGTCCTGTGCAAAATTTTTCTCAAGCTTACCTCCTTTGCATCATCGGCTGCCAAATCATATAATGTTTCTATCTTAAATAACCATCTTTCATAAAATAGAGCCCCATAAACCCAAAAGAAATCCCCAAACCGAAAAGCCAGTTTTCATTATTGTTTTTTTATCATACTGGTTCTTTTCTTAATTTCTTTTTTGAATTTTTTATTGTGTTACGACGAAATATCACATAAATACAGTATTAATCCGAGTAGGTTTTATCTTCAAAACTATCTATTACTTCTAAAAAAATATCATTTTCATTTTGTGTACAATAAAATAAATAAAACATTAAAAAAAATCCCGGAAAAATTTCCAAATGTTTATTGTTTATATTTTGTTTATTTAACATATTTTCACAAACAAACATTTTCTAAGAGTTTCTATGTTCTTTCTCATTTAATATAACAGGCTAAAAATAACGAGTTGTTTCATCCTCAATACAGATCTTTTACCATCGACAATATGATGAATGGACTGCAAACAATGTCCGGCTTTTTCACGCGGCTTTTTTTGCATCGCTTAGACTCACGTGATCGATAAGCGACATTCTTTTTTTTATATGTTTGCCAATTCACTTTTTTAGTATAAAAAGTTAAAAAGAGAATAAAAAAAAGCTTGTTAGAATAGAGACAAGATATCGGAACCCGCAAAAGTGCTTATTGTTCGTATAAGTCGACATTTGCGACATTAGAAGTTGAAATGAAAGCTCTTAAGTTATGAAAAATATTGAAATATATTGCATAATAGGGAAGGAGGGGATAAATAAATGTGTAACTGACATTTAGAACAATCAAATTTGTTTGTTGTTCCTGAATTGACATTTGTGACGTTAACATTGAAATGAAAGCTCTTAAGTTATGAAAAATATATAAATGTATTGCATAGAATAGAAGATGAATGCATAGATGTTTAACTGACATTTAGACAACACAATATTGTTTACCGACATATGGACATGAAATGGAGGCTCTAGAAATATATTGTATAATATGGGAGGAGAATATATAAATTTATATCTAGCATTTAGATAACACAATATTGTTTACTGTTCCTGAATCGACATTTACGACATTAGAAATTGAATTGAAAAGTTATGAAAGTGATACAAATACATATTATTAATGTGCATATGAAAAGCGTAATTTTGTAAATTATATTTCAAATAAAATTTCAAGGGAAGGAATTCTGATTGTAGTCAAACTTATATAAAGTAAACATTTTTAGCTGTTTCTTTATATTGGTAGTTTATATATAATTTAAAATTTCTAAGCATTCGACATACAACAATATTGTAATCTAAGAAATAATATTTTAAAGCGGAAAAAATGAAATGTAGTTAATGGAGTAAAGGGTCATTGATTTATAATTAAAATTATTGAAATTTCCGTAACGACAAAAACACACAATACTGCAGATTTTGTTGCTTGTAGAATTTGTTTTTATGAAAACGAAAATTCGGTTATAAACCTTGTTTTAAAGAGTAAAACTGAAAGTTGTGTATGGTACAAAGTATTAGCCCCTTTTAAATTAATTCAATGAAATACTAGGGGTGTGTAACACTTTATAACTTAAGTAATTTCAATGACTTTAAAACCTAAGAAGTTCTATGGCAGTTGTCTTTTACGCACGCGCAATTTTTCAAAAACCTTATTATGATGTTCGACAAGTACTGGGAACTCGTGTACCGCAGTCTGTAACTCCTTTTGTTTTTCAGCAATACCTTTCAAACCCCAAAAAATTATTTTTTAGAATCAAAACTTCTTTAGAATAGACTTTAGAATCAATCCAATACGTGTAGAAAACACAAAATCTCTATTTTGGATTTTCGATATCAACGCAATATTTTCATTACCTTTTATTTCATACTACGTAATTGAAAGTAAAGATCAAGAATTATTAAAGTAATTTTAGCTTTCACACTACGTTTATAACGTAAAAAGTGAAAGGTATTATAATCGTTCAGTCCGTCTGTCTGTCACCCACTTTCATAGCCCAAACTACAAATGCTACGGACAAGTGCGATACGTCAAAAAATTCAGCGCATCGAAATTAGAATATACTTTGACAATTTCAGAAAAGAATTCGAAGTACTTCAATTATTTAAAAAAACTGCAAAATTTAATGCTCATTTAAAAAGCATAGGAAGCCATTTTTTTTAGAATTAAATCACCATTGCCATTAGCAACAATCGCTTTAATTCTTTTAGGCAATAAATTTAAATAAATTTATTTTTGCGACATCGATCAGTTTGAAATGACGTCAAATATATTTCACTACGAGATTCTTTGTATGTTTGTATGAAATATTTTCATTCAATTTAAAAGCGAGGAATATTACATATTTATTCTTTGAAATATAAATTATTTTTTGCAAACGATAAGTAATAACCGTTGAATTTTCGAAATAAATTATATGAAACTTGCCAAATTTAGCATGTAAATGATTAATATAGAATTAATGCTGTGTTTGGCACCTTTTTTACCTGTTAAACACAACTGTTGTGTGGAAGCGGGTAAAGTGACAGATGCTGTTACAAACCTACTTGTTTTCTTACGTATATATATAACTTTTTGTCCCAATATAATGCGTATAACATGCATAATTATATTACTAGCTTGCGTATTCACAAGTATTAACAACAATTGGATTCTAAAATTTTTAATCTTTGCATATAATAACAATAAATAATTTTTATAATATTTCTGAGCTTATTTAAATAATCTGTTAAACTATTTACTTTTATATAGTAATTTAAAACTGTTGGAGGTAATATTAAATAGGTCATGTCCAAACTCATTAAATACAAACAATACACTCTTTGTTATTCCAAGTAACCTGACTGCTTCTAAAGTGTGCAACACACACTTTTATCATTAATAAGGTTACTGAAAAGTATGAAACAATTCCGCCTTGATGTCACATTATAAAAATATCCATGGTAAATATTATTCATGATCGGGCAATCTTTAACGTAAGTCTTTGTACGCCCATCTTTGAAGAATATTTATTTCCATTAAATTTGCGTAAAAGCTATAAAGATGGTCTTTAAATATTAAGATTTTATCTATGAAAAAAGTATTCGATGAAAAACGAAATAAAACAAGTAGGTTTGTAACAGAATCTGTCACTTAACCCGCTTCCACACAGCAGTTGTGTTTAACAGGTAAAAAGGCGACAAACACAGCATTGATATTCTATATTAAACATTTACATGCTAAATTTGCTAGTTTCATTTATTTTATTTCGAAAATTCAATAATTATTACTTATCGTTTGCAAAAATTAATTTATATTTCAAAGAATAAATATGTAATATTCATCGTTTTTAAATAGAATGAAAATATTTCATATCAACACACGAAGAATCTCGTAGTGAAATATATTTGACATCATTTCAAACTGATCGATGTCGCAAAAATAAATGTATTTTAATTTAATGTCTAAATGAATTAAAGTTTCTCAAGCGATTCTTGCGAATGGCAATGGTGATTTAATTATAATAAAAATGGCTTCCTATGTTTTTTTAAATGAGCGTTAAATTTTGCAGTTTTTTAAATAAGTGAAGTAATTCGAATCCTTTTCTGAAATTTTCAATGTATTCTAATTTCGACGCGCTGAGTTTTTTTACGTATCACACTTGTCCATAGAATTTGTAGTTTGGGCTATGAAAGTGGGTGACGGATAGACGGACAGACAGACGGACTGAACGATTATAATACCTTCCACTTTTACGTTATAAACGTAGTGTGGAAGCTAAAAATGTGGGGTGTGTAACACTACATGACTTTCAATACCACTCAATAAATCGATACATTTCAAGATAATTAGATACCATCTAAGATAATTTTAATAATTGGGCAATTCCATATGTGACGAAATGACATTTTGAATTGTAGAATTGAAGTAAAACACGAAGCTCTTTTCAAAGGAAAATTGGTTTTTCAGTTTATATATTACTGTTAACGATTAAAAAATATTTATAAAAAAGTTGAATTTTTTAAAAAAAGTATTTTATTATTTAAATTTTTGACTAACTTCTTTTTGTGTGACGGAATGACATTTTTGCAACCACGACTGCATCCTGGTACTTAAAAATGGAAATTTCTGTGTATTAACAATACATTGAGTTTTTAAAATAATGCATATATTAAATATGATATATAAGCTATGTAAAATTATAATTTAGAGCAACCTACCTGTAACATGGTTTATAAGTTATTAACTGTCATTTGACGTGACGGAATGACTAAATGTTTCATAAACATATATTATATTAAAAGTGCGTTAAGTAATAAATTAAATATTTTTATTATTATCTAGTAATACTCATAAGATATTAAATATTACATTATATAAATTTATTCACATGTGAAAGGTTTTTGAAACACGTATCGAGGACGATTTCCAACTAGTTGAAATGATGGCTGAATATGCAGAGCCAACAAATCTTTTTTGTCCACTAGGCATCGATCTTCTTTTTCGGGAAATGTGAATACATGTCCTTTATCGTCCCTGCTTTCTTAAACCATAATTTGAAAACTTGGAATATATTTTTAAACTTAATTTGTAAAAATTACAAAAAAAATTAAAAGAAAATTTTATTTTATCGAAGTTGACATTTTTATGGAATTGCCCAACTTTGAAACCTAAAAATTTCTATTGCAGCTATCTTTTGCACGTGTACGATTTTTTCAAAAAACTTATTATGATGTCGGAAAGGTACTGGGGACTCGAGTACCAAATAGAAGTTGATATCTTTTTTCATTTTCCAACTCTACCTTTAAAACAAACACAGTAATACGGAAAACACCCTTTGCGCATGCGCGATTTTTTCGAAAACTTTTTTATTAGGTTTGTCAGGCACAAGGAACTCGTGTACCAAATTTTAAGCCCGTAGCTCTTTTGATTCGATCCGTAGAGGGGTTTCAGACATACAGAATGTGAAAGTGACAGACCAAAAATCTGGCAGTCAAACCGAAAATCGAGAATTTTTTTTTTAATCAACACCCTTCAAAATGTGTAGAAAACACAAAATATCCATTTCGAATTTTTGAAGCCATCATAATACCTTATATTTCATATTTGGTAATTCAAAGAAAAATAATATTTGGAACTTCTCAAATCAATTTTTTGTGTGTGAAAAGTTCCAATAATTTGTTTGTTGGATGAGTAATTTATCTATATTAACATTTTTTAGGATTGTTTACTATAAATTATATTTTCCTTATAATAACTCGGTTAGTTTGCCGCATTTTTTTTCAAAGAAAATTTAACGCACAGTTACATTTTGACCGTGTAATTAATACGAAAGTATTTAAGAACCCTTCCTGCTTTTTCTAAGATCCCAAGAAAAAATCTATTCCAAAATCCAATCAAAACATTTTTGTTTCGAGCTTCTCTTCATATATACTCTTATTAAAAACACAGTTACTGATGTTAAAATTACGTGCGTTAGCGCATTAAAAGCGCTTTTCCTATACACTCAACTCCATTAGACTTAAGACATTTAACACGGTTAATTGCACAGGGATACTTAACTCCGAAGTGCATGCGTCAGATTTGAAGAGCTTAGTGGAAGAACGTGCTAAGTGACATTTTTGAAAAAATTGAGATTTTTTTTTGTCAATGAACATGTTACTAAATTTTTTATCGATAACAAGTTCCCCTTTTTCATAAACATTAAATATAGTATATTTTTTACGCTTTACAAGTACCGTTTTCAACAGATCTGAGTGCAAACGAAAAACTTTAAAGCTCATTTTCTCGTTTTCACCTTTTTGTCACTTAGCACGTTCTTCCACTAAGATCTTCATTTACTTATTGTATTCAAGCAAGCTAGCTCGTTTTTTATGAAAAAGAAACCAGCAAATAATATTTTCAAGAACTAACACTGGCCTTTTGTTCTAAGGGTAAGGGGGGGTCAAAATATGGATGGGGGCAGTAAAATCAGTTATCTTATTGGCTGGTTTTAAATAAAGGGGCGTGATGGTCGATGGATTGTTGCGTACACGTCAACAGCTTTGGATGGGGAGGGCTTGAACATTGATACCACCATATTATTCAAGGGGTGCTTACTATACTGCTCAACACAATTAGGGAAACGCATGGTTTAAGCCCTTTCACCCCCAATGATTCTATTTGGAATCACCAGCTTGCAATTTTTTTTATCTCACTAAGTTAAGCTCGTACTTATTTATCGTTAGGTGGAAGAATCATGTCTTGAAGAATTAAATAATGTATATTTTAATTAAATGGAAATATGAAAAACACTGTAGAAAAAATTCACCTGAAACAATTTTATTAAATAAATTGACCCTAAATTCTTCATGCTTGCATTTTTAGATGTTTAAAAATTAATTTTAAATATTTTTAACAAATAAATTTTTTTTTAAATTATTGTTATAATTTATTCAAAAGTTATGATTCCAATTTCCCCTCTTAAATTTTAGTTAAAAAATTAAGATCCCCCCCCCCCCCAGTTTTTTAGCATATCATTCAAGATGCATAATAAAAATAAAAAGTTGGGACTGAAAGAGTTAACGAAAGTGCGCAAAGTGCCCCCCTAATTGTTTTGAGCAGTGTATTTGAATACTATTACACTAAGAATAAGAGAAACATTCCTGGAAAATTTTGGCAACTTATATACTCAATTTTTATTTGCAGTGCTCCTTGAATACATCTGTAACCTTCTCCAAAAATACTTACCCAAAGCACCTATTGCTTAAAGCTATTACAAATGCCTATAAAGTTTTTATCAGAAGGAACTATAATATTAATAGGAATATTTTGATATCATAAATGCTCGTAGGAATTTTCTTTCATATGTTGTTATGCTCAAAAATATCTTCATTGGATGAAGACTTGAATTGAACAATTGGAGCATTACGAATCTTTATAAATCTTCTAATGTTGTTATACGTTTGCATTTTTTAAGAGGAAGACGACGAAGTAACATACAATAGAGTTCCGTTTATCCTAATCCTGGTTATCCGAAATTCGGCTCAACCGAAAGGCTCCTAATTTTTTTTTGCTAAAATCTGAAATTTATACGCATAAATAAATACACAAAAAATAAATAAATACGTACTTACAAAGTTAGATTTATTTCTTGAAATATGCAGTAATTTATTTTTTGCTGTTAAATTTTGGTTCGTTTTAAAGCAGCCCTGTCCCGCCATCTTTTAAACAAGAGAACGTCTGAAGTAGTGGCTTCATCTTGCGCTTTTATGTATCTAAGGGCCTGATCTAAGATTTTTGTAGCTTCCGTATGCGAAATGCTGCACTTGCTAGACTCAGAATTAGGAAGCGCTTCATAGGTCCCTTTCGGCCAATAAGAACAAGGCGAACACTATGACTTCAAATTTTCTCTTCTCCAGCGTTTTTCTAGGTGTGAAGTGGATGATTCCCGATTATCCGAAAATTCCTATGGAATCTCGATTAACCGAAAATGCTTCGGTCCCGTACCTTTCGGATAAGCGGGACTCTACTGTATTTTGAATTGAATGGTTACCATATTTCGTTAATAGCTGGCAAAACTCAAATAACTAGAGGAACTTCTACAAAACCCTGAGTAATGCATTGTATGAACTGAGGGGGGAAGCTTGACTCGAGGATTTAGCTACAAAATTTCACATAAGTATGCGTAATGTTTTAAATCGTAGAAGTTACGTAATTACACCAGAAATTCAGAAGCAAATATCCGGCCACTTGTTTTTACATCTTCTTACTGTATAAGATTAAGCTTATTTTTTTTTGTGTAAAGTTACTCGTGATGTTAATCCCATTTTGTAATGTAACGTTACTTCTTTGTGAAAGTTTACTTCATCTTGTGGTGAAATGGGCTCCGTAAAGCAGGAAGCAAAAACTCCACCAGTTGCTGTTACCAGTTTTGCGGAGTAACGTTACACCAAAAGTTGTACAGTGCACAATACAAATACTTTCAAATCGGTCGAAAATAAATCGATAATTACACTGCTCAAAAGAATTAGGGGAATGCATGGTTTAAACCTTTCACCCCCAATGATTCCATTTGGAATCATCAGCTTACGACTTTTCTCTCTCTCTCTAAGATGAGATCGCACTTATTTATCGTTAGATGGAAGAATCGTGTCATTTGAAGAATTAAATAATGTTTGTTTTAATTAATTGAAAATATGAAAAACATGGTAAATAAAATTCGCTCCCAAAAAAATTTATGAAATAAATTGACCCTAAATTCTTCACGCTTGCATTCTTAGATGTTTAAAAATTGATTTGAACTCTTTTTAACAAATAAAGTTTCGTAAAATGTATTGTTGTAAGTTATTCAAAAAAGTTATGATTTCAAAAAATTTCACCCTAAATTTTAGTTAAAAAATTAAGATCCCTCCCCCCTGTTTTTTATCATTTAATTCTAGATGCATAATAAATCTATTTCACAAATCCCAAATATATATATTTAAAATAAAAAATTAAAAGTGGGAACTGAAAGGGTTAACAAAAGTACGGAAAGTGCTCCCCTAATTCTTTTGAGTAGTGTTTGAACTACAATGGACAAGTTGCATGAAACGCAAAATCAGAATATATATGGTTTTTGGTATATTGAAGCCGCAGATTCGATATAAGCTGAAATATTCAAAATAGTTGAATTAGCAAAATACATTTGAAATTTGCCGAAAATGTACGTCACTGAAAACAGCTCTGACGTCAAATGTTATGTATTTGGCGATGTTTCGATCTATGTCCTTAAGGTTTAATACACTTTATAAAATATTAAACCTTACAATTTCTGAGAAAAACCTCCTTAAAAGAAGAACAAAATATTATTTTTAACCAGTTCTTATCAATGAATTTAATCAGCTTGTACAAAGTTTGGTAATTGTTAGTTAAAATACACACACTAGAGCACGTATGAGCTATTGCAGAACTATTGACTGTTGGGTCTGATCGGAATAGTAGAGTGAAATCGTTGAACGTTTGAAGAAATTAACTGGAATGGGCATGATATGTGTCTGTACAATAGATCAATAGAAATACTTTTTTGTAAGAGTTTGATAAGGATGAAAGCACGTTTCACAGTTTAGAAAGCAATACAGTGAAACGCGATATGAAATAACACGCCAAGAACAAAAAAGCCAAACATGACGTCATTTGTTCTGCCAAGAGAGGTTTAACGGAAGTGACATATCACTAACTTTAAACTGAATTTAAAAATAAATACTTTTTAAAAACCAGAAATACTTGAGTTTTAGAGGTTTCTTAATGTGCTTAACGAATAAAAATGTTTGTGGAAAACGCTGTAATTGTCCATTGCTACATACTACCCTATAGTGGAATCGGCAATTAAGAGGTTGATACTGACGAGATTCGGTAAGTCTGGCAATGACAGGTCCGGGACACCCGAATATTAGAATCGCAAATGAACAGGGTAATGAGGGGACCAATTCTGACATAAGCTACGACGTTAATTTTCAAATAATTAAATCTTGTACGGCGCTTAATTGAGGGGGGAAAATGGGACTTAATGAGTGAGAGAATTGGAACGGAGGAAAGGGGTTAAGAGATAGGGACATTTATTAAAATTTGAGCGTAATTGGAATTGGGTAGTTTCAACACTCTTAAAACAAAAGAGTGAAATCCACTCCTATAGGGGAAGTGCATTTTCGGCACCGGAAAGGAGTGGAAATTAACTCCGATGAGTTAAAACCGCTCGTTTTAAGAGTGTAGGACGTAGATTGTTTTCTTTTATTTCTTTTATCCACTCCAAAAAAGAGTGAAATCCACTCCTATAGGGGAAGTGCATTTTCGGCACCGGAAAGGAGTGGAAATTAACTCAGACTGAGTTAAAACCGCTCGTTTTTTAAGAGTGTAGGACGTAATGTTTTCTATTATTTCTTTACCATCCAAATAGAGTGAAATCACTTAAGGTGAGTAGCATTTTCGGCAACGGAAAGGGTGGAATAATCAGATATTAAAATTTAGGTAATGAATTGGTAGTTTCTTACACTCTTAAACAAAGAGTGAAATCCACTCTATAGGGAAGTGCATTTTCGGCACCGGAAAGGAGTGGAAATTAACTCCGCTGAGTTAAAACCGCTCGTTTTAAGAGTGTAGGACGTAGATTGTTTTCTTTTATTTCTTTTACCCACTCCAAAAAAAGAGTGAAATCCACTCCTATAGGGGAAGTGCATTTTCGGCACGGAAAGGAGTGGAAATTAACTCAGACTGAGTTAAAACCGCTCGTTTGTTTTAAGAGTGAAGACAAATGAGTGACTACCTAAATTTTTACTCACCAAGCCAGAACGTATGCATATTTTACTATAAAGGTAGTACCATTATCCTTTCAAACCAAAGTCATATAATCAGGAAATGAATATTTTAAAATGGTGTTTTGAACTTAAACTCAATTTGTTCCACTGCATTACGAGTCCAAAACTGTTTTCTTCGCTTTCTATATTTTAAGATCTTGCATACTAGTTCTTTTGATCTATCCTCATTTTATCTGCGTAACACATTTTTAATGTTTCGACCCTTAAATCTAGGCGTGAAGTTTCCTGTCTTCTGTTTTTTCATAAAGTTCTAAACAATAGAATTGATTCCAACTGCATAACTAGTACTGTACATCTCTTTATTCCCAATAGATTTACACGCAATAGTCGCATATTTTCTCATAGTTCTTCCCATTACAACTATATTCAAAATTTCTGTTTGTATAAGTTTTATAAAATTTACAATAACTATTCTCACGACCTAGATATTTTTGCTATATCTTTTAATGATTAAAGCTAACTGTTTCCAACTTTTATCTGCGTAATGTGTTTGTCTGTTTTATACTCACTTATTTCGTGTTTGTTTTATTTTCTAAATGTTTTGTTTAATGTACATTGTAATAAGATTTTTATCTGTAATGTGCATTTAAATCTGAATAAATAAATGAATGAATGAATTACTGTTAATATATGGTGAGTCAAGGTTTCAAATGGAATATGTATGCTTCATTTTACAATTTAATGGTTGTTTGAGTAATTATGATTACTTGTTATATCGTTATATATAATTACACAAATATTCACAGATATAGTAACTGTGACAGTTCAATTTTATACTGGTATTCAGTCTCCAGCAAATATAAAAAGCATCAAAATAAGTTTTCTTGTACCTTACTATCTTAATTAGATTGTCTGTTTTCTTCACAATTTTAACAAACAAAAAAAGCAAGAGCTTTCTAATGGAAAAAAAATATTATACAGTCCCTGGACAAATTATTAGACGCTCTGCAAGATTTCATGTATCAATCAATGATGAACAAAATACCTTTAGAAGGACATTTGTGTTCCTAAACTTAAGCTATTAAATAGAAATACTATCTGCTATACTTAATACATATATCGACATCTTTTTTAATGATATGGCATTCTTTGGTATGTTTTTATCATTACTAAAAAAATACAGTGCGTCTAATAATTTGTCCAGGGATTGTATATATTTCCAACTTATGCTATATTATAACGATTTTTAAAAACTTTTATTCATATAATCACTTCGATTTTTTCCCATTGATCTACGAACAGCACTACGGATGTTCCATCCGGAATAGCGCATCATTACCAACAACATATGATAACCTATCCCTTTTTAAAAGCGTTGCATCGACTACTTACGCATCAAAACAGTTTCCTTGAACCTTACTAACGCGATAATTGCCATGTTTTCATCACCTTTACCAAAAGACCCCCCACCCAGCTGCAAAAGAGATAGGCGCAGGTGGCAGACGCGGCAGTAATTGCAGCCTAAAAATCAGGTGTGGAGGGGCATGCTGCATATTAAGTGGACCCAGTCGAGGAACACGGTGACAGTTCTTTTGTTTTCCACAATGGAGGAGGTGTCATGGCGGCGACCAGATCTGATAAGAACGTGTTCGAATGTTTTAATCTTTTGAAAAGTTTGGTATCTTCATGACGGGTGATGATTGCTGGTGGTGATAAGATGGGGTTGTCTTTATTAGGAGTTTATTGTTGATAATCGAAATCTCTAAAGATGGTCTCTATACTTGTTGAGTAAGAATCGTGAGGAAGATTAGCGTTTGGAAAGCATAGGGTGTTAGAATGCTATATACTTTTTTGGGTTTTATCAAGTTGGAATACCTAAACAATGTGTGTTGAGTGCGTATAGGTTCTTTAACCCCTTCCTTCTCGCTCCCCTGAAAATGACGGGGTGAGGTTTCACGCCCGATTTCTCGCTCCCGTGATATATTTCCGGGGTGAAGTGTTAAAAAAAAAACTAAACTCCTCGGCGCAACAGCCCATTACTGGGCCAAGGCTTGCCGTGCCCATTTCAGCTTTCGTAACCTGTGACTCTGGGGTGCTCGGCATATGTCCCGGTAAGGTGGTCAGCCTCGCGTGGAACCCTCAGTGTTTAGTTCCCAAGCCTGATACAGCAATGCAAAGCACTACCACTGCGTCACGGGGCCTCGAAGTGTTCAATAGTATTACGAAAATGAGATTAAAACTAACATAAATTCACCAATTAAAACGAAAATGACTGAAGTTTCCAGTAGTAATGCGGCAATAAGATTCAAACTAACTTAAATCCATCAATTAAAACGCCAATAGGATCAAATAACTTTTCTTTTTAATCATTCAAACTAAAAACAAATGAAAAATTAAAAATGAATATAATTATTGTTCAGACACATATTTTTAAATAATTTTTAAGGGTAAAAAATAGGCACTTTTATAACCATTTTCTTGAAAATATTCCAATCGCTAAGGGGTTTAAAAAGGAGGTTTCGTTTGTGACACACCCGCGAAAAATTCAGTTGTATCGCTGTTTGAATTAAATAAACTAACTGCTGTACAAAACTTGATTTTTTTTTCAAAATCAATTAAAATGTTGACGAATATAATAATAAAATAACACGCTAAAGGTTTCAATAATTCAATATCAGACCTCGATTAGTGAATTAATGTTGTGTGAAAACAGATCACCAATCGGAGCACCGATCAAAGAGAATGCACACTGTTAAAAATTTTGTGCTTGGTTTCACCATGATATTGGTTCCTAGTAGCTGCAACGGCTGTGTGGTGAAATGTTTCAACATTTTTTCGGTGTTTGGTTGAACCATTTTTCTTGATTTGGAAACAAAAACCTGAGAAATGGTTCAACCGAATACCAAAAATATGGTTTAACGTTTCACCACACAGCCGTTGCAGCTACTAGGAACCAATATCATGATGAAACCAAGCACACAATTTTTAACAGTGCAGGAATGTAAGCTGGAAGGTAATGTGTCACTTGAAACAAGCCAATTAAGGGTAAAATGAATTATTTTTCATATTTTGTGTATGCCAGCGCGTTAACACCTCTTACATTTGAGTACTCACCGGCTCCAAACTACATAACAATCCCAAACCAAAAACTCAAAAATTGCTTAAATAGAAACATAGCTGCTCATGACCCCTTTTCCCCACACATTTCCACCTTAAACAACAGCAACACGAAATATCTGAGCACAAAACACATCTCCTTCCCTATTAAGAATGTTGATTAATCGACCCACTGTCACGAGAGGTTTCCCTGCAACAAAAGTCGCCAATTAGGCGGCCAACAAAGGAGTAAATAATCGTTTCTTGTGGCCGAAAAAGGTGTCTAAGTGGCCGTGAAATCGGTTGACAGCTCTGGCCAAATGGCTCTTTTATCCAGTTGTTGGTTTCGCACCCACACTAATTGCCGAGGCCCATTCTCACAATGAGCTCTAAAAAGTCATGAATAACCATTCCACTCATTTGTGTTTCTTCAGTTGGATTGTGTTTGGGATTCCTTTTTCCGCTTTTGAATCGATTTTTTTTCTAGCAGTGAATGAAACGGAAAGATTGCATGGAAATTGCGCTTGTTGATAACTGTAGGTTGGAATATGCCACTGATTTTAGCTTTTAGGAACTACGCCGTTAAAAAGTTTGGTGCAAGTTTGTACCAGAATCCAGGAACTTTCTAGCTGCCATCACTATTTGGAGCGTTAATTTACCAATTTTGTGGTAAAACCATAACTTTGATACACAGCAAAAAGGTTAATTAACGCTCCAAATAGTGATGGAAGCTAGAAAGTTCCAATATTCTGACGTAATCTTGTACCTGCTTTTCGGTTTAAACAAACTTTCCTTCGGATTTTTCGGATGGTTTTTGGCTTTGATGAATAAACCTCTTCGCTAAAGACGTAAACATATTTGGAGTTTTGTAGAATTCCCTTCACAGTCTCCTTTTTACAATTTTTCTTAAAACTAACTGTTTTTTTTAATAAATTATATTGATCAGGCTTTCCAAAAATACTGATACCGAAGCTTCGGAGATCTTGCAAATAACTTATTTTTTTCAGCGGCAAATTTATAAAACATTTTGCATCAAAATACGAGTTAGAATGGACTTTTAATTACTACAAAATGACAACACTTCTTTGTTTCTTCATAGCACACAAAAAGTGTATTTCGCCTCAAAACCTCAAAATCCACTACATTTACGTGCCCTCAGCAAACGTTAAACGTTAATTTTTTCAAAACTGCTTGCAAAACATACTTTTAAATATTTCTATTTGAAAAATGTATTTATATAAAGAATATTTTTTTTTAATTCAGGAGTAATAAGGATAAAGTAGCTTATAGAGTTCTGAATATAATGATAACGGGACTCGTAATTTTGAACAGCTCTCAAGTGACAAAATTTTAGGCCGACCCGGCGGCGCAACGGTTAGGGAGCTAGCCTTTGGAGCCTCTGGGTTCGGGTTCGAATCCCGGTAAGGCATGGATGTTGGTGTTTGTCGAGTATATGCGGAGCACGTGCTCGTTAAATCTGTTGCGACCGAAAGTCCAGTGGGCGGTCATTGCGCAGTTTCCCACGGGTACAGGTCCCTGGAGACTATTTCCCTGCCCTTCAGGGACATGTCTAAATTGTGGAGGTGGCGATAGATGGCAGCATCTGTCTTGTGTGTGTATGTCGTGTCCGTCCTTCCTTACGATGGTTTATAAGCGGGTCTTTGTGACCAAGCACACAAGCCTGAAAATATATGTCTACCAACCAACCAACCGACAAAATTTTACGTAAACCTAACTTCCGGCCATGAAACAGTCATAATAGTATTTTATGTCCAGAGATTCCCATCGAGAAACTAATTTGATGTCTAAATGAAATGGAGTGGCGTCATTACAAGTTCATTCCTCTTCTTCAGAGGTGCCAAATAAGGGTGGCGCACCCATACTTACAAGGTTATCACCCTTCCCATTTACATGGAAATTGCAGGCAAGCTCTTCTCGGTGAAGAAACACGTGCTACACAATACACGTAAACGAACAAGATTTACGTATTAATTTGACTGGGAATTACTTTTTAAATAGCATTTTAAACCTAAAGTCTTTTTTTCACATGAATGCACATTTTTCTGATTCGTTCTACTACTTTACCTCAAAAAATAAATGAAATTAGTATCAGTTTTTAACATGTAAGTAAACTAAAATCTCTAATATCAACTTCAATGATACTTTTCTAAGGTTAAAAGAATCGAAGTAATTTGTAGTCGCATGCTTATTTTCATAAGGTATTCGAGTAATAATTATAACTATTACTGCGGTTTATTCGAAATTCCTTTCTGAAATTGTACTAAATACTTGTATTAAAAAATTAAAACTGCAAGTTTAAACTTTCTAGTATCATTAAATAGCTGTTTCGTTATTTTTATTTCATTGTTTTCAGAAATTTGGCGTTTTTTGAGCATGACATTTGTTTATTTCATCTAGGTTTCTCTTTTCATTTTTGAGTAATACGTAGACACCTTTTCAACTGGCTTCAATAGAAACGCCGAGGGCTAGCCGGTTAGGTAAAATTCCAGTGAAAACGAGGAAGTGAAACTAATAAGGATTGGAGATCTACATTTGATTGCACATTTATATATTGATGATATTTGCTTTATAAAAAATGCAACTCTCTCTCTTCAAGCAATGCATCATTTCATTCAATGTATTCAAGATATCAAAGTTACTTACCATTATTATTAATATTTTTTGCTGAAGCCTAGAAAGTTTTGTCATTTTTTTTTATTTGCATCATGCGGATGAGGGATCGAAAACGAAAAAAGGAAATTTTAGCTAATTTTTACATTTGGAAGATAAAAAAATTCAATCGGTCACAATGGCGATACGATTAAATGGAGTCCGGTTAAGAGGTAGCCTACTGTACTTATATAAACTGCTAGCACACATACTAATGACTGAAATATTCAGTTACATTTCCTGCAAGTAAAATCACATTTATTCATCTGAATTACTTATTCAGTATGTCAATAAACAAAATCAATGAATAATTCACCTTACATCCCTCAAAACACACACACACACATAAACCAACATTGATATTCCTTGTAATAAACCAATCAAAGAATGCCGCTATAATAATCTTCATCAACCGAAAAAATATAAATAAATACACACCAAAGAAATTCTCCGTATCATTTCCTCTATCGCTAAATTGGTCACGAAACTTGCAAGGATATAATACGGCACGCAACGCAAACCACATACGCAATTTAATGTAATTGGATTGCATTGCAAACGCAATGAGCAAAGAATCTTACCATAAGTACACTATCTTACCATGTCATCGTAAAAGGTGGACGTAGTCTTAATTGCATGTTGATTGTGCATTAATGTGAATTTCGGGAATTTGTTCAGGAACTATATTTAAAGTTTCATTAAGATGTTGTAATGAAATTGTTCAGAACCTTGGGAGTTTCAATTGCAATTGAAAAGTTGTACATGGTTACTTTTTCAATGTGTTTTCAGAGATAATAATTTAATGTAATTGGATTGCTTTGCAAACGCAATGAGCAAAGAATCTTACCATAAGTACACTGTCTTATCATGTCATCGTAAAAGGTGGACGTAGTCTTAATTGCATGTTGATTGTGCATTAATGTGAATTTCGGGAATTTTTTCAGGAACTATATTTAAAGTTTCATTAAGATGTTGTAAGGACATTGTTCAGAACCTTGGGAGTTTCAACTGCAATTGAAAAGTTGTACATGGTTACTTTTTCAATGTGTTTTCAGAGATAATAATTTAATGTAATTGGATTGCTTTGCAAACGCAATGAGCAAAGAATCTTACCATAAGTACACTGTCTTATCATGTCATCGTAAAAGGTGGACAGTCTTAATTGCATGTTAATTGTGCATTATTGTGAATTTCGGGAATTTGTTCAGCAACTATATTTAAAGTTTCATTAAGATGTAGTAATGAAATTGTTCAGAACCTTAGGAGTTCCAATTGCATTTGAAAAGTTGTACATGGTTACTTTTTCAATGTGTTTTTCAATTATCTTTGCTAAAGATAATTGATATTTTTTATTTTGGATTAAAACATTTTGGCCATTAATTTTTTTTTACCGATTAGGATACATAATTTCAGCAAAAAAACACATATTTTTTAAATAAGATATGCACAAAAGTATTTCAGCGAAAATTTTTCGAAACCTTGTTGAAATTAAGAAAACTCCACTGAATCTGTTAAGAGAAATTGTAACTTATTTAGGTATAGCAGTTAGTTACACATAAATAAACAGATATTCAGGTTCTCAAAAAAGGTTTTGTGACAGACAAAAATAGTCAAATAATTACTTTGATGTGACCATAGATATCATAGTTAAAGTATTAGATTGGTAGATCACGTGACCTCCAATGCTAACGACGGGACGCGCATGGAGGCCAAATAAGAGGGCAAAATGGCCAGTGTTGCTGCCACTTTAAGGAGAAAAATACTACGAAAAAATACCCTTTAATTCTAAAATTACAAAAAAAAACTAGAAAAAGATTTAAAGTCACTTAAAAGATTCCAAAATGCAGCTAGTATTTTTATGATATTTTTTTGTAATTTTAGAATTAAATGGTATTTTTTCGTAGTATTTTACTCCTTAAAGTGGCAGCAACACTGGCCATTTTGCCCTCTTATTTGGCCTCCATGCGCGTCCAGTCGTTAGCTTTGGAGGTCACGTGATCTGCCAATCTAATACTTTAACTATGATATATAAGGATGTGACACATAAAGATATAGAAAATATATAGTGTATATAGGAAGTGTTGCCATTTAAAAGAGATAAACGTAATGATAACATTTGCGAATGGGCGTGACAACTCATTCCAAAAATCCAAAGGTATAATCAGTCCTAATAACAAAAAAAAATCTTTCAAGTACTGAATTGCGTGTCAATTTCAAATAGGTTGTTTACATTTTTTTACTGCTGTGGAATTCCGTAGAATCGAGATTTTCGTTTCATTAAAATTTGGATCTGTGAAAGATTAACTTGTAAATAAAAATGGTATAATTTAGATTTATGTCCAAATCGTTACATTTTCAGTTACATAATAATTAAAATTTTGAAAAGTCTTAAACACTCAAAACTATTTTCAAAACAATTTAAATTGTGTTAATTTTGATAATATATCGTTAAACTGAGCCATTTGTTTTTCAATTTATTTTGCTGTACTTACTGGAACTGCAAACTTATGGTTTAAATCTATAATAATAAAAGAAAGAGTCTGTCTGTGTGTCTGTTTGTCATCGGATCGTAAAAGACCTACTTATACTGCCCTCAGAAATTCGAAATTTTTAAGATAGATTCCCTTTAATATTAACGTGTGCACCTGAGGCTTAGTTTTTTCATATTTGTTCCATTTTTTAAGAAAATTCGAATTGTCTGAAAAAAATACACAACTTTCGCTCAAATCCGATCATTTTTTCTCTTTCCTGATGCCATCGGCTGAGAAATTAAATAAAACTTTTAACGAAAACATTTAAAATTCAAAATGTTTATTTTATTCTTTTGCCATTACTTTCAGAAACTAAATTCATTATTTGAAAAATAATTGACATGTTTCAAGTGACGCAATTCCGCCAGTCTTCATTCCCGGATTTCATTGTGGGTTTATTTGATGTTTTTTTTCATTGATTTTTCTGTTGACTGCATGTCTGCATATTTAAGCAATAAATCTATAGTTAAGCTATTACTGAACTATGATGGTTAATAAAGGCCATCGCACTAGAGCTATTAGTGTTTTATGTCTTTATTTTTTTGCCAAATACGTTGCCAAACTCGCCAAATTATTAACTAAAATTCGCCAAATAGGCAATTTCTTTTATAAATAATTTATAAGCTGGTCGGTTGTTCGAAGGTCATTGTGTTAGAGCTGTATAATGGGTGTGGGTAGCTAGATCTATTTTCTCGACAAATTATTTCCCAAAACGCGCCAAATGATCTAAAAGGTTTTATGTATTTATGAGGGAATTGTGATGACATTTATGAGTGCATTTTATAGCGTATTTTTCATTTTGGGATTTTAAAGAAGGCAATGAAACGGGATTTTATAATTTATAACGGGCGGAAACAATAATAAGTTTATGATCCTATAACAGGGTATATGGTACACATATTTGGAATCTATTTGATAATTTTTTTATTCCGGGCGAAGAACGGGTATAAATTTGCTAGTTCAAAATATTTTTTCAATATTTAGCCAGACTGCTTTGGCGTATAAGTAAAAAAAAAAAAAAAAAGTTCTTGTAGATTTTTTATGCTTGGTCAAAAGTTTATCTTGAAAGCCAAAGTTCAACCAATCAACGCTTTGCTATTACTTACAACTCAATGTAGCAATTTTCTTCTTTTTGAGATCATATTAATCAAAAATCACCTACTAAAATGGTGATTGTCGTGATCTAATCGTTGGCTTCCTTCAGTATAACTACAGTACAGGAGAAACCAGTTTTACAGAATCAGTCCAGTTCGACCAACGCAGGTTCATTATACTAGTTAGATAACCCCTAATTATAGGCTTCCTTCAATGTAACTATTATAAAGAAGAAACCAGTTTTACAGAATCACTTTTAGTGGGGAATAAAGGTCTTTCTCAAAATATGTGTACTCGTGAGTGTTTATTGTCCATAGTTTAAAAACATTGATTCGTGGCGATATATATTTGAATGATTAGAGAAAATAAGAGGTCGATGAAATTTCGCAAAGATCTTCTGGTGTCCGTATTATTTATAATGATATTTTAGTAAGTTGAATTTGTTTAGAAACAAATTTTTTGTGGGTTTAAAAACCGATTCCTTCAGTGAAAACGTCATTCCAACTCTTATATATAAGGTTTCACCAATATATATTTCAATTTAATATTTCGAAGCAATATCAAAACATAAAATCATTCAACTGACTGGTCCAAGTTACTTGATGAATCTGACCAAGCACACAAACCTGAATATATATGTCTACCAACCAACCAACCAACTTGATGAATGTTTTTTAAAAATATATTTTACAAATTTACAAACCTGTTTAGATATATTATTGCAATCCGATTTCTATTTGGTGAGAGTTGGATAGTTGGCAATTATTTCCCTATACTGGAAAAGCTATTATCTGTCAGGTTTCATTACTTGGAAATGTAGCTCAAATCTTCTAAACAAAACCGGTCGCGATATTATAGCTATTTGACGCAATATTAACGGTACACCCGTGCAACGCCGGATATGTAAAGCTAGTATTATTAACTGTGTGATGTTTATATTATTTTCGTCGATTGTGTTTATTTCTTCCAATCAATAAAGTTTTGTAACAGCTCGCTGTTTTATAAATGCTATTTAAATCTTTTCCACCAAAGAAATACAGAATTTCAATTTTTGCTTTGCTTAAACATTTGATCATTTGTTTCCTCATATATATTTTTTTTCATTCATCCACTTCTGCGGCCATTCTAATTAATTTTCTTTTATTTGCTTTGGTTTTTACATTGTGTATTTTCAAAATTACCTAGTGTCATTAACAACATATTAAAACCAACATATTACACTATAAAATTACCAACTCTTGGTACTGCAGCCTAATCTTGGTATTACATTCATTAGAAAGAAAATAAGGATCCGCTAGCTGTATTCCAACGATTCTACCAAATGATTTGTCTCTTTTAGCGTAAGCAATAAAATGTAGCATGTATAAAATACTTTATACGAGCTTCAAGAGGTAAAAACTATTTTTCCATCCTCTAGTCCCTTTCGGACAACCCCACCCCAATCCATTTGTGCTGCAAACGTATCACTTCTCGCCTCTCAAAAGCAGGCCCGTGGGCTGTCTATTGTGGAATGGGAGGTGCCAAGCCACGGTATTAAGTTGACAGCCCGTCAAAGGAAATGTTAATTTGTGAAGTTTCAATAGCGAGGCTCCTGCAAGAAGAGCTCACAACTGCCAAATGGCGGATCTTTTAGAAATTTACAGCCCCCTTTGACCCGCCGCTTTTATGCTCCTTTCTCAATGTAGTGCATTTAATAACATTGCAGTTGTTATTTTTTAAAAAATGTACTGCTGTGATATGACAGCGTTGTATGGTGTTATTGGATGGTCATATTTTTTTTGTACTCCTTTTTAACATCTTGTTAGGAGTGGGTATGAACAATGATCTTTTAATATGGTGACTTTTCCAAGAGTTGACCAAGGTTCAAATTAAAGAACTATGATCTTCCAAGAGTTAACCTGGCTTAAAATTAATAACCGTGGATTGCTGTAGAACTTTAATGTGGTTTGAAACCGTAAATTGAAAAAGTATAGACAAGAAATAAACGGACCGCAATACTGGTTAAACCAAATCGGAAGTTTCAAAATACTAATATTCGTATCAAGTAGCATTAATTAGTCAAAGGTATGTCGATTTAGTGAGGAAAACATTTAAAATACATACATATGGATAAAAATGCAACGTTGACTAACTGTATAGAACTTTAAAAATATATCAAAACGCATTGAACCTCAAATTTTCTTTAAAAAATAAGTTATTAATAAATAAAGAAGATTGAAAAATAAGATTTAACTTAAGAAATGCGTGAAAATTCTTTGTTTTGGGTAATAACCTAAAATTTTGAATAATTTATCGTCAAATATAAAAATAATTGCTTTTAATGGACTATTTTTAATAATTAAGTAAAATTATTTTCAGATAAACGCAACAGTTGTCTTCTAAGGTGGACCTAAAGGTTGAAAATCGGCGTTATGAAATAATGACATTCAAAGCTGGCAACAAAGTGATACTGAAATTCATTATCAACCTTGCCAATTACATCCCTATATTCAGGTATATTTATTAGTTTTCCCCAAATTCTAAAAATTTTGGTGAATAAAAGTCAAAATGAAAATTCAATATTTTGAAGGGCCGTTGTTTTATCTATCCCCTTGAGAAGTTAAATAACTTGGATCCAATATCTGGATCCCTCATACTACAAAAGTTTACGATTCCACACATTGTTTTTTCTTTTTTAAGTAATTTGAACACATTCGTAAACGTGACAAAATGTATTGAATTGTCATAAAAAATATCTGAAATGAATAGACAACTAACTTTAGGTCTCCTATGGATTTTATGGTATCCGCTAAATTTTGAGGAATTGTTTTTCTCTGGCCCTTGGTTTGAGGTAACAAAGCCTACTTTGAGCGACTTAAGATTGTGTTGCAGTGAATCTTTAGAGCATTTTCTGATGCATCAAAAACAATATCTGCACTCTTAAAACAAAAGAGTGAAATCCACTCCTATAGGGGAAGAGCATTTTCGGCACGGAAAGGAGTGGAAATTAACTCAGACTGAGTTAAAACCGCTCGTTTTAAGAGTGTAAGAAAAGGGCTGTCACAATAAAAAAAAATACCGAGTTGCTTCTGCAATTAAATAAAATTGTCCATACCAACCCAATAAACTACATCACAGAGTCATACAAAAAAAAACACCCTATAACTAGGCTCTCCTATCTTATTGTCGCAACACAATCCACCCTATATGTCATGTCCTCCTCTCCCTCCTTAACAATTGCACCACAGTATACGATGCCGCGTTACGATGTGTGAATCTTATATTTTTTTTTAAAAAAAAGGCGAAGGTCTTCTCTCGATATAAGTAGCTCTAAGATTCCAAAATGTATTTTGAGCTCCATAAAGATGTACTGAAGTGTATCTTATAAGTGGTTACTGTCTAATATCATGGAAAACAATATAGGGTCTGTCACTTATCATAGTTTAAAAATAAAAGCATGTCAAATTAGAAACCATTAGAAAAATAATTCGGTTAAGCCAATAAACAAAACCTAAGTATTACCATCGTTACACTATTAAAAAACTATATAATTAGACTCTCCCAAATAAATGTCGCAATACAATGCACCCCATATATCGTACCGTGAGGAAAAGTAGCGTATCAGTAAAATAGTTAATTTTTAAGAGAATTATACTCTCAGAAAAAACTTGTGTCGCCTTTCAATAAAAAAATTGTGTTTTCCCCATAGAGACAGATTTTTGCCAGTTATAAGAAGTTAGTCGAGTATTAGAAAAACAATACAGAAGTTGTGTTGCTACTAAATAGTAATGCATGGTTAGTACACAAATTGTGGTGAAGGTGCAGCGCGTATGTATTTTTATGAAATGTACTTCGGCATATTCTCTGTAATGCTTTCGGATAAATAGCTGCACTAAAGTTTAAAATATCTATATTACGTTTCCTTAGAATAAATATTATACTTTTGCTATACATATTTCAGAAAACGATTCAGTTTACAGTTTTAGTCAATCGTGCATCGATATAATGATCGTCTTCCCTCGCGATCGTCAGTTGTATTGGAACAAACACAATTTTGTAAAATTTTCATTTTTACACAATACTTGTATGCTACTTGTGCTGTTTGAATACAAGTTTTTCTGAGTGCGTAATCAAAAAGTTAGCTTTTTATTATTTAAACAAAAAGTATTCATTTTTTTTTAAAGTAATGCAAACTGCATCCCATATCTCATACCAATAAAATTAAGACTTTCTTCAATAACTTGATCTTCATATCAGATATTTAATAGTTATTTAAGCAACTAGTGCCGAAAATTATACTTTATTAAGCGAGTGGCTTTTATTTCACGAGACCGTAGGTCGAGTGAAATAATGACAAGAGCTTAATAAAGTATTATTTGGCACGTGCTTGCTTACAATGTTTTTTATAATAACGTGCAAAAAAGTATTGTTTGGCCTGAAATTTGTGTTCTTACTTTTGTCGTATTAAATTTCCTTTAATAATTTTTGTAGTACTTGTAGTTTCCATGGAGATATTAGAAAATGCAAAAGTAATGAACCAATAGAAAAAAGGGAGTTTCATAACATCATTTAGTTTCCATGGAGATTCATGACATCATTTTGTTTTTCTACTAATCAGATACTCTTATATTTACTTTACCGCACTAGAGCCGAAAGTACTTACTTTCGGCACTGTATGTGACGTAAGCACGTAAAGTGTTATTTTCGCAACGATTTATGAATGAATATGATATAAAAAAGTGAACTTTTTGCACGTTGTTAAAAAAATACTTTTATTCTCGGAAAAAAGTCATGTTTGTCCTGTACCTCACTCTTCCTCACACTGTGCAATACCCCTCCACAACCGACACCCCAGTGTCCTCGTAACTCCGCCTCATTGAGGAGGTGCCGGCACCTCAATCTTCAGGACCTCCAGCAAGGGTGCTGGGACCCCATGCCAGCACCCTCTGATGAATGCCGTCGAGAAGGCCTTTGATGTGGGTGGTCCTGGCTGAAAATGCGCGATTGCACTATCTGCAGACGACAACTGCGGTTTCTGCTGACGGCCATATCTATTTTTGTTGTTGTGGTTGAAACTGTGCTTGTCTTTGGTTGTATTTTGGGATAGTTTGGAATGTACCTTCTTCCAGTTGTAATTAGTGATTTAACTCGCTATTTAATGTCTTAAACTGCCTTTTATTCTATAGTTTTTATGTTAAATTATTTTGAAGAAGTAAAATTAACCCTCTGAGGGATACAGACTAGATAAATCTTTCACCTGATTGTCAAGTTTTCCAGCCACACACATAATTTTGAATTTTGAAGTATGGAGGAAATTTGAATATGGAGGAATATTTGGTCCTGGCTGAAAATTCGCGATTGCACTATCTTCAAGACGACAACTGCGGTTTCTGCTGACGGCCATATCTTACCTTTTTTTTGTTTGTTGGTGGTTGAAAGCTGTGGCTTGTCGTTTGGTTGGTATTTGGATTGGGAATCAAGTTTGGAGATGATAACCTTCTTCCTAGTTGACAAATTACAAATTAGTTTGCAATTTTAAACCCTAAAAACAAATTTTAATGTCCTTAAACTTGTCTGTTTTAGCTTCTTGTAGTTATTTATTTTAAAATTAAAAGTAAAGAAGTCTAATTATACCCTGTATTGGGATGGGAGTCAGTTGAAGAGAAAAGGCGATAAACCTTTGCTATAAATTAAGATTATTCGTAGCCCAGAACTAATTTTAATGTTTAAACTGTCTGTTTTTAGTATTTGTAGTATTTATAAAAATTAACTAAAGAGTATAATTTGTCCTAGGCGGATACAGAGCGATTTCACTATCTCACCGACACTGTCAGGTTTCCAGCAGCACACATATTTTTTTTAATAATCTATCAATTTTTAAATTCTTACTAATTTAAAGTATTTGGAGGATTTTCTATCATCTGCTTCAGAAATGTCACTTTAAAATATTTAAAGAAATTAAATTTTAAGGTAAAATTAAATTTTAACAAATGCAGTAAAAACAAGTTCACATTTCAGCCAATTTTCTTAGCCTTCGAAGGGTTAATTTCTTAATATGAATAATAATTATTTTTAAATTAAGCATTGATCTTTCTTATTTAAATGTTATCAAATTTTTTCAATGAATTTCCATTAATTACTAAAAATTTTTGATAATTAAGAATCGTCATTTATAAATTCTACATATTTGGCTGTAGCTTAAGCATTTCTAAATGTTAATTATAGGAATTAATGAAATAGGAAACTTTGGTCACCAATACCTATTGATGATTCACCTCACGCAAGACAGAGCCACTTCGAAGTTCGAGGGTTTTAGGCAAATAAATACATTCAGTTAATAAATCAAATTTTCAATGTTATCGCCATTCTCCAAAAAATTATTTTCTTTCAATAAAATTGATCATTAAAATGGCCATAATCTGACTCAAAGCTCTATTTAAACAAGCATTTATCTAAGGCAGACAGGTAAAAAACATTCAGCGCGCAGTCAATTTTTCACTGATAACAATCTCGCCGAATTCCTCTACAAACTGACATTTCCCTGACACTTCAAATTAATTCCCTTCCTTAAAACTCAATTCCTCAATGTATTTACCCAAAAGAGCTTCTGCTATGTAGACAAGTAAAAAAACATTCCATTTTTCACTGATGCCACTCACTCAATTATTCTTGAGAAATGCCTCTTGTTCTTGTGGAACCCCTCCCCTCGCCGACATGGGGCCGAGGGGTGGCAGCAGCAAAACGACCACTCAACTCCGAGCATGGGCCAAACCTGTCTGTCATTAGTTGCGGTTGGAGACTAGCTGTAAAAGAGGAAGGACTGGGCGTTTCCATTTCTTTTTGCCATTTTGTTTTGTTATTGTTGGGTCCCCATAACTGTTTTGGTGTGTAGACCGCCTATAAGTAACGCATTGAATATGATTCATGGATATGTAGATGATTTGCGGGTTTCCGATAGGACATTGTGGCGTCAATAGGGAAATGGTGGTAATTTTTTTTTGTAGGGGGAATATATAAAGGCATATATTGTTGCTAAATTCGACTAATTTAGAAAAGAAATAAGGATAAAACAGTACCTACGTAAAACTATGAGTTTTAATTTCAAAAGAAAGTACTTCTCTTTTCATTTTCGTATGTCAGTATAGAAATTATCTATATATATAAGGCAAAGTCCTGACTGACTCACTCACTGATCTATTCACGTATCAACGCCCAGCCAAAACTACTGGAGGTAGAGCTACCAAATTTCAGGAAAATATAATTTTTATATCGTAGGCGTCATTTAAGAAGCGATTTTTCGAAATTCGATCCCAAACGGGTGTAGAAGTGAGCCGATTTTTCCATAGGAATAGCATTATGCATTGTGTTTTTAATCAATTTTCTATTTTTAATTTGAAAAAAGAAATTCACCGCGAGGAAAATTAAGAGAAAGAAATATCAACGCGTGCAAAAATAAAAAGCGCGAGATTTTAGTATGTAAGATGTGAATATTTCTTTTCCATTTTTTTTTTTTTTTTTTGTGGCAAAGTGTTGAAACAAGCTCATTGGTTTTTATACCGTCACGCGCTCCGAACTGCGATTTCATTGGTTGTTTTGTTTTTGTGGCAAAGTGTGAAAACAAGACCATTGCAGGATTTCTTAGAAATTAATTATTTAAACTACTTTTAATAATGCTTCGCCAGATATCAGATATACTCAACTCGATTCCAATTATATTTTCGAATTCAATTCAGTTTGGCAGTTTTGAAAAAAATGGACTATTATAAACTATTTTATTTCTAAATTCTATTCAGTTATGTGGTTTACAAACAGAAATAAAGGTTCAGCTATGATATAGTAGCCGCTGGTAGCCAGTATATTTATTGGCGATTTTTAGTGATCTAGAAAAATTTAACGTTGGGTTTCTATATTTAACAAGTTGTATCGTAAGCAAAGACTTTACAAAATGAAATCAAAGTTCAGCTATGATATGGTAGCCAGTATTGTTATTTAAAAATCCTAATTTTATTTATTGATTATCTTTTAAAATTGTATACTGGACCAGGCTTTTCTTTGTTTATGAAACTGTCGATTTAATACAGCTATGATATAAAGACCGATTGACTTTTGGAATTGGCGCCTTTTGGCGAAGTTGAAAATTTAAGGTAGGGTATCTATACCTATCCAGTTGTATGGGTTAGGGTTAGTTTGAATTATCGTCGAACTAGAGCTACCCATGAGGGCTATTGACCATAGTTAAGTGACGAGCCGACACCCGAGTTGGCACAAAACGCAAATTTTAAGGGCGTGATCGTACGGAGAGTCAGGACTTTGAATACTTTGAAGGATATTTAACGTAAACCCCCTCCACACAGGGTGTTATTCTTCGGCATTTTTTGGCTGTACGCTTTTAGGTCGATAGGTATTTAGGCGATGCCCGGACCTGAACCTGGGACCTTTAGCATGCAAGACGAACACTGGCGCCTATGGGAAAGCCCTCTAACTCATCATACTCATGGAAGGGCCTGGGACAGAGACACAATCGGACAGGGAGAATCGGAATGGGAGGCAACAATTGGTATAAAATAAAAGTTTATATAAAAAATCACTGTTATTGAGGGTCTACCCGTTCAACGTCGAGTTTATAAAGCTAGTTGTAGTATAGAAGTTAGAAGAAGTCGTTAGTCAGTATAGAAATTATTGCAAAATGCATTAGTTTTTATGATTATTCACCAATTTTATCTGCAGGAATCAGTAATGAATGATAAGTTCTTGTATTATTATTACGCGTACACTGTTAAACATTTTGATTCAAGACTACACCAGAATCCAGGAACTTTCCAGCTGCCACTAATGTTTCGAGCGTTGATTTACCAAGTTTGTGGTAAAACCCAAACTTTGATGCACCAAAAAAGTGGTAAATCAAATATTGGTGGAAGCTAGACAATTCCTGGATTCCGCTACAATTCTGCACCAAACTTTTTAACTGTACTTTCATTAATTCAAGTCCAAGAATGTTTTGAATGATCTTAATATTTCCACCAACCGCTGTGAACAGGAGTAGTAATTATTTCTATTACAAATTATGCTTCTTCCTATAAACTTTCTCCAACTGAGCAAAAACTATTAGCCTATTTTAAATCTCTGAAACAACACAATTTCATATCCACCCTTTCCATTTCCTTTTACAATTACAACTACAGCAAAAATTAACGTCCGAAATACTCCACGGCAGAGACTATAATTTATCGCAGTCTTTTACATAAAACTCCTAAATGGAGCCTACATGATGTCTCATACCTAAATCGATGCCTCATGCCTCTCATACATTAACCCAGGGTCCCGTTTCAGCTAATGAGGAAGACACACAGAGGGCATTATTTGAAAGCCCACAGCCCAATCAAAATGAGGCATTCAAAGCAGAAATTAAAGCCGTGGCATTTAAAAAAAACGTCTCTAATTGGCTTTCGTTAAATCCTTAGAAGTTTTGCGGTGGCTTTTCGAGACTGCTAATTGGTGAAGAACTTTTTAGGAAGCTGCCAATAAATAGCCTACTCGACGGGAGGTCTTGGGTTTGTTCATTTATTTTTATAGCGGCTTTAGGACCACAGTGTTATTTTTCTAATGTGTAGACTCTAGCCTAAGAATGCGGTCGGTATAGAGTAGTTTTCGAAAGTAGTTGTCGTACGCTTCTGTATCTGAATTTTTGACAAATATGTTTTATTTAGTAGTTATATCGATACGAAATGTTATTACCAAGTATACTACGTAAGTATGACACTGTGGTGAATGCATAGTATGCTTGCAAAATGATTTAATTAATTTCATTAAATATTTTTTAAATTCATAACGAAATTAATGCTCTTCTAACTTTGAAATCTATTGTTATTTAGAGTAAACTTAGGAGAAGGAAATATTTCCTTAGACCGAAATTTGTTTCTCACTAACAAAGTTTTGTAATTTCTTCCATTTGGCGAAATGTTCTCTAGAACCTTTTCTCCCTAAGAACGGTTTTAAAAAAAAGTCGAAAGAACACCGGCGTACGTCTGAACTGATCTGAGCAAACAGAAATATAAAATGTACAATAAAGAGACAAGTACAGCAAACCATTTCTGCAGAAAACGGTTTGGGCAAAAACGAAGTAAATTTCACAAAATGTGGTCAGTACATTCCTACTTCCCAAGCGTTAAGGAATTAAACAACAGGTACAAACCCACCCAGCATCCCTTTCTTCACCATCACCACGACTTTTCTCTCGTGACGACATCTCATTTATTTCATCCTTATTAAACTCCAAGTCGGGGGGAGGGGGGGTGACTCTTATTGACTTCACCTCACTTCTTGTCATTCAACTCGTTAAGCTAAATTAGAAAACGGAACGCTCTTAGCTGGCTTCTTCGTGACGCTAATAGCCAGGTGCGAAAGGAAGCATGTGCAAATGCGATTGGAGCCAATGGTCCTTCCGATTTTTACTACATCTCATATTATGTCATAAACTGGTAGGCGATTGGTCAGGTTTTTATGACTACTTTTGCCAAGTAGCAATTAAGTTAAAGGTGAAGCGATTAATATTGTTCTTGTTAGCTTGCAGGTTTGTTAGAGGTGTGTTAAGAGTAGAACAATAAAATGCTTAATTTATATTTAAAAAAAATTTCACAGGTGTTGCCAAAGCTATACATCTAATCGCGGAAAAGGACATTGTACAGGAAAAACTTGAAATTTTTAAAAGTTAAAGATAATTGTTTTTGATTTACTTTTAAAAGTTTCTTTAAAACATGAAAACACTAAAAAGCCAAAACAACTTTACTTTTGCATTGCGAAAAATAAAGTGGACTTCAAAGAGTGATCATGTTAAAGGGGTACGACCCAACATAACATTGGATTGTAATTCAAATTGAAACTGAACAAGAAGTTTTGAATGAACTAGAATAGCCTAATTTCCTGACGGACATCTCCAGCACGTCGACAATGAAAAATTAATGACACTAGTAACTTTTAAAAAAACATATTTAGATATATTCACCAAAACCCTTCCAGAATTTTCACATTGACCTCCTTTAGGGGCATCAGAACAGCTTGCCAAGATAAGAAAGAAAAAAGAACATCAGGCGAATTCGATTAGGGGCCAAAGTAGAACAATCTTTTTCCTTCAAGAAAGTGAAATGTCGAATCTCGGGTTGGAGAGCGGAGAGAGCCTTAATGATGAGCGGAGCTTTTTGAATTGATGAGGCCAAAACAACGGAAGCCAAGTTTCCCAGGCTTGTCATCACATGCCTGATGTGGCATCTTTCCCCCTCGTGGCAAAAACCTGGATAAAATTGAATTGTTTGAGTTATATTTAGACAGTAATAATTATGTGTTGCTGTTATTTCGTTTAATCATACATATTCTGAATGAAAATTGTGTTCGTCTCTAAGTCCCTTAACCACCAGACTACATGCATACCTTTGAAGCGACAACGTAGGCTGTATAAGGATATTTGACCAGGACGAATTCAACATGCAATGATGTGCCTTTTTTTGTGAAGGATTTACTGAAATGGAAGGATTTTCCTCCCTTCCTACATGATTTGTTTATAGGATAGCACCAGCAAAGTTAAAGAAACGGACTGGCAAAGTAGATAGGTGGGTTGTATATTTCCAGGTTGTCTATTGGGGTCAGGTAGCCTAAATGCGGAGCTTAAACGCAACCAATTAAGCCTCGTAATTTATAACCCTGGTCAAATGAAGAGGTTGACACCTGAGTGGGTACCAAACGCAACCTTCGAGTGACATCATACTTTACGTGTCAAAACTTTCAACCCGAAAGATTTAACAAACCCGTATGTCGCAGTGCACTTCAGAACGAATACAGACAAACCCACAACACAAACATTCATGCTCATATGCTGGGATTCCAACCCGGGACCTTCGGACTGCCAGGCCAGCAGCTCCCTGACCATTCCGCCGCACAATCGACTTGGCAAAGTCAGACAATCGTTTGAAAAATCATGAATAAGCTTCTTTTCGGAGAATAGGTATATCCCAACGCAAAGTTTTTCTCTTCAATCACCCTAAATAAAAATCTAAGGAGGGGGGGAAGAGAAGAAAATAGAGAAAAACGATTATTACAGTCCGCTTACCTACCATCGAAGATTCTCCAAATGTAAGGGGGCCGCATAGGAGATTTGGGGCGGTACCCGAACCCGTTGTATTGAACGAGCCCTACAAGAAAACACTTAAAGGGAGCCAGGAAAGAAAGTCGTAGTTTTTTTGCTATTGCTTTTCGAAATTACTTTTCATGATAGATCTGCTTCGCTTTTAGGTAATGCTGGCAAGAGACCTTGGCTTTTCCATATTACCTCTCGGATTTTTATGTGTGAACAGAGCGGGCTGTTACCCTGCTTTCGGCATTATGAATCTCTACTGCGATGTTAAGGACTTGTTTGAACAGTGGTCTAACTTGTTTTATTTTAAAATGTTAAAAGTTCAAAAGTTTCTTAGTCACTTATGTTATTTTTTGTGTGAAAAGTATAGCAAAACTATCAATATTGAAAGAAACGTTATGAACTGAATCACGTGACGCCACAATACTGGACCAATTTTTAGGTTTGGACCAATGTTACGACCCAAAGTACTGAGATCTACATGAAGAAGAAATTGAGTTTAAAGCCTTTTTTAGTGGAAACCTTTAAATTAATCCCCTTAAGTTGACGTCATGAGATTCAAATGTCAGGCATTCTTAGATGACAGATTATCAAGCATACTCAGTTGGAAAATCTAGAGGCATTGTTAGTAGGCCTCCAGGTTTCTTCTAATACCACCCGAGAACTTAACGAAGAGGCACCATTGTTAGTAGGCCTCCAGATTTCTTCTAATACCACCCGAGAACTTAACGAAGAGGCACCATTGTTAGTAGGCCTCCAGATTTCTTCTAATACCACCCGAGAACTTAACAAAGAGGCACTTTTAACGAGAACACTTATGCCACTAAAACCTTTTGGACACAGAAGATAAGTTGACTCAGACCAGTATTGTAAAAAACACTTCTTGTATTTGACTGAAGAGTTGATTGCGGTTAAACGAGTAGAGTAGTGAGGAAAACACATAAAAAAAACCCGCAAAAAAAATTCTGCTTTTGTTACCTTAATCTCTCTTCCCTACCATTCTCCACGCGATTCCTTGTTTCGGGCTTGAATTATGGATCTGTATTCTCCGCAACCAACTAGCCATTTGTCAAAAGAAATGAATTTCACTCGCGGGGAAAATCTTCCAAACATATTTTCCCCTCTTTTCCATTGACATGGTTGAAGATGTATGCAAACAAGAGGCGACGGACCATTTGTCTCAATTCTTTTTGGGCGAAATGGGAAATTCCTCTGGAGTATTTTTTATTATTTTCGCTAATGAACACCGAGTGGGAGGATATCTCAATGGTTTGGAACTCATCGATACCGTGGTGAATATCTTATTTGATGAAAAAAAGTGGGGGATGAGTGATTGATACTTGAAAGAGAGCACGCTAATTCTTCCGAATTTTCTTTCGATTGAGTTGAATTTCTACTGTAATTGAATTTTAAGAAGATCTCGTGTGCAGTCTAGCATGTGGAAGTATACCTCCAAATCCCGAGTTTGTTAATTTATTTCTTTTTCTCAAACTTGTTAGTACATCTGAATACCGCAATCCAGTATGTGTTAGTATGTGTTCCAGAAAACTAGTATGCGTTAGAACACTTCGATGTCGATATCCTGAAGTATTAGTTAAAATATCTCTATATCTTCTTCTCTTAATATACAGAATGTGCTAGTTTGATAAGATATACTTTGTTTTTATAACTTAAAATCATAGAATACTGAATACATAAGATTCCAGAATCAATCAAAATTTACAGTTAAGTAAGTATAACTTCCTGTCGTTTGAATTTTTTCTTTATTTATTTAGATTTCCTGAACAGGGGGGTCACCAGTTTTATTTCCAAAGCAAAGCCTTATGAATGTTAAGGTAATCTTTACTGTTTTCCATTTACCACTGTTCATATTGAGCGGTTATAGGTTTAATTCAATTATCGTCGCACTAGAGCTACACGAGGGCTATTGGCGACGGGCATCGTATTTTAGAACCACAATCAAGTGACGAGCCAACACTTGAGTAGGCACCCAACGCAACCGTTAAGGGCGACATCGTACGCAGCGTTGGACTGAAGAATTACGTGCACTCCTACACGGTATATTCGTCGGACATTTTTGGCTGCACGGGCCGTTTATAGGTTGGCAGTTATTTTGGCGATGCTCGGACCCGAACCTGGGACCTTCCGCATGCTAGGCGAGTGCCTAACAGACTGGGGCTCCCCAGCCCCATACAGCGGTTATAAAATGCATACTATATCAATATATTTTGGCCACACTTCAAATGCCAGAAACTTTCTAGCTTCCCATTTCGGGATTATTGTATTGTTTTGGTAAGTCAGAGACTGATTCAAAACATTCGATCGTGTAAATACAATTCAAGCAATGTGTGTAAATATTGTGAATAAATCTAATCAGCTACCGCATTTTAATTGGCATTTGCAACACCTGCATTTTGCTCTCAAGCAACCACCCGCAAATATTCTCAATGCACGCCCAAAGATTAAGCGTTTTCTCTTGAAATCTGAATAATCGTTGGGGCCACTTTTATCGAAAAATCAAGTGGCCATTCCGATTCGATCTACTACCGTTTTAAACGTTAACGCATCCAAATTATTCATTTCAGTAGGCGAGAGTGAGGGAGTAGCCTAAAATCGAACCATTTACCGGGAAAACGGTTCATGTCCATGAGGAACATTACCCTACGATCTTTTTGTCGGTTGTTAGAATGGGGATAAAAGCACGTAAGGAAACTTTCCTTGTTGGATAAATGTCTAAAGGCAAGGGTTGAAGGAGTAGCCTAAAATCGAACCATTTACCGGGAAAACGGTTCATGTCCATGAGGAGCATTACCATACGATCTTTTTGTCGGTTGTTAGAATGGGGATAAAAGCACGTAAGGAAACTCTCCTTTTTGGATAAATGTCTAAAGGCAAGGGTTGAGGGATTAGCTTAAGCTAGAGCCATTTACCAGGAAAATGGTTCATGTTCATAAGGAGCATTTCGCTACGATCTTTTTGCCTATTGTTTTAATGGGGATAAAAGCGTGTAAGGAAACTCTCCGAGTTAGCATAGGACTCTTTGTTGGATAGATGCCTAATGGCAAGGGTTGAGGGAGTAGCCTAAAATTGAATCGTTTAACGTGAAAAGGGTTCATGTCCATAAGGAGCATTACCTTATGATCTTTTTATCCGTTATTATAATTGAGGATTAGAAACATGTAAGGAAACTCTTTTTGTTGACATATGAGAGTTTAGGCAAAGGTGAGAGAGTAGCCCTATTTTCATTCTTTTAACAGAAAAGGGGTTCTTGTTCGCAAGGAGCGTTTCCCTATGTTCTACATCTTTTGTTGAAAAGGGTAAGGAAGAAGCCCGTAGAGAAACTTCCCTTGTTGACATGACTTTTGCCGTTGAACTATCGGATTGCCAAAGGTATTAATCTTTGACATACAAGTAAAAATTAGTTCAGTAGAAAGTTAGTAATAGGGCTCTCTGCTTTTGAACTAATGCTGCATTTTAGTTCAATCTAAGGTTCAGAATCACTGGCCCTTTGAAAAGCTTTCACACCACATGAAATGTATTGAATATATTAAGAGTGGGTATCACCACAGGAGTTTTGATTGCCACTCAATAAATCAATACATTTAAAGCTATTATACATCTGGTAAAGTGATTTCAATAACTTTAAAATTAATAAAAGTTGTATGAAAGTTGTTGAAAACTACCCTTTACAGATGTGATTTTCTCGAAAACCTTATTATGACATCCGAAAGTACTGCCAAAAAGTAGTTCCAAATTTGAAGTCTGTAGTTCTTTTATCTTTTTTCAACAATACCCTTAAAACCAAACAAGTTCTAAGACAGCCACCGTTTGCTCATGCATGATTTTCTCGAATAACTTATTATGACGTCCGACAGGTACTAGGAACTTGTGTACCGAATTCGAAGTAGTTCACAAGTTCCTATAGTTTAGTTCAAGCTGTAGAGTGGATTCAGACAGACATATACATCAATGTTCAAAAACCACTTTTTTGGAATCAGCACCCTCCAAAACGTGTAGAAAACTCAATATCTCCATTTCGGAGTTTCGAACCCATCGCAATACTTCATTACCTTATATTTCATATTAAATAATTGAAAGTAAAAATACCCTGTGTAATCAGGCCTGATCCACCATGAGCCCTTAGTCCAGCTTGGCCCAAATTTAGGCCCTTAAATTATAGTTTCTATATGTAACCCCCCCAAATTTAAGCAAATTTTAAAAGTTTCTGAGTCCCCCTTATTTTTAGCTTGACTTGACTCGCTTGACCTAATATGTTTGGTTGATCGATACTGTAAGGAATCCAATGAAATGGTAGCAAAAATGTGAGAATCGCCAATTATCATCATTACGATCAAATACACAAATTTCGTTTCCAGGCCCCAAATTTGTGTGCCTAGTATGAGTTCTAGATCGGGCGTGGGACGTACATAAATTACGTCACGCAAAATTTTGACTTTTTTGATCCCTTCCTCCCCCTATGTCTTGCTGCGTCACGTTTGATCGAACCCTTCCCCCTAAAATTATGTCACGTTTTTGCACCCCCCCCCCCCTCTTAAAGAAAAGTTAATTTTAATATTTCCCTTTGTTTCTGAAATTTGAAAAAAAATGCGTATTTTTATATTTTAAAAAAAATTAACTTGGAAAGAAAAAAAATAAACTTATCTTGGTTAAATAATTTATTCATAGGAATATACCAACATTGTATTTACATTTCCATTGTCCAAGGTCTAACAAGCCATTCGCTAAAGTCTTCTGAAAAAGGGGATCTGAGAGTAATCGGAATTGTCTAGTTCTGGGTCTTTTGGTGTAGCTGCCAGTCCTCTAATTGGTCCCCTAAAATAATACGTCCCCTAATGCTCTGTTCCTAAAAAGAAGCCAAAATGTTTCCCATCTGAATACCAAGAATGCCACTCGAGTTGAATTACCAAGTTCATTCGCAACTAAATCGTTCAGTTGATGCTCTCGCGTGTCATCTAAATGCAATTCAACCCAACGCGAGTGCTCATACGCCCTCAATTAAATCTTTAACAGACAAGCTATACCATTTAACCCCCTCCTTAATGGGAGTAGTTGAACAACTGTATAGGAATACACCCTAGCTTCTTATTAGTAAATTCAGTTTTAAGTTGTGAATTCCAATCCTTAATCAACCGTCAGCAACAAAAACAGAGGATTGGATTCTGAAGACTTCGACCTTTTATTGATTAACAAATAAATTTGTAACCCCATTTAACCTCTGAATAACCTAAATGCTTCATTTAAAAAAAAAAAATTCAAAAGAGGGACTGTCAGTCCCATAGAGCTAAGGCATTAGTTTTGAAACCGCAACTTTTGCAAAAGAATTTTTTTGTCATGTTATTCCATTTTCATTAGGTATGGGAATCATCGTAACAACAATTTAAAACAAAATTGAAAAGAAAATAACATCCGGTTATTTAATTATTAATGGATAAAGTTTTAAAATAGTGTCGCCATCTGCTGTGTATTTTTGGCATTTTGAAACTTCAAAAATGTATAATTAAATAACTACATAACAATTTTGTTTCAAATTTTTTTCATTTGGATGTTATGTTGATCCAAATGCCTGGAAAGAAAGGGTTAACATGGCAAAGCAATACTTCTGCGGAAGTTGTGATTCTTAAACTAATGCATTAGCTCTATGGGACTGACAATCCCTCTGAATCGACAAAAAAGTAAGTTGTGAATAAATTACATCTCGTGGTATTTTTCACCTCAATTGGTAGTATTTTGATAGACAGATTATGAGTTGAAACGATTCTCAAGATTCGACCTTTTATTTGTTAAAAAATAAATTTCACCCCCATTTAACCTCTAAATAACTTAAATGCTTCAATTTTTTTAAAATATCAATTATAATAGACAAAAAAAGTTAGCTGTGAATAAATTATATATCCTCCTGTATTCTTCACCTCAATTTATTGTATTTTGATTGACTTATTATGAGTTGAAACGATTATCAAGAATTTTCTCATTGTTCTTTGACGCCGATTTCAGTGGCTAACGGGGGAAAAAGTGGTAAATTATGAATCGTCTAAAGATCCGGGTCATCGAGTCAGCTTCTATGCCCATCCTAACTTAGGATCCTATTTGGCTTTAAAATTGCCGTATTGGCAATACAAATTTAGATTGGTAGGATGACGTGGGGATAATTCATGATGGTTAAAAATCAACATTCAATTAAATATTACTAATACGATGGCCTCCAGTGTTTTCGGATCTGGTGCCAAGAATGGAGACTTTCGTCATTCTCTCTGATTTTATTTAAAATTTAAATTTTTAATGATGTGTTCTATTTCTTACTTTTGTAAGCCTCGTGGTATACTTTGTGGAATACGAAGTGTTTTTAAATTTGTTCAATTAAAAAAAATTCATAATCTATTGATGTTTTGTAACTGATTTAAGGTGTGTCTCTAATATTATATCTTTTATAGAAAAAAAATTAAAAAATTTAGTTTAGAACCGAAAAAAAGTTTTGAAAGGTGCTACGGACAAAAAGGTGGAAATCTCCTACGTTATCAATACATACCTACTTTCCATTCTTGAAAAATTGTTTCCAATTAAAAAAAAGGGAAGCCGGCTAAAGATGAAAAATAAACATAATTAAATAAAAGCGAATTAAATCTTAACTACGAATTAATTGACATCTAATAGTGTCCAAACGTTTCCGACTTGGGATCGCTGTTCTTTCAGTCGGCAGAACGTGATAGAGTTCGAATTTCGGATGCCACGGGTCCTTGATAAATAGCCATTTTCCAACCATTATTCAATTAAAATGGCCATTGTTTCACACCAGGAGCAATGAATCTTAACTCGGTGGTTGGCGATAATTTTTCAATGAATTTTTTCTTGGTAGATTGTTAAATTGTGCGTCGTGTTTTTCAAGTTGAACCAAAGCATTAATAAACTTTTGTGAACTTTTTGCAAGTCTGGCGATATTGAAAAAAAAATGTTAAACTATGATTTAGAATTTTTTATTAGTAGGTGATAAAAGATTCGTAATCAGATAACTTAAAATGGGCGTAGATTTAAATAAAAAAATTAAAACAAAAATAAGCGTGGAAAAGTATCCCGCTGTTTTTTGCAAAATTATTTAATAAATTGAAAGTGATGGATTTTAATTGAACCGAAATGAAACCATATTGATATGGAAATCTTGCTTAGAGGTGATCAAATTATAACATTGTGTGCGAAAAGTTTATTGAACAAGTACTTTCCTCTTAGTGTCCAAATGAGCTCAATGCTACATTGGGCAAATTGCCGACTCTCAGAAAATAAAACATTGAATTGAATTTTTTGAAGAAAATACGAGTTCTTTGAATGTGGGCTAAATTATAACTCTTCTAAAATATAATTAAAAAAATAGTACCAATGTGCCACCCCTTCCCGCTACTTTACGCCCCTATAACGTTTTGTTTTGCAATTTACCATCTTAAACTGAAGCCATCTCCAGTATAGCCTCCATACACACTACAGAGCCGACCCGGCGGCGCAACGGTTAGGGAGCTAGCCTTTGGAGCCTCTGGGTTCGGGTTCGAATCCAATCCCGGTAAGGCATGGATGCTTGTGTTTGTCAAGTATATGCGGAGTACGTGCTCGTTAAATCTGTTGGGTCCGAAAGTCCTCCAAGTTCCCATAGCAAATCAATACCTCTGGGGGTGACAAGCCAATTCTGGGGATCCTCTAGTTGGCCTCTGTCTCTAAAAATTAGATGGATCCACTTATGTGTGTGTGTGTTGTCTGTTGTGTCTGTCTTACTTGACGAAGGTTTATAAGCGGGTCTCTGACCAAGCACACAAACCCGAATATACATGTCAACCAACCACTACAGAGGATAATTTTTTTTCAGAGATCTGGCATAACATACAGGGGAAGAATAAATATGTAATATTCTTCGCTTTTAAATAGAATTAAAACATTTCACATCAACGTACAAAGAATCTCGTAGTGAAATATATTTGACGTCATTTCAAACTGATCGATGTCGCAAAAACAAATTTATTTTAATTTATTGTCTAAAAGAATTAAAGTTTCTCGAGCGATTGTTGCGAATGGCAATGGTGATTTATTTCTAATAAAAATGGCTTCCTGTGCTTTTTAAATGAGCATTAAATTTTGCAGTTTTTTAAATAATTGAAGTACTTCGAATTCGAATTCTTTTCTGAAATTTTCGATGTATTCTAATTTCGATGCGCTGAAATTTTTGACGTATCACACTTGTCCGTAGCATTTGTAGTTTGGGCTGTGAAAGTGAGTGACGGACAGACAGACAGACGGACTGAACGATTATAATACCTTCCACTTTTTACGTTATAATAGTAGTGTTGGGAAGCTAAAAAAAAAACTGAAGCTATGGATTTTAATTGAACCGAATTGAAGTTAGGTGTGATAGTTAGTTAGGTGTGATGACGAAATTGTAATTTCTTCTTATTAGTAACAGATACATGAAAATTGCCAATTACATTTTAAGACACGGGGGGTAACTAATGACAAGGTTCACTGCAAGTGATTCTAGCAGATTTTTTGCGGGAAGTAGAGAAAAGATTGTTTTCTCTCTACTAAAAGAGTTGTAATTTTTTAAGACTTAACGGCGGCGTTATGTAGAGCTCGGCTATATCGAATTCTGTCATTACTTTTGTTTGAATGTTTCCTAAACACATATTTAAAAAAGCTGTTATTAAACTATAAACATGCGTGATTTAGGTTGCTGACGTTTAACTCTTTCATTCACTCCCATGATTCCATTTGGTGTCATCAACTTGCGATTTTTTTTCTAAGTAAAACTCGCACTTAATTCAAATACATTTTATTAAATTCTCCATACAGTTTCTATAAATTTATATTTTCTTTTTGTTACGTTAGATAAAAAAAATCATGTATTTTAAAGAATTAAATAATGTTGATTGTAGTTAAATTTTATGAAAATATGAAAAACATGGTAAAAAAAATCATTCTGAAACAATTTTATGAAGTAAATTGGCCCTAAAATCTTCATGCTTGCATTTTTCAATGTTTAAAAATTGAATTCTAACTATTTTTATAAAGTATAGTCTCGAAAAAATTAATATTACAATTTATTCAAAAGTTATGATTCCAAATAATTTTTCCTTAAATTTTAATAAAAATCCCCCCCCCCCCCATTAATTCTGGATGCATAATCACTCTATTTCCCAAATTTTAGATTTTTAGAATAAAAAATAAAAAGTTGGGATTTAAGGATTACATTTTTGTAGTGATAAATTGATTTAAAATCAGAAAAAGCTTCACCAAAAAAGATGACGAATTCCGACGTATATGGGTAAGATGACGAATGACGACCACCTACTTTTAATTTAAATGCACTATATTTCATTTTTCTCGATGAATTTAATATTTTTATCGTCGAATAAAGTGTCTTTTGGCTATGTCCTCACTACGACATCAAACGCCACAAAGGCAACAAATGCAACAAACTTTGGCGACTGCCAAGGGCGCCAAGCGATGCAATAGCATGGTGGCTGACTCTGCCAAGTCGCCAAGTTTTGTTGCTTGTGGCATTTGTGGCGTAGTCAGGACATAGCCTTTCAAATATAAGTAACAAATATTTCAATATCCCAAACTAATTAACAATTCTTTGTAAATTGTGAAGGACATTTTATTGGTTATTTTTTTAAAAAAAAATAGATCATGGATTTCTTATTTTTTCAAGGTTTTTTAAAAATGAATTTTAGATAAGTTTTCCGATTTTTATCCAATCTTAAAAAAAAAAAAACCAAAAAATATATAGAAATTCTTTTGGGGCAATTTGGAAGCGCGAGGAGGCCTTGTGCAAAGGCCCTCTGACCACTCCAACGAAAAGCTTCATTGGAAAAGTCTTTAATATGTATAATTATTGTCTTTCTCAATTGGTATCGTAGTCTGGCTGAAATTACAAAATTATTACAAATTTTCCTAACTAGATATTATGTTTACTGTTAGACAAAGAGCGTAAGATATAGCCGGAATAAGATATTGAAATTTATGTCAACAGTTACGCTAGATGCATGTGGGCCAATGGCGCAACGGATAACGCGCCTGACTACGGATCAGGAGATTCCAGGTTCGAATCCTGGTTGGCTCGAAAATTCTTTTTTCCGGTTTTGCTTTTCACTTATGTTATTTACTTAAAATTTAATTCCACATTTCAACTTAATTTTTGTAGATTATCACCTTTTAGGTAGAAAGTACCAAGTATTTTTTTGTGCTGATTGAATTATATTTTACAGCATAATTTATTTAAAATTAAATTGAATTCCACACTTCAAGTAAATATTCATTTTTTAAAAATAATATTCATATTTTAAGAAGGTTAAAAGAAACAAGTATTTGTGTTGTGTTGAATAAATTATATTTTCCGCATTATAAGAAAGGTGTCAATGAAAATAAGTTTGTGGCGCCATCTAGTGTTCTCCGTACATTCAATTTGTATAACTTGAGAAAAAAAAAATTGAACATGTATTTCGTATCAATAATTAACCATACAATTTTTTAAAACTTCAATTATTGAATTTAACTAAATGAAACTATGATGAACAAAATATCTTATTAATTTGCTTTCTTTTCGTACACCTTAAAAAAACTTAAATAAATAAAATTTTAGAACACAGAAATAATCCATTTTTTAGAAATGTTTCGTCTTGATTTAAATTAAAAAAAATATATGAATTAAAAAATAATAAATACAAATTCAGATTTAAATATTTACAAATTCTATTTCTTAAAACATGGTTAGAAATTGTTGTTTGTAAAACAGTAAAGTCAACAAGCACAAGTTAAAATGATATGTTTAATAATATAAGCAACATTTATAATATTCTGAAACACAAACATAACAATTTGTTTTCAGATAAAATAGTTTTTTTTAAAGGAATAACCTTTCATCATCAACAAAACACTTTATAAATATACAGTATATTAACGAATAAAATATAAATAACATTCAGTGTTTGGTTTTCAAGGTAGCATATCACTATCAGCAATTATAAGATGACAAGAACAACACCTGAGCCGGAATTCATCTATTTAGTCTTTGTTCTTTTGTATTAGTTGTTGAAGAACATGGTTGGGAATGAGAAGTTTGTGAGCAAGTTTTTCATTGGTCATTGGACTTGTCTCTTTGCCGCTTTCAAACCATTCCTCTATGGCTTGTTTTTCGTAACTGTAACCATCTGTAAGAAAAAATATTTTAAAACCTTTAACCAATCAGCTAGAAGGGAAACTGGAGTGAGGTGTCAGCGAGCCGAAAACCCACTCACGCCCTTTTGAGCGAACAGGGCAGAAAAGGACTATTTTCCCTACACTTGTATGCAATGCTTGTATGAGACCCCTCTATCATATTGACTTGGGCTCCTAAATGTATTTTTAAATTTTTAGTTCGAAAGAAATTAACTTTCTTTAACTTTAAATTCCAACTTTTTTAAGAAATAACCATGTGGATCACTAACTAAGAACCAGCGAAGACGATCCCAATAGCAAAATAGGCAAGTTTCTAGGTTTTCTGCCCGGTTCGTTTCTGCTGCATTGCCGTGTATTCCTCCGCGTTTCTTTATTAAACCGGCTAGTTTGCTGCCCAGTTCAGCGAATCACACACCTCACTCCACGTTTCTTCTAGCTCAATGCCTTTAACATTTTCATACAACTGACGATGAAAACACAATTTTGATATTTTATAGAAATGTTCAAAATTTAATTTTTAAAAACTTGATTTAGTGAACACATATTTCAACATTTACCCGTTTGTATAAGTCTCCTTTAATTGAAACAGCATTTCATTTATTCCTTGTTCAAACACACATAAAAAATCTATAGATTTGTTACAAATCGATTAATGGATCAATTAATTTCGTAAACAGAACATCAAAAATTAATTCAACCAAATAAAAATATTAGAATATTATAGTTTAGTTTAGTTTTGAATTATCGTCGCACTAGAGCTACACGAGGGCTATTGGCGACGGGCGTCGTATTTTAGAACCACAATCAAGTGACGAGCCGACACCTGAGTAGGTACCCAACGCAACCGTTAAGGGCGACATCGTACGCAGTGTTAAGACTTTGAAGTATATTTAACGTGCACTCTCTCTACATGGGGTATTATTCGTCGGACATTTTTGGCTGCACGGGTCGTTTATAGGTCAGGAGTTAATTTTGGCGATGCCCGGACCCGAACCTGAGACCTTTCGCATGCTATTCGAATGTTAAACAACTGGGTTCCCCAGCCTCCATTAGAATATTATAAAATATAAAGGGTTTAGTTTCAAAACTCACATTCTCCAAAGTATAACTAGAATATAGGGCCCTGCTCTTTCATTGGTCATTTCCTCCCTTTGAATTTATCATTATCAAAAGTTGCCAATGGAGGGTCTGGACCCTATATCTTATATATACTTTGGGAATGTGAGTTTTGCAACTATATCCATTATATATGTGATAACAAAAGCAGTTAACGCAAGACAAAGAAAAATTGAATAAAAGAAAACATGAACTTGATTTTCATGTAAGCTTCATAAAAAAGGAACATTTGTCAAGTGGTATAGTATATAAGTCTTTTATGGTTTAATTTTGCTTCAGTTATGACTTATTTTAAACAAATTTATTAAGGCTTAATTGATTTAATAATTTTTTTTAGTTTTTCCTTCGGGAATTATACGGCACTAACACAATTATAAATATTTTCATTCTGTTTTATCTCAATTAAGTAGTTTGATTTACTTTCTTTAAAATGGTTTAAAACTGCAATAAAATCTGAAGATTGCACTTACCTGCTGCAACAACTGGGTTTCTCATAACGTCTTGCGTGATTGGGCAGCAAAATTCAGTTAGCATACCATCATTATCTGTATCACCTAAAACATGCTGCCACATTGGATTTTTCAAACATTGGATCCCACGCAGGATTTTATTTCGACTGCCCAAGCTATCTAAAAGCAATAAGCATGCATATGTTTATCTGCAAAAGTTTTTACTTGGTTGTATTATTGCAATTGCTGGAGCTGAATCTTTGACCCTTAAACCCCAGCAATAAATAATAGTAAAATTAAATTTTAATATAATACAAAAAGAAATCTAAGCACAAAGCAAGTTTGTAATACAACTTTAAATGACATCAAGGATACATTGTTGTCCAAAAATATTTTTTAATGGGTTTTCTCTTAACTCACTACTATTTTTATTGAGGGTCCTTTTTCTTCTTAAAAAAACACACACCCTGATTTACAAATAAAAACTGCAATCAACATAGTGTGTCACTATAAACTTCCTAATTCATTTATATATTACAAACTAATACTTTGCTAAATTAAAAATTGTTTTTTAAATGAGTTACAAACAAACGTTAAAATGATACAAGATTTTTTTTTTTTTTAACATAGCTAATTTTAAGGGGTTTGGTACATATATATACATAACTAGGCATTTTATATAATTAAAAAAAATAATAATATGAACAATTAACAATCTTAGGAAACAATTTATCAACAAATAAAATACATTTTAAAAAGCAAGAAACTTACCAATTTTCATAACGGTATGTAGATTTTCATGAGTCAAATGTACCAGTTCTTTTCCATCAATTGAATTGTGGCGAAAAGCTTCCGAGAATTCCTCTAAATCTAATGACTTTAGCCATCGAATCACATCCTCCACAGTCCAGCTTAAAAAGCTTTCTTTATGCGAGAGTTTTAAACTCTTTTCTTTGTCTGTTGCGGATAAATCCCCAGAGGTATTCAAAATGTTGTGTTTGTCCAATGACCAAACAATAACGGTTTTATCATTTGAGCCGGTAGCCATTAGTGCTTCTTTAGAAAAGGCACAGCATGTAATGTATCTGAAATAAAAGACAGTATAACAATTTGATTTAAGTTAACATTAATTATTTTTTAAATTATTATTCTGTTTAAATTTGTACCAATGTAGAAAAAATTTCCAATGTTAAATAGAAAATTGACTTGTTATCATACAAAGATACATATTATAATTTAACTGTGCACTTTCTATAAATCTGCCTAATTTTGACAAGAAAATGTAGTTTAAGAGGAAAATACAGTTCTTTGGAGAGATTAACAGTTAATAATTAAGTGACATCTTATGCTAACAGTAACAATAAAAGTATTTCAGCTATGTTCTATAATAGTTAGCATTCTTAAAAGTCAATTAATCTATGTAGAAGTATAAATTCAGTAAATTAATGAACAATCTAAAAATTAATAATTAGTTTATTTTGATTTATGGAAAATGGCCTTTTCACAAACAAATTAAAAACAAAACAAAAACAATGCACGTGGAGGTTTTGTTAACAAAGACATAGTTATAATTCTATAATGCAAAATGAGAACCTTGTTTCAACAACAATTTTAAAAAATATACAAATAAAATAAAAACCTATTGGAATTTTTATGCCAAAGAAGTACCTTAAATGACCTTCTAACTTCTTTACTGCTTGACCAGTTTTCTGTTACAAAAACACAATTGATTATTTTTATTAAATAATTAAATAACAAGCATAAATAGATATTTATAAGTTAAAAACATAAAATCCGTCACAATATCCTTAGAAAACTTTCAGAACGTATTCATTTTAACAATTTGCAAACACTACTTTGAAACAAATGGCAATATAAATTTAATATGTATATGACATATTATTACTTAACCCCCTCAAAATCTCATATTTTTAACACCAATTAAACTTAATAACTTAAATTACCTTTTTAACATATCCTTAATACCGTTTATTAATATCTTTAACATCCCAACAACGGCATCATCGAGTCGCAAAAAGTAACCGTTCCCACAGAAACTGTTTATTCAGCAAATATTTTACTGTGACCTCTCTCCTAATCGAAGCTGAACCATGATTGGTCAATTGAAGAACAAACAATAATAATCTGTAGCTGTGACACACTTTTTAATTAGACTTCGAGGTGTAAGGTTGTGTGCTCTTTTTGGCGGGCCGAGCTTTGGCTCCGGACTCTGTCCCGTTAAATACTTTAAATGATTTCTTTATAATAAAAGATCTTGGACGTCCAAACTACCTTCATTTCTGTAGTCAACTAAATAATATGTATGCTCTACTGTGAAGTAGATGTTATTCTACTTCATATATGTGGTAAAGTTTAACAAATCCACTATAACCAAAGTAAATTTTAAATATTGAAAGATATAAATGTATTTCTCATTTATAAAATTAAATGAGAATTATATTGAGAATCTATTAAAATTTAAAACTTTTATTCGTTGTTATCAAAACTTAATTTAATGTTAATGAATACCTTAAATATCAAATTGTGTTTAGAGAAAATTAGATAAACAACCGAAATCTATCACCATAAAAAATAATAATGTTACTGTGTTCTATAAAAAAATATTTTATGCCCTCCTTTTTAATAGAAACACATAAGTTATTAATCCTACATTTTTACTTAATATTTAATTTAAATCTTTAGGAGTATTTTAGAATGACATTGCATTTAGAGAAAATCAAATAAACTCGACAATTTCAATTAGTATATCATAAAAAAAAATACGTAAACTTTTACCATGTTCCATAAGAAAATAATTCTATCTCCACCCCTGTAAAAAAAAGGCATGAGAAATTTAACACATGTAATTATTAAATTTATGATTTTCATACTAAAAAACATTCTTACAACATTCTAAAGCAAGCATATATTGTTTATATACATTAAAATTCATTTATATACAGAGAACAACTTTACAGGGTTGGCCTGCATTTCACTTTATGAAATTAAGGACTTCCTAAAAGGACATACTCCCCCCCCCCCAAAAAAAGGACCTATATCCAGTCTAATATTATGAAAATCAAAGAGCTTGTGATTTCAGACTTTTTCTACTAATAACCTGAATAGTATGAATACGGTCAATTTTAAAAACCCTGTGAGGGATACAGGATTGAATATAAAGTCCCTGGACAAATTATTAGACGCACTGTATTTTTTAAAGTAATTTTATGTTTCTTAAGATTTTTATGCAATAATGGTATATTTAAACTACAATATTATTGATTTTTCTTTAAAAGAATTGTTGTAGACAACATATTTGTACTTATTTTAAGATAATTATAATTAAGATTAATTTATATTAATTATAAGATTATTTATGTGTAGAATCACCATCCTCAAATGCAGAAGACAGTACAGTCTTGCATTGATAGCATGCCGCACAGAATTAAAGCTTTGATAGCGGCTAAATGTGGCTCAACTAAATATTGACTTTTTCTAACATTAATTTCACTTTTATTAAAACTTAATAAACTTATGCTTTTCTAAATTAATGCTGTTTTATTGATGTCAAATAAATCGGTAATTGATTGGATAATATAAAAATAAAAACAAATCAATTTAAAATAATGAAACGGTACAATATCACCCGGAAATTAATATTTTACATGAAATCTTGCAGTGCGTCTAATAATTTGTCCAGGGACTGTAAACCCATCACCTGACTGTTAGTTTTCAAGCAACAATAATTTTTTTTAAAAAAATTTAAAATTGTAAATTTGAATAAATTTTAAAATTTGAAATAAAGAGGAGTCATTTATAATCATCAGTTACAGAAACAATTAAAAAAAAACTTAAATCAATTAATTTTTTAATTAAAATTATATTCTACAGCAGTCAAAACAAGTTATCCAATTTGCTTATCCCTCAGAGGGTAAAAAACCTTTTATTTACCAATCTAAATTATTAAAAAAAACCTTAATATTAAATGTTTTGTTATTGATTATATGTTTTTACAGAACAAATACAAATTTTTAGTTTTAAAAAAAATTATTTTTCAAAAATCAGGATTTTCTATTATTAAGGATTAGTAAAATCCCGCGGTAGCTCAGTCGTGTGAAGCGTCGTGCTCGCATCGGAAGGGTTGTGGGTCCTGTCCTCGGCGGTGCTCGGAATTCTGATGGTTGCTGGGTCGGCGCTTGTATTCGACTAAAGACCGCCGTGTTGCTAATGGTGGCTGGGGCACGTTAAATATGTCGTGGTCACAAAGTCCTCCATGTTCCCATACCAAATTAATACCTCTGGGGGTACCAGATCAGGGGGTTATCGGCCTTTGATCTGGATCAAAATTCCGATATGTGAGTGAGAATAGATGTGTGAAAGAGACCTTCCTGTAAAACGGATGTGTCATGCTGCGAGCAAAAGTCGGACTTCCTCCCTTGTGGCGCTCAATAAAAACGGAAGCCGCCCCACTTCGCCTTAAAATAGGGTAGTTCTCTACTCCGGGCTCGGTTACCGAGTGGCATTAGAAACAACAACAACAGTAAAATCCCATCGTTAATGCCTAAACCTGCTGCAAGCTGCTTCATTTTGCAGCAAACTTAAAGTAAAAAAAATAAAAGGTTAGCTTACGCTGAGGCTAAAAGTGCTCCATCATGTGAAAATCGACAAGCCATGACATTTCCTGTATGGCCTTCAAAAGTAGTGACCAGTGTTATGCTTTTAGTAGTGCTTGTTTTAACAGACCAAATTTTCACTAAATCATCATTACCACATGTTGCGATTGTATAGTGACCATTGAGAAAACCGTTTTCAGCTGAAAATAAAAATAAATATTACACTTCCCTTTTAAAAAAAATTATATTAATAATTTAGAGCACATAAAACATTTTATTATGTCTAATGAAAATAAATAATTAAGATACTAAATGAAAACGGTTATTTTTTTAAAAAATAATTTTGAATAATGTTAAAAAGTAGCTTCTTATGCTTCTCAGTGTTATATTTAAAATTTGGGAGCATCCAAAGTATGTATTCTCCTCTCTACCATCATCATGCCATAACTCATTAAATATAAGGAAAAATAATATCTTTCTGGAGAAAAAATAAGCTATAAAAAATAAGGAATGGATTGAAGTTGATAATATTTTATTTGTACTCTATTTACAAATAAGTAACATTTGAAAAGTAGTCTAAATAATCAATAGAATGTATGCATATAGAGTATTTCCAACTCCATACCTTCCTCCATACCTTGGAAGACAAAACCAGTTTATGGCATCATTGAATAACAGTATAGGATTCTTATGAAAATTTTCAGACTAATCCACACCTATGCTATTTCCAACTTAGTCAAAATTTTGGTTTTTGCTTCGATACCTCAACTGCATATTACAGGGATCGTACTCCATCTATGATAGTGAAATTCAGGAGTTACTAAGGAGTTTTTCGGGAGTGCAGCAATATAAATTCAGGAGGTAACAAGGAATAAAAATTGAATATGTTTGTTTAATATCGTATTAGTCTATTGATATTACTGCACTTCAAATGAGGAAACAGAAGAAAAAAACGTCACTAAAAGAGTTGTGCGGTGCTTTGCGGGACATTAACTAGCATTATGATGTTTGAACTCTGCTTTCTACTGTACATGAGTGAGCAGTCGACTTATTCCGAATAAAGTACAGGAGAAAAACAACAGAGAAAGGAGAAAAAAGATTCATGTCAATTTTTTCAGGAAGAGAAAAAATATCAGGAGATGAGACACAAATCTCAGGAGTTATAAGGGCACTTAGGATAAAATAATGAAATTCAGGAGTTTTTCAGGAATTTCAGGAGGCGTATGAATCCTGATATTTATTTTAGAACAAAATTGTCAATACAAAAGTTGGAAAGCATGAAGAGTACTACAACTTTTGTACTTGAAGATTTGTTCTACAAGCACTATTTATTGAGAAATGATACTATGGATTAAGAGCAATTTTACCTACGAGGCTACGCCTAACATGGCCCTCCATAAATTTTGTTTACAAAGAGTTGTTATGGTTACAGCTTAATAGGTCATTTGGTTGGAACAGCCCTATTACAAAACCAATTTATGTCTAAAGTAGTCTAAATAAATTAAAAAGAATTACAAAAAAACAATATTCTTTTTACAGGTTACAGAGAAAACATCAAGTAAGAAAATATTTCATATACATATTTTATTACATATGTGCACCTTTTCTTTTAAGAGGTATTGCAAACACCTTATCTTTTCACTTTACTCTCATATAATACTTACAAATAGCTTCATATTGAGGGCTAATATCACAGCCGAGAATTCCGAGATCATGGGCATTGTTGACAGTTGCTAAGCACTTCCCATGTCCATACAAACCATCCCACAGCATAATTTCTTCCGCAGTTGAGCAAGATACGAGAAAGGCACTGTCAGGGGTAAAAGCAACAGCAGTAACCATGCCTTCGTGGCCTTCAAAAACTCTGAAAAAATAAGTAGGGCAAGTATATAAAGCATAAAAGACATACTTAACAAAAGTTGCACAGATTACACCGAGAACTAAATAATAATAATAATAACGGTAGTTTATTTGGTATCTTGGCTAAAGTTAAGACAATGTGTTGCAATAATACAAATTTTATTAAGTTTATAATTTGTTTTTTAACTTTAAGGTATAAGTTTTTACAAATTAAAAAAATTAAATAAAAAAATCCAAATATTTAATCAAATCAAACAATAATTTGTTTGATAAATTTTATTAATTATTTTTGACAAATTTATAAATATTCTTAGAAACATGTAAAATATTGACAGTTAGTATTACATGGTAATTTTTATAACATGGTTATACATATACAATACTTAAAAGTTCACCCACAATATGATTTAGAAGAAGTTTTAATCCTATAAATGCATACCTAAAAGAACACACAAGGTATATAAATAGAAAAATAAACATATAAACTTAAAGTTTGATAACCTTATCGCAGATTTTGTAGCTATATCCCATAAAACAACCAATTCATCATCACTCCCAGTCGCAAATACAGCTGAAGAGGATGCAAAGGAGCAGGCACGGATGGGAGAACCGTTCAGGTACTGCATTTCAGCAACTTTTTCTCCATTCTGTATACGAGTCAAAATAAGATTATTATAACATTGTTCAGAAAGAATATTTTTAATTTTAAAAATCCAGAAATATTATAGCTATAACTTAGCGTAAAAAAAAAGCTTAAAAAAGCTATCTAGATATGTTTCTCAATCACGAATTTTAATGTAAGCAGATTCATAAATTATAAGAAATAATTATCAGTAAAAAAACAGTATTTACATGTGTTCAACACCAACATAAAATTAGCAGGAACTCTAGCTCAACTGCTTCAAAGCTTAAAGCTACTCTCTGCTCAAATAATAAAACTTTAAAAATGAATTTAATCTTGAAAGTTTTAAATATTATTCACCAAAGCCGTCAAAAAATTCTAACACTTAATACTGGTCTTGTAGTTCTAAATGCTCAATACCAATTATTTTTCAAAACCTTAATTTATATACATTCAAATATGTAATTTTAAAGAATATAATTTACAGGTGTTCAAAGCAATTTCAATGTTTATCAAGAAAAAAAATATTTGAGGAGGAATTTTGTTTAGGAACAGGACTAGAGTATATACTGTTTGGTGCAGTAGCTCAATTTAGTGTTTTGTAAGAGACTTTTAAATCTAGAGTTGCTAAGAAATAGCAGATATAAGGAAAAACTATCTTCAAAAGAAAGGTTTGCCATATCATTACTGCAAAACAAATCATAATTCTATACTGTGTCAGTTCTTGCTAGCGTTGTACCAATTTCAAAGGGTATTTTACCTGCAAATTCCACAAAATCGCTTTCCCATCCGTTGAGCACGATGCCAAAAGAGTGCCAAACGGGGAAAATCGCACACAATTAACTGCATAAGTATGACCCAAAAGCGGGGAAAAATCGACTTTTTCAAACTTTCCGTCCAAGTTGATTTCCCATAGCCTGACACTTTTATCGCCCGAGCAAGAGGCTAAGTATTTGCCAGAAAAGTCGCAGCTCGTAACATCGCAAGAGTGACCTTCCAGGACTTGCATTATTTCAGGCTCACCCATGTTTGCAATCTAAATGAAAGAAAAATACAGCAATATAGATTGCTTACACAACAGAAATGATGGTAAAAAATATTATGGGGAAAGCTATGATATAATGACTGCTCATTGGCTCTTTTGGTAAGCTTGAAAAGGATTTGGTTCAAAACGTAGGGTAGTTATACCTATTGGGATTTATAAAATATGAAGTGGAATGTTTATCACTGTTGTGTGGAATGTTTATTTAAGCATTTTTATTACTTGGCAACGTAATGCAAAATCCAGACCAGCCATTGTATCCGAGCTGCTCCAATAATGGTAATTTCAATTAATCAAAAGTATTTGCATTACAGTGAAAATTAGAAGAAACCGTTTTAAACAGTCTTTAAAAAAATAGATATCTTCTTACACAAAGTTAATTTTTTTTAACTGCTTTTGATTTAATATTTGTTTAGTGGGCTATGGCACTAATTGTCATGATTTCAGGTCTTACATAAACAGCGTGTAAAATAAGTGGTATCGCATTGCGAAACGCGACACCAAAATGAAAACTTGCGATAGCAATTTAGGTTTGTATCGCATTTAGTTGCATTAATTAAAAATTGCTACACACAAATACTTTGGTGTAGCAGAACTGCTATACACACAAAAAAAGTATTTTACACGCTGTTAACATAAATTCAAATTATGTCCATTATTTCATATATTTTAAGGTAATTGTATTGATTTTTGCACAAAAGGTATTTTTTTGTTATTTTACAAATCTCGATTTTCGGAATCTCGCCAAAGTAGGATTTTACCAAATTCGAAACAATGAAACGTTAAAAAAATGCAAACTTTTAATTAAATACATCTTATTGTTATGTAACGGAAAATTAGCTTATCGCACTGTAGTATGTAGAAAAATAGTATACAGATCATGGAAAAAATTATGAAAATGCATAAATTAACGTAAAAACATTTGGTCGGGTTATTAAAATTAAATCTATAACTTTTCGACGGATGAAATGACAAGGGAAAGCGTAGCTTCACATAGTTCTCCTTTTAAAAATTATTTTTTTAAAGAATATTTAATACTTAGTTTAAATAGGAATATTACAACAGGGTAAGGTTACACAGAAATTTTAGCAAAAACTTAGTACTTCGACAAAAACGAGTTAACAGAAGGAATTTTTGTTCTCACCAAAATGAAACGTTTTGATAATATGAACTTTTTTCAAATACTTCATTCGATTTTCTCTGCAGTGATCGTATGAACACTATTTATTATCTAGAACACGATTCTAATTTAAAATTCAATATTTTTGCGTGACAGTTTCCATAGTTACTAACTCTTATTTTTTAAAAAAAAAATTGAGTATAATATATAAACCCCTAGTAAAACTCTAAGCACAATATATTGAACATATTTTGATTTGTAGATTATTTGATGGCAAATAAAAGTCAATTAAGTTTTGACTATTGTTTTTGCTAGTTTCCTAAGCGACCTGTTGTTCTTGAAACGAAACCAAATCAATCCAAACACATTGCAAATTCAAAATAAACAAAACGTAGCGGTAACAGTTAGTAACAGACTTCAATGATTTGAAAGAACGGAATTTTAAAATATTTTACAAAATAAAATCTTTAATATATTTATATATAAATTCACATGTTTTAATTTTTTTGAAACATCATTTGAAATTTCAAAAGCATTAAAGTATCTTTAAATACATTTTTAAAGTTATCATGTTATAGCACAAACCACATAATCATTTGTCCAATGAATTTCTTTAGGTGTGGTTTCTTTAAAAGTTTGTTTACGATTGCATGTCTGCTAGAAAAACCGCTTGTAGAGATTTTCAAATACTTTTATATAATATTTTCGTACTAAATTATTATTTTTTGATTAAATATTAGGACACTGCTAAATTAGTAAATGTATTGGTCCTTTTGTTTGGTACTCAATAAGTACGATTTTTTATATTTTCGTTCTTTTTGTGTGCTTCTACTTGAAATTACCATACAGAATTAGATTGTTTCATTTTATTGATTAAAAAATTGTTTGTTGACCAAATAATAGTAATGCGTCTAACATTACCAAATTATAGCTTCCAATTTTGATGAAAGGGTTTCCAATCGATTTTAGATTTAAAAGAATCTTTGTCATTTAAATAATAACGAAACTCACAAATGATTTTTTATCTTTATGAAAGTTTTAATGTTTGAAATTATTACGAATTTTAGGTTAAATGTTATTAAGTTCCATACGAGTGTTAGTTATTTCTTTTTAAAGTTGATGAAAAGCTATAAATTTATAGATTTATTAAAAATGAAAGAATTAAATGATTCTGTGCATCACATTTTGTATCCCAAATGTCTTATAGATTGACAAATCCCTTTAAAATTATTATTTTGTTAATATTATATTTTCGTTAATCTGTGAGTTAGCAAATTAAAGATTTATCCCATTTATTAAATGAAAATCAAATAACTGTACCATCTGTATAAAATATGATCTAACTAATAAAATCAAGTAATGCCTAAATTAATAGAATGTTTTAAAACTATGGTCCATATTTACACTATTTTTTTATGTCAAAAATTTATATATTTATCATTGCAGTTAAAATGAAGTTGCACATATCATTGTTGATATTGGTTACATGCTTTACTGTCAAACTTTGTAAGTATAAAACTTATGATGAAATGTTATTCTGTTCTTAAATCCATTTAATATATATCTTAAATCCATTTGTTAAATAAAACTACAAAGAAAGCATTTTAAGCTACAATGGATGATAAAACATAAATATTTTATTTTCATCGTACCTCATACCATGCAGTTATGCAGATTCTGAAACAAGTTAAAGGCTTTTAATGTCTAGTATATATCTATAATCTATAATAATAAAATAAAGAGTCTGTCTGTGTGTACGTATGTCTGTGGATCGTAAAAGACCTACTTATACTTCCCTCAGAAATTCAAAATTTTTATGATAGATTCCCTTTAATACCAACGTTTGCACCTGAGGCTGAGTTTTTTCATATTTGTTCCATTTTTAGAGAAAATACTAATTTTCTGAAAAAAATACACCACTTTCGCTCAAATCCTATAATTTTTCCCCTTTCGTGTTGCCATTCGACAGAAGAAATTAAAATTAATTAAAATTGAAATTGCTTTTATTTTCTTGCCACTACCTTCAGGAACTAAATTAATGATTTAAAAAATAATTGAACGTGCCAATGAGCTAAATGTTTTTTTAAAAAAACCCAGAATGGAGGCTTTGATGTGAAATAACATTGTTATTCAATTATGGTTAATTTTGAATTTATCAGGAAAATTGCGACGACAGTAAGTTCATATTGAGGAAGATTTTTGTGATATGAGGATGTGCATTTTATAGTGATGTATTTTTATTTTGGAATTTTAAAGCAATATATAAGTTACAGTATTTTGTTCTTTATAATGAACGGGAACAAAGGCAAAGCTTATTATCTTATAGCAAATTAAATGACACATATACTTGGATCGATTTGATATTCTTTTAGTCCGTGCCAAAAAACGGGTATTTATTTGCTAGTTATCAATAAATTTTCAGGACAATTCATGTTATATCTTGATTGTACATTTGTCTTGATGCTGTAGTTACTAAGGCACTGGATTGTCCTTTTTTCAGATTTCTAAGTGTTGCTTTAATCCACCAATTTAGATCATATTAGCAACTTTTTCTGGTTATTTATATTTTTTAATCTACTTTTTTTCTAATTTGAAAGAACTTTTAAAGTACAAATTTTCCATTTTTTTTTAGTTTAAAAGGTATTTAATAAGGTTTAGTTTAATTTGAATTATCGTCGCACTAGAGCTGCACGAGGGCTATTGGGTATTTACTAAGGAAAGTAGGCAAATACATTAGAGGGATTCTGTCTGTCTTCATATAGCACTCGTGTGGCTCTAGTGCGACGATAATTCAAACTAAACTGTCTGTCTTCATACTTTTCTGATTTTGGTTTTTTTTCTTCCAATCTTAAAAATTACTTTTTTTTGCTACTTCATTTATACTTTTTGTCTGCCTAGGTCCATCTGTCCTATATAAAATGGTCTGTCATAATTTTCAGTTATAACAGTTTGAATCAGTTTTAAAAATTTCTTTATTTAGAAGGGTTAAATTATACTTTATTTCATCTACCTATCCGTGCTATAAGAACTTCAATGACATAAGCATTAAAAAATAAATTGGAAGTACCCTTCTCGTTCTTTCGAACTTCTTGTCTTGTTATTCATGAGTTTGCTTAAAAAATATAACTTTCGATAGATTTTCTTACCCGCATAGCAACCTTCTAAATTATTTTAATTTCTATTTTAGCATTATGTTATTGAATAATAGTTCCATTAAACTATTATATAATTTGTTTTTCTAGGTAAGGCTCAAACATGTCCAAAAAACTGGGCAGATTTCAAAGACTCTTGTTATAAGTTCACACGGACACCTTTGATGACAAGGGATGAGGCTGAAGACCGTTGCAGAACTTATAATTCCGATTTGGTTGCAGTTAATACACTAGAAGAGCACTATTTTATCAGTAATTGGTTAAGAGAAAATGATCCCCAACATAGAAGGTTAGTTAGTTTAAAAACGCTATCGTCTGTTGTTTCGCTGCAGAAAGTACTAAAAATAGGACTTACTTCTTAGATTAATTTCTTTATATAAAATAATTATATGTTTTCACTATTTTATTTATTTAATATTAGCACACAATTAGTACATTTGCAATTAGTTCATTAATACAATGAATCTTAAAAGTAAAAAAAAATAGTTAGCATCCCCCTAAAATCATAACTATACTTTAGAAATGGAATTTGAATTAATAATTATTTGCTTGCCAAGTAGATGGAGGCCTTAAAAAGTCTTTAAGACCTTGTTATTATCGGAATTAGAAATCAGAGCACGTAATTTAGTACTTGAAACTTTGCTATGCAAAACTAACTTGTAACATAACTTTTCCTGTACTTTTGTACCTGTACTGTGTACTGTACATTTCTGTACCTGTACTGTGTACTGTACATATTCTGTACCTGTACTGTATAAAAGTAATTTAACCAACAAAAAAAAAGAGAAAAGCTTGCATTGTTTTTTACTATGTAAAGATTCTGCTTTTTTCAAATTGCCTTTATAGTTTGATTTGGTTATTATTGCAGTAATTTGCATGTTACTTTCTCTTCAGGTGGTTTACCAGTGGACGTGACGATGGAGATAACGTTTGGGTCTGGGACAGCGACAATAGCTTATTTAGCGATACAGATGCTCTATTTTTACCTTTGCAAAACAACTCCTATTTACGTTATGCAGCTTATAAGTAAGTTTCACAATTTGATTATTAAGAATTCAATTGCAAATTAACTTATTATGAAGTTTCGGGGTATTATATTCGATTATATTAGTACTATTATATATATATATATATATATATATATATATATATATATATATATATATATATATATATGATATATATGATATTAATATATATATATATAATATATATTAAATATTATATATATTTATGATAAATTTATTTTGTTTATAATATTTTTAAAAAAATATTCCAATTCTCACTTTGAAAAACTACCGCTGAAGGATTTGACGAGACTTTGAAGGTTGACCCAAAGTAAAAGTTGCAGTATTAGGCTATTGATTTGTTGAAAATCTAAAATTTAATTTATGCTAAGTAATGTTGTTGGCATTTTTACGCCTTTAAGTTTTTAATTGAATATAGTTTACTAATTGTTCAACTTTATACCCTAATTTACAGTAGAATGTGACAATAATCCTTTATTTTTATCAACATACTTTATTCATATTTACATGTATTTAGTTACGAATAGTAACTAAAAAGTTTACTTACTAGTAATGATCTAAAAATATGATATCTATTTTTAGGTAACAAATTATGTATATATTTTGTTATCGAACATAACATTTAATTTTTTTTAGCTATTCAGAGCTGGCTTATAAATGGGGACTACAGAAGGTCGATTCAACAGAAATATTGGCGTCCATATGTGAAATACCCAAAGAAAAACTTAATCAACTCATAGTTACTGAGCGTGATATAGGTAACATTTCCTTTTAAGCCCTATAATTTTATCAAAAAATATTTTGTTGTTAAACATTGATATATATAATATTTTATTGTGCTAAGATGATTTATTGCGCAATATAAAACAAAAATCGGAAACTCAATAGAAAAACGTCTTTGTACATGACTGTTGTACGTCAATTTTGTATTGTGTGTAAATTTTTGCTTCCACACATAGCCCAAACTACAAGTGCGATGCTTAAAAAAAATTTAGCTCATCGAAACTACAAATCATTGAAAATTTCTTAAAATAAATTTCAATTATTAAAAAAACTGCAAAATTTAATACCTATTCAAAAAGTAGAAAAGACCATTTTCCGTTTCTTATAAATCTCCATTGCCGCTCACAACTTTCGCATGAGAACCTTATTTATATCAAATAAAAATTTATAAAAAAAAATTCAATAACTGTACTATGAATAAAATACAACCAATAAAACAAGAACTGGATTGCTGTTAGAAATTACGAGACCTTTCACCAATAGCCCTATTCGCCACATATAGCTCTAGTATGACGTTAATAGAACCAAACAATTTGACATTGGCTGTTTTTCCTTATTTTGGTACACAATTGAAGAAATTAAAAAAATTATGCAATTTTTTTTTGCAGATTATGGTATGATAGTTTTGGACAAAGAGAAGTTGCCTCGGGGCCCTTATTTCATTGAAGAGCCTCGTCCAGTAATTTTTGATCCTAGTAGTCGTAAGTTAGTAAATGATGTGGCCTTAAAGTGTGTAGCAGGGGGATATCCATCGCCCATTTATAAATGGTATAGGGTATGTATTTTTCTAAATTGTCCAATATATAAAATACAGGGTGGTTATAAAATAACGCTTGCTATTCGGAGTGGTCTGTAGCTTGAATGAATAATCCGAATGCAACAAGCATTGAGACACTTACTAATCAAGAAGGGGGGAAAAGAATGGAATCGTAAAAAAGGAACTCGTCTCTTGACCAGGGTTCTAAATTACGAGGCATGGCCAATTACGGCCACCGCAGCCAATTGCGCCTCGTAATTTAGAACCCTGATCAAGAGACGAGTTTCTTTTTTATGATTCCATTCTCTTTCCCCCTTTTTGATTTAGTAAGTGTCTCATTGAGATACTTGCTAATCAAGAAGGGGGGAAAAGAATGGAATCATAAAAAAGAAACTCTTCTCTTGACCAGGGTTCTAAATTACGAGGCGTAGCCAATTATGGCCAATGACGGCCAACACAGCCAATTACGCCTCGTAATTTAGAACTTTGGTCAAGAGAAGAGTTTCTTTTTTATGATTCCATTCTTTTTCCCCTTCTTGATTAGTAAGTGTCTTGATGTTTGTTCATTCGGATTATTCATTCAAGCTACAGACCTCTCCGAATAGCGAGCGTTATTTTATAACCACCCGGTATATATGGAAAAAAATCAAGTTAATTGTTAAAATTGTAACCAGAGCTGTTAAAAAATAACTCAGCCAGAATAAATATTGAACTAAGAACTTGAACTTATTAATTTGAATTGATCTGCATACAATGTTTAAAGAGTAATAAAGAAAAATCTTAACTTATTAGGTTTTAATTATTTTTTTTATAAATTTAGATAAGTAGTAAGACATTAAAATAATTGTATCTCAAATTTAATGTTAGAGATATAGTGATTAATTATTATTTTAACAAATGTAGTTTTGAGATGTGCTGGATCTTAAATTGTAAAGGTACAAAGATTTATAGAGTTAAAAAAAAGCTAAAATTCTTAAAGTAAGGTAGGGGTGATTTTAACTACAGTGAAATCCTGTTCGTATTGTGACAATAAACACATTTCTTCACAACATATTAATTTAACTAAAGCCAATTATACTACATGAATGGATAAACATGTCAATTAGTATCATTGTAGCAAAATTATTTTACCCTTTTTTTTTTAATGAGATATATTTGTTAAATGCTATTTTTTCTTGGTGGAAACACCACATTTGCTCATTGTTCTTTTTTATTTGTTTGTTTGAACTAAGTTTAACTTTATCATTTTTCATCACACTACTTATCTATGTTATGGATACAGAAATTAACAAAAAGTTTCTTAAACTATCTTATAAAAGAAACTTGTTTTAGTTTGACCACCTTTTTCAAAATTTTAGGAAGAGTTCAAGAACGACGACCTTATCAGCCATTTTGTAGATCCTTTAAGCGATCCGAGATACACCCAGACGGATGGAACACTGATTATAAGCAATCCTCAACAGAATCAGGATCGAGGGAATTATCATTGTTCAGCAGAAAATAAATTCGGAGTAGTGAGAAGTCAAACTGTAACGCTGAGTTTTGGTTGTAAGTATATTAAGAGGGATTGTCAGTCCCATAGAGCTAATGCATTAGTTTTCTAATCACAACTTCCGCAGAAGTATTGCTTTGCCATGTTAGCCCTTCTTTCCCAGGTATGGGAATCAACATAACATCGAAATGAAACAAATTTTGAAACGAAAATGTTATCTAGTTATTTAATTATATATTTTTGAAGTTTTAAAAATGCCAAAAATTACAGCAGATGGCGACACTATTTTAAAACTTTATCAATTAATAATTGAATAAGCGGATGTTATTTTCTGTTCAATTTTGTTTTAAATGGATGTTATGATGATTCCCATACCTTGTGAAAATGGGATAACATGGAAAATCAATTCTTTTGCAAAAATTGTGATTTCAAAACTAATGCATTATCTCTATGGGACTGACAGTCCCTCTTAATTCTGGGTTTGTTATTTGGTATATTAATGTTTTTGTGGGGAAAATAAGTTTGTTAACTAATTGTATGCAATTGGTGAAAAGTTTTTTTTTTAAAATAATGTTTTGCAGATTTGTTATTAAAAATTGTGTAAGAGCAATAATAAATGTTATCAGTTAACTTGAAATAACAATGCATTTATTTTATCAGATAGCACGAAATAATAATAAATATTATCGGCTGTAAACATGAAATTTGAGTATGTACTACTAACTATAAATCCTTTTACTTCGTTATGGATTTACTACTCCATATTTAAAACAGTTAACATGCAAATTTTACTTAGTTGATCGTTTCAAATATACTAAATAAATTTCAGTGGGTTAACTTTTTTTTGCTCAAAGATCATTTTCAGTATTTGAGTAATCATGCAGAATAATTTTATAAACTTCTAACATACATGGTAATATAATGACTGTTGAAACTTGTATATCAACTGATTTTGTAATTGACCTATACAATTAATTAAAACATATGTTCTATCATTACATAAGTACTACTTTTTACCATTGCATGTGATGGTCAATGTCATAAAATTGTTATTTTATAACAATAATTCAAATGTTCCTAAAGTGTAACCCATTTTTTATCATTTAGATATAACAGAATTTAACAAGAAACGCTCTTCAGATAGTGGTCGAGAAAATTGGGGAAAATCCATTTCATGTGATCCACCTCAGTTTTACCCAAGTGAGTTTGTATTTATAAATTTTACAAAGTTTTTGTAAAATGGGTGTATTTCAAGTCTTGAGTGGCAAGAATTCCACAGGAATGAAAATTAGGTCTAGATCAGGGCTCGAAATAAGCGGGTGCATGGGTGCACCGTGCACCTAAAAAAAATTGTGCACATAAGTTTTTAACTTGGGTGCATGTTGTGCACCCACGGCGATCCGAAAGTCGCGAAACTACAGCGATCCAAAAGTCTCGAAACAACGACGATCCCAAAGTCGCGAAACTACGGGGATCCAAAAGTTGCGAAACTACGGGGATCCGAAAGTCGCGAAACTACGAAGATCCGAAAGTCGCGAAACTACAGAGATCTGAAAGTCGCAAAACTCCAGCGATCAGAAAGTTGCGAAACTCCAGCGATTCGAATACATCAATTTTCATGACTTTTGGTCGTTTTTTGTTCAAATTCATGACTTTTGATCGTTTTTTGCTGAAATTCATGACTGTTCATGACAAAATTTACCCTATGTCCAAATTTTTGACTTATCATATGCGCGGAAACTCTGCATTTATTCAATTTTTATGAAGAATAGTTTGTTTTTAAACTTGTTATTTATATTATATGTGTGAACATAATATTTATATTTGTGCACCTAACTATTATTTAGTGCACCTAAGTCACGAGACTTGGGTGCACTTGTGCACCTGGCATAAAAAGTTAATTTCGACCCCTGGTCTAGATTCATTAATTAATTCTGTGGGCTGAGCTAAGTGTCATACCACCAATCCTCAAAATGACAATGGAATCCAGAAATGAATCGACGTCACTTGAAACAATCCAATTAATAACTAGTTTTTTAATGCCTTTTAAACTTTATTTTTTTGCATAGACATCGTTTTTAGTGAGGATATAAATAGGAAATAAGGAACTTTTTTTCAAAAATTCAGAAAAATATTCAGTTGTACACAATATTAAGATTATGTAGGAATACAAAGTTGCTCTGGCATTACTAATATTATTTATTTAAAAATTATTCACACTTTATTTTACCATGACATCTAAAACTATGAAGTGTAAAAATAAGGTATCTTGAAATTACTTAGAAGGATATTTTTAATTCAAAAAGATCAAGCTATAAAGCCAAGCTATGACAACTGAACTACTAGCTCTTTTCGAAATCTATATACATAAAAGGCAACTTCCGTTTGTTTGCTTGTTTGTTTGTTTGTATAAGACACGAGATCTAAAGAACCACGCAACAGATTGTCACGAAATTTGGCACAAAAATTCATCTCATCTCCGGAACAAACATAGGCTAAGAATTTTTTGAATCAGACCATTCCTTCTATCGTTTCGAACGTTTTTCTGAAAAAACTACACCACTTTGGCTCAAATCCGATGATTTTTTTACTTTCCTGATGCCATCGGCTGAAAAAATTAAATAAAACTTTTAACAAATGTAATTAAAATTGAAAATGTTTATTTTATTCTGTTGCCATTAACTTCAGAAACTAAATTCATTATTTGAAAAATAGTTGACATGTTTCAAGTGACGTAATTCCGGCAGTCTCCATTCCCGGATTTTATTGTGGGTTTATTTGATGATTTTTTCATTGATTTTTCTGTTGACTGCATGTATGCATATTTAAGCAATAAATTTATCGTTAAGCTATTACTGAACTATGATGGTTAATAAAGGCCGTCGCACTAGAGCTGCATATTAGGGTTTTATGTCTTTATTTTTCGCCAAATACGTTGCCAAACTCGCCAAATTATTAACTAAAACTCGCCGAATGGGCATTTTTTTATAAATAATTTATAAGCTGGTTGGTTGTTCGAAGGTCATTGTGTTACAGCTGTATAATGGGTGTGTTTGTAGCTATATCTATTTTCTCGCCAATTTTTTTCCCAAAACGTGCCAAATGAGCTAAAAGGTTTTATCTATATACATAAAAGGCAACTTTTGTTTGTTTGTTTGTTTAAGACATGAGATCTAAAGAACCACGCAACAGATCGTCACGAAATTTGGCACAAAAATTCATCTCATCTCCGGAACAAACATAGGCTAAGAATTTTTCGAATCAGACCATTCCTTTTATCGTTTTCGAACGTTTTTATGTTTTCCATTCAATGCATTGAAGACCTTAGAGGTTTATTGCTCCTTAAACAGCACGTTTTCACGGATTGTTTATTTAGTTTTATTTTACACATTTGTTAAAACGATTTTTTAAGTATATTTAGTTTAATTACAGCTAAAAAATTAGAAATAAACATCTAAAACAAAAATCGTTTGCTAGCTTTTTAGCAGTTAGAAAAATATTTAATATTAAAAATAAAAATCGTTTGCTTTAGTATCTTTATCACAGTTAAAAAAAACAAATAAATATAAAATATGCAAATCGTTTGCTGTTTGCTGGAGTAGCTTTACTAACAATTAGATCATGTAATTCAGTTTCATTAAGAGTATTTTATTTTCTGCACGCAGACCAAGAGTGATCAGTTTAAAGTGAGATTTAAATTTTAACTACTTTGGAAGAACAGATTATACCAATCTTTGTCCTAAACGCATTTTTTTCTGCCATTTTGTACTGCTTATATTGTATTTATATTTACAAAGTGTCCAAAAAAAAGTTAATTAATTTATTGGAGAACTCCCTTGAATTGCGTTCAAATAAATGTTTGAGACCCTTTTAAGATTTAGCTGTTTTTCCATTTTTAATTCTTACTGATTATTTTTTACTTAAATATGTATTCTTTTTAATTTGCGCTTCTTATCAAAGGTATTTTTGAAATTAATATTAATCATTACTATATCCAAGTTGGGTAATTAAATGGAAAATTACTGGGTAATCTTCATATCTTATGTATCTAAAATGAAAGAAAAAAAATAGTTAAATTGACTGTTAAATTATTTTTCCACCTCTACCCGTGCAACGTCGGGTATAACAGCTAGTATAATATAATTGCTTAATTGCATAATGCATGCATGTCTATAGCATTATTTTAATATTTCATCTGCCTATTTGTATAAGTTTTAACCATAAGTACTATACATTAAATCTCGCTATGACAACTACTTTAAGCAAGTTTCAAAATATTCTGAATTTTTCATCATTGTTTTTATTTAGATGTCAACTATTACTGGGTGAGGAATGTCTTCCCTAACTTCGTCGAAGAAGATCAGCGTGTTTTTGTGTCTCACGACGGAAACCTCTACTTTTCATCTCTGGAGAAAGTGGATGCAGCCAAGTATTCCTGTACCGTTCAGAGCAGCATTTCTTCTTCTGGCAGAACTGGACCATTCTTTGACTTTATAGTTGAATCTGCATGTAAGTTATTTATTTTATTAAAAATCGATTTCCTCAATTGAATTTGCTTTTGCAACTGCTACTTGTTTATATTTTTCAAAGATACTATAGATATTTCCAAACTTTATATTTCATTTATCATGTACAATTTCAATATTGAAATTAATTATATTTTTTTTAGTTTATATTACAGTAATATAAAAGTCTTAAAGGCAAAAAAGCAGTACAAAAAGTAGTCATGGTTGAATGGATGAAAATATTCACTTTTAAATAAAACAATTCGCACACCTAGATCTAAAGGGAGCTAACTCAAAAATGTCAATTTTTGAGTTATGCACACCATCAAATTTCTTATTTCAATACCTACCGACTAATTAACATATTTTAAAATAATCTTTACTATTCGAGGCTAGATGACGACATGTGCCCCTTTTGTTGAACTAGCAGGCCTTGCTCCCTCTCCACCGAAACGGGACATCTCTAGTTGCAATCAGTATTACAAGCGAAGCGCGTGGCCGTCGCAAACAAACTGGAGTTATTTTAAGTTGTACCCGTGTTGTGAAAATTTGAAGCAGTATTATTTTGAGTTCTCGCCATTTTGATGGTTAGCGTTGAGTAAATTAATACAACATTCTGAGTTGAACCAGTATTGCTGGCAGGGTGAGTAATTATTTTCTTTCTATTTAGAATTGTTACCGTATTGTTGAAACATTTTTGAATTTGTAGTTGAGTCTGTTTAGTTGAGTCATTTTTGAAACTCTTATATTTCTTTAAAAAACAAATTAAATTTACTTTTTTGGCTATTGGCGATTGGAGTCTTTTCATCTGAATATAATTTTATTTTCATCCTAGCAATTACATAGTTTGTTCCTTTTTTACTGATCAATTTTTGAGTTAGATCTCTTTAGATGGGCTCCACCAAGTCTAATTTTACAACATCACTAATGAGATCGAAAACGTTATATTGATGGCTTTTTAAATCTATTTGACGCACAGGATCCTACAATTTAGTGAAATATACATTTTCTATTACATGCAAACCCTGAAACGTGGACGGTTTTAATAAATATGGAATTAGAAAGGGAGAAAGGCAATATCACTCCTATCATATTTACTCAACATGCAACTCTAGAAAATGACTTGAAGATGTCATCAAGTAGTGATGAAGTCTCATCTACAGAAACTCATGCCGCTTTATCCATGGTTGATAACTCTATTCCGATCACGTTTAAACAACAAAAGACTGGTGAACCAAACTATTATATTTCACCAATCCGAAGCGATGAAAGTGATATTGACGACTCCGATGAGGATCCTAATTTTCGATTGGCTCACAAAAGTAAGACCCCATCTAAGGTCGTACCTCCTATTGCATCGTTGACTTCGTCAAGCACTAGCACTAGCAGCTCGAATTCATCGAAATCAAATAGTTTGTCGGACACCGAAGATGATAGTTAGCAAGTAGACCCTCAAAATGCTACGATTGCTGGAAATAATTCCCAAAAAAAGAGTAGAAAGAGAATACGTAAACCAACGAAGTGGAAATCGAAAGTCGCAAAAGTGCTAAGAAATTCTGGCAAAGCCTACCAATCTTTGTCGAAATCAAAGAAACAAGTGCCACAGAGAACAGTTGGACCGTCCTGTGGAGAAAAATATCGGCTAAAATGCAAAGATAAGATCGATGAAATGTCTAGGCAACAGCTCTTTGATGCATTTTGGGGACTCGGCAATCTTGAAAGACAGAGAGAATTTGTAGTACGACACTCGCAACAAATAAAGCCTAAATATCGATACTCAAGCACACAAGATTTTAGAGCGCTTAACACCGTCTTTTATTTTGGGGTTAATGGATCCAAAATTAGAGTATGCAAAGCCATTTTTCAAATCCACTCTTGACTTTTTCTATAAAGCGATAAAAACAGCACTTTCCAAGAAAACGGAATCGGGAGTTATTAAAGCCGATTTAAGAGGATTTTGATGTGCATTTAAAATTGTTTTTCGTAGAACTTAAAGTTCCTATATTTTTGATGTTGTGTTAAAATCTAAAAGAAACTTTTATTTCTTAGTATTACTTTTATAATTAAATGGGACATAAGATACTGTCCTTAGTTAATTTTTATATTATTATTAATAAAAAATATTGATTGATTTCAGTACTTCTAGTGTTTTCTTGCTAATTTATCTTCCAATATATTCCTACTACTGGTCCACAGACCACTGTGAATTGCACTAATTATAAATAATACAAAATGCTATTACATTTTAAATGTATGTTGCCTCTTCAAAAGAGAGCTAACTAAAAACTAAATTCACCAACAAGGGCTCAACTCAAAATAATAAAACAAATATACATACATTGTTAAGCAATAGGGAAATAACTACAGAAACCTAATTTTCAGCCCCAAAACATGATGAAAACACAAGATTCCTACAATATATTTCTTCTAGTTGCATATTATAAGCATAAATTTATCAAAAAAAACTCCTGCAGTGCACAGGGACACAGTATCAGTTTTTCGCCTTTTCTGAAAAATGTGCTTTTTTGAGTTATACCTGTTTAGATCTAGGTGTGCGAATTAAGCTTTAACCTTTCGAATAGCGTGAAAATGGACACAAATTTATGGTTTTCCATGCATGAATTTTTTAATTAATTTTTAATGAATTAGATGTCTGTTTAAAAAATCAGAACTAGATTTATTTTTGAAAGAATGATCTCTCTTAAAATCAATTCCCAATAAAAAAAAGAATGTCAATAAAAATTAATTATTTATCGAATTTTGAAATTAATGTTTACTGCTAGAAAGTCCTGGTTCATAAAATACAGAAAAATTCAGGTCCAACACTCAGTTGGTTTAATGAGTATTTTTATTCATATAAGGATTTCAGGATAGGATATTTCATATTAGGATTTTGATGCCACTTCCATGTCATCATGTTTATTTTCCCTACAAAAGAAATAATTATATTGAATACATGAATTGCTTTTAGCTTCCACACTACGTTTATAATGTAAAAAGTGGAAGGTATTATAATCGTTCTGTCCGTCCGTCTGTCACCCACTTTCACAGAACGAACCGCAAGTTGCACAAACAAGTGGGATACGTCATTTTGAAGCAAAAAATCAGGCTAGAGTACATCCCAAATTTCATTAAAAAATTTAAATTGAAGTATATTTAAAATTTAAATAACTAAATATTTAAACTACATTGAAATTACATGCAAATTCCATTTTCATTCAATATTTTCACTGTTGCCATTTCGTCAAACGTACGAAAAACTTGATTTAAAATAAAAATAAAAATAAAACTCTTGAAATATTTTTATTTATGTGATATGATTCAGTTTGGATTGATGTCATATCACAATAGAGTTCTTTTGATGGTTCATTATATATGTATGAGGAAAGATGCATAGCGAATTCTAACTTTGAATCAAAAAATATGCAAAAGTTCGCTTTTATTTTTAAAGCATCAATTTTACTAATAATTTATTCTTCTCTTTTTCGAGGGAAATTGTGACGACTAAAAGATATTTATTAAAAAAAAATTGCATCAATATTTTTCGAATTTCAAACAAATTTTGCAAACGATAATGAGTAATTATTAATTTGCGAAAAAAGATTAATGAAAATGGTTAATTTTGGCATTTAAAAGTTTGAATTAGAAATAAATTATTAGCTAAAGGCCCTGTTTGGCGAATTTCTTTCTGAGGTGTATAAATAGTTTGTTTTTTTTGTTGAGCACAAATATTGTGTAGAAGTGGTTTAAGTGACAGATTCTGTAACAAACCTATTTGTTTAATTTTCAGCAAGTGGGCAAAAGCTGCTTTTCCCCAACAACTTTCCAAAAGCTTTCCCTGATGCCCCATTGGCTGGAGATGATGTAAGATTGGAGTGCGTTGCATATGGATAGTGAGTTGTTTTTTCCTGTATTATTTTGTTTGGCCACATTTCTAAATTAGTAAGTCATATGAATAAATGTATCAAGTTTTAATTTCCATGCCATGAGAAACTGTTTTCTTTGGTTGTTAATGTTACCACAATTCCCTCATAGCAAGTTTGTAGCTTTCTAAATTTGTTACTACTAAAATATAAAAAAAAAATTATATGTTAGTTTGATTTGCCGTTCAATAATACAGGGTGTCCGTAAAAGTCAAAGAATGTCCGAGTTTTAATGGTATATTACAGGAGTTTATTTTATTACTAAATATAACAAATCACATATGACATTGAAGGAAAACTAACCTAGTTTTTCCTATAAGTGCTCAATGTGTGCGCCTTTAGTGATACGGCACACATCCAAACAAAAATGCAATTCTTCCCATACTGTCTGCATCAAGTCCAGAGTAATGGAAGCAACAAAATGTGCAATTCTACCTTTCAAGGTTGGTAAATCGTGGGGTAGGGATGGAAGTAGACCCGATCTTTTACGAAGCCCCAAAGCAAGAAATCACATGGCGTGATGTCAGGTGAACGATACTATTACAATTTGAAACTCGGACATTCTTTTACGGATACCCAGTATTATAAATCCAAAATTCTTGGTTTTAGTTTAGTTATGTGTTGAATATAGGGTTTTAATTGTTTGGTTCTAAGGGTACAGATTTAATTATGCAGGTATCATTATTGGACCACCCTGTGTAATCATGCTTCTACAAATGTTATGCTTTGTATATAAATATATATTTCATATTATTTAGAAACAATCAATTCATATCATATGTAATGCTAATGTTCAAAAATGTTCTTAAAAACCAAAATTAAAAGGTTTTGTTTAATATGTAATTAAAAAATATTGTTCATTTGCAGTCCTGTCCCAAAATACAACTGGACACGCAAAGGGTTCACTAACGAGCTTCCCCAAGGGGCCTACTTCAAGAGTCACCAGAGGATTCTTGTGCTACCAAAAGTGCGAGTTGAAGATGTTGGCGATTACTACTGTACAGCTAGTAACTCATTGGAGTCAGTCACAAAATCAGTGCCTTTACGAATTCAGGGTAAGGTTGTCTTTTATACTTGGTGATTGTTTATGAAATATTTAAATACAGACAGCCAATAACTTCATTAGATAGTGGAAAATTTAATGTAAAAGAAATACACGGTTATATGAGAGCATACATATATTTCTCTTAAATAGATTTCTAATGTATGATCAGGGTTGAAAAAGGTTATGATCAGGTTTAAAACATGTTTTTTTTTGTTAAAACATGTTTTTTTTGTCTTAAAAACATGTTTTTTTTGTTTAAAACATGTTTTTTTTGTTTAAAACATGTTTTTTTGTTTAAAACATGTTTTTTTTTTGTTTAAAACATGTTTTTTTAAGCAATTAAATTTTGGTTATTGAACAAGTGGTATGAGTTTAAAAAACACGGTTCTTTTTGCGTTTTGGTCTTCAATATTTACTTCCATCCACAATAATTTTAGGCATATGCCTTGCATCTTTCTTTTTCCAAGAAATTCGTAGAATATAAGAAATCCTTCTATTATCTGGTGATTCGGTGTCTTCCTTTGATTAAATCAGATGAGCTAATAGAAGAATTTATAAACTAATAATGTAATAGTTTATGTTTGGTATTTTAATTAACTAAAATTATGTACCACATTGATAATTAGCATAAATCGTTTTTTTTTAATTGTTTTAAACATGTTTTTTATTACTATGTTTTAAACATATTTAAAACAATTGTTTTAAACAAAATGTTTTAAACATAACAACCCTGAAGTATGATTTTATAAATATTTTAAAACCTAGATTTCAGAATTGTAATTCAAGTTTTTAAGCTCATCATGCACGAATCCTAATTCTATTATCAAACGATATTAATGTTTCTTTTTCATTAACTCGAACCAAAAAGAAATTACATTTGATTATATTATTATGCTTAATGTATACTTGAGTTTTATAGTTTATTCCATACATAAAGTATGTTCAACTGATTACGGAATATTTTTTCACACTTTCTATCTAACAACTAACTATAGTGCTGTGGGCAGGTAAACTGCAATAACCACAACAATGAATCGAACCTTTTTCCCATAAAATAAAGAGGTTTTTTTTAGCATGCTTTCTTTTCGGTTAGAGTTATTAAGGGAAAGGGCTTACAACAACAGCCCGAGTCATTAGTCTAGATACAGCACTTTACCTGCCCATGACAGTATAATTTCATACTGTAAATGTGTTATGTAAAAAATATATTTTAAAATATTTTCAATAACAAAATACCACCTTCTTAATTATTAGCTAAGCCTGAATTCACAATCCCATTGGAGCACAAAGTGATGGACGTCGCATCTGACCTTCTATGGACATGTGAAGCCTTCGGAAAGCCCGAAGTTACGTACACCTGGCTGAAAAATGGCCGGGACTTGAATCTTATGCAACTGGACTCTGACGATCGGCAACGTTATCGCATCTACCAGAACATTCTAAGTATTGATAATGTACAGGAACGGGATCAGGGGATGTATCAGTGCAAAGCCACAAATCATTTGGGATCAGCTTACTCTTCTGGTCAGCTCAGGGTGATAAGTAAGCATATTTTCCTTAATATTATTATATTATTAAGTATAAATTATTTGCGTGCTAATTTGCATGTTAATTTTAACGGTAACTCAGTTTATTTGTGCTTAATATCATCAGTTGAGTTAAATATCATTGAGTTAAATATCATCAGTTTATTTGAGCTAAATGATATTTAATAAAAGTAGTTTTTTACAATTTGCTTAGTGTTAGGTGTTGTGGCAACAATTAGATCTACCTTTGTGCCTGTGTGCTAAAAAAATTCAGTCCAGTAATGTTTTATCTACATGTTGTGTGGCTCGGTGATCCACATTATTACCTCCACGGGAGAATCAAGAATTGTTCCTATTTTTTTTTTTACTTCTCCTGTTTTGCTTCGTCTTAATGTGGCATACACCAAGGTACTGAGTCCACAGCACTTACCTTTATTCTCCTCCTTAATTGGGGCTTGCATGTCACATGGGCAAGGGGCGAAAACCAGGCACCCATCACAGTGGAGAAAAAGATTAAGTTCCATGGACCCAGTCCATCTGTGCATGCCTAGCTTTAGATTGTTGTTCTGTTTGAATGTGACTGTGACCTTGTGGTTAAAAACCTAAGTTTTGTGCACTGCTTATTAGGCAATATTCAACAACAATAAATACAAGGATTCTAACATTGTAACAGCAACCTTAGGAGAACTGACACATTAAGACGTGTCAGTTCAAATCCTCCTGTATGTGACATTTAATTTTTAAAAAACTAAAACTAAGAATTTTTTCAAAAATTAAATAATCTAGGTTTTTTACATTAGTGAAAACTGAACAATGTCTTCTCTTATCGGTATTTATCTTTCCAATCTAGCTATGAAGCCTTCCTTTGCAAAGTATCCCATGGACAGCGAACTATACGCAGCTGAAGGTGGCAACATAACCATACCCTGCCGACCCGAAGCAGCACCCTTTCCCGATTTCACCTGGAAAAGAGACAACTACGGACTCAGCTCGGTTGGAAGAATTCGCATCCTGCCCAATGGATATCTGCACATTAATCCAGTCAGAAGGGAGGATGAGGGCCGATATTCTTGTATAGCCAAGAATGTGCTTGGGTCTGATTATACTGAGGGATTGCTTATTGTTTTAAGTGAGTGGTTTTCACTAAGAATGAAGCATTTTGTTAACTTTGAATAGTTTGATAATAATTTTAATACTTTAACTCGGTTAAATCAATTTTAAAAGCCAATTTTTATAGTTGGTAATAAATGTTAAATTTTTCTACTAATGATTTTCATATATTTAAATAATTTTAATGGATTGATTCTATAAAAGTTCAGCAACTGTTAGAATGTTGAATTTTATTAGAAAGAAATCTATCAACTTGAAAGGAAGAATTTATATTGTATTTGCACTGTAACTCATTGTCATTGAATTTTATTTCAAAGACTATAAATGGAAATTGTCAATTGTCTAGATTAAGTTTTATATTATTTATGAAAGTTTCCTTAATTTTTCACTGTCTTTTTTGGCAATAAAACTAACTCTTTTCAAATCTCCTAATAATAACTTTAATAATTAAGGCATTTTCCTAAATGGGACATATTTTTCAGTCTACATTTAACCATGAAGCTATTCAAAAAGTTATTCAATTTTATTTGGCTAGCATTTTATTTTAACTGTAACCTAAGTAATGTTTTTGTTAATACTATTTTAATTAAAATTTTCAATAAAAGTTACTAAATGGTTAGTTATAGATAAGCCAATTTTCTAACCTTTTTTCAGGTTTGCCTAGAATGATTGACGCCCCTAATCCGAAAATAAAATCTTATGTAAATGACTCTGCAGAACTGCCTTGCCAGGCTTACGTTGCCAGCGACATGTTAGACCTAGCTTACATATGGCTGCAAAATGGCCTCAGAATAGACATGGAAAAGCAGACTCAATTTTCAGTGGTACGTTTTTGTTACTTCTCTACTTTAGACAGGGCCGGATTTAGATATTATGTGCCCCTATGCCCGTGGATTTTTGTCGCCCTCTCTTCACACCATCGTAAAGGAGGGAGAAATTTGACCTCAGAAAGGTCTTTGTAAAGATAATTTGTAATTTATTCTAATTCATCGTGAAGTAAAATTAATTAAATAAATGAGAGAATCAACTGTTTCTAAATTTTGGTATATAAGCTATAAATAAATAGGACAACCGAGTTATTAAAATTAGTTTAAACCATTTAATACTAATTATAAACTTACTGATATATATACACTACATTTTACTCAAGTTAAACTGATATTAATATACAAGACTTACATTTTCTCCTAATAAATCATAAATTTATACGAAATTGGCTTAAAATACAGACATTTATACGAAATTGGATTCAAATCTATAATATTGGATTGTAGTCTATAACATTTTATGGAAATTTTCTGACAAAAAAAAAATGCGCCCCTCATCATGGTGCGCCCCGAGGCCCGGGCCTATAGAGCCTATTGGTAAATCCAGCCCTGACTTTAGATGTTAACCATCATACTATTCATCAAAAATTCAGAGTAAGAACATTTTTTGAAATAATAATTACCTAAAGAATATTTTGATAACTGATTTCGCTAAGGTAAATAAGCTACTAAATGGAGACTAGGAGAAAGGAATTATTATAAGCTACTAAAAGAGACATTAGTTTGAAATATCAACTTAAATTTGTTTAATTAGCAGTTTATAAAATATACATTGCTGAGACGACTGCATATGGAAACATTCAATTTTAAAAAAGCATTGTAAAATTTAGAAGTTTGGAGTGGTTTAGCTATAATACTGTATACAATGTAGTCTCATTATTGTATTTAAAAAATAATGTAAAATGCTGTATTTTTGTAGTTGTATTCTAAAGAAAATGAGACGTGTGTTTATCCCAGAAGTAAAAAACTTGTGTCCTTTGTTCGAAAACACTTGGGGCAAAAAAAAAGAAATCCTTTGAGGGTTACTTGTTTTTCATCTAGTTGCGACTCGCAAAACACATATTTTTAAAATTTAATTTAGAAAAATACATACTTTTTTTTTTAATTTGCTACATTTTGTAGTTAAAGTAAAATACAAGTTTGAGTAGCTGCTAAGACCATTTAATGTTATTTACTATATTCATTTTATTTAGGGAAGAAGCCCAGGATATCTTAGAATAGAAAATATAACCCTTGCTGAGGCTGGTATTTATACTTGCATTGTAAAGACTGCAGTAGGAAGAATATTTAAAGCTACAGAATTGGTGGTTTTCGGTAATTACATTTATTTCAGTTTAAACTAAGCTATGATTTTTTTTTTGTGGGGCTGAAAAAGGGGTACATTTCGAGTTATCTGTAAAATGGCTTTTGTTACATGACATAAATAATTCCTGCTTTCATCTGTGGATTATGGTGATTGGTACTGCTGTGGGCAGGTAAACTGCAGCAACTAGACTTACACCATTGTTGCAAAAACTCAATTACTCTAACCTATAGTAAAACATTGGGAAAGTTTAATTATTTCAAAGCAAAAATGGTCTAATCCCAAGTTGTTGTTACTGCAGTTTACCCGCCCACGGCAGGGTAGTATGACACAGTAAGTCCACGACTTTTGATTAACCAATCTAGATCTTATTTTCATTCCTGGTTACTGTTGCCACTCAAGACATGAAACATGGCCATTGTTATTAGTGTCTTTCTCTATGCAAACTAAAATGATTTAACTACAATATTAAATTGATCTTAACAATTATTAAAAGAAGAACTTTGGTATCAGTGATTGTATTAAGTTTTACAACTTTTCGATTCCTTAATTTAAAAACTAAAATTTTATTTGATTTTTAACTGAAACTTTCCTACAACCATTTGTTTTAAAAGACAGAATGCTAAATTTTTCAGAGTAAAACTAAAACATTTGTAAATAATGCTGTCCCCAAGGACTTCTGCATTTTTACCAAAATTAACTTAATATAATTTTTATTTAGTAATATATTTTTTTTTTTGCATCTAGGACCTCCTGGGGCCCCAGGCGCAGTGTTGGCTGAAGATCTGACCGCCACATCTGGTACAATCCATTGGAGCGATGGTTCAGCAAATGGGGACCTTATTAGGGCTTATACCATTGAGGGCAGAACAAACCATAACTCAACATGGGTTGTTCTAAAAGAAAGTAATAACACACCTAGTGGTTTTTGTTTTGTTCGTTTTTTTAGCATGATTGATTTTGTTAAATGGATTTCTAAATTAGGGTGACAAGATGTATTGCATTTTGTAGAACGGTACTACTTTTCATGTTTTTGTCCTGCCTATTTCAAAGAGTCCTAAAATATGTAAAATGCATTTTTTGGATTTGTACGTTGTCATGCATTTTGCTTGATGATTGAAATTTCTTCATTAGGACCATAGGCTGGACATTTTCTTTGTCTACAGCTCATAACCGATCCAGAATAATGCGAGAGAACTATGATATTATATGCTTACAATCAGGGCCGGATTTAAAGATTTGCCGCCTGTAGGCTACGATCGATTTTTCGCCAGATATAGTTTTCTCGGCTTTTTTTTTCTTTTTACATATTAGAATCATCTATGATGTACCTTTACCCTAAATCGAAAGCGAAATAATTTTTTTAAACTGTTCTAATATTTTTATTACAACTTCCAAATTTGGGGGAGAGGGTGCAATTGCCCTCGCAGCTACCATGTTTACAACTAAATATTAGTACTATATGTACTTTTACGATTTACGTGTTAATTTAAATTATAAGTTTCCTTTCTTAAAAATATTAGTATCTAAATAATAATTTTTTTTATACCGAATGCCTCTTTAATTTTTGTAAAATTTGCCGCCCCAAAACTTTGCTGCTCTAGGCTACAGCCTACTTAGCCTATTTAGAAATCCGTATCTGCTTACAATTATTTCAAGCAATCAGTAGTCTCTCATAAATGGCAGACAATAGCTTGATTACATTGTAACCTAACATGTTTATAAATATTCGTTTAAATTTTTATTTGTTCTGAACTGTCTATGGGGTTTGTTCCATCTTACTTGAGCTATCTACTTTTTAAAAACATCCAAGTTTTGCACAAAAAAAAAGGTTTTGCTTTGAAGACAACTTGTATTTATATTCAAAAGTATCAAGTTATAGTTGGGGCAGGGCTTGACAAATCTCAGAAATTTTACCCGTCCCGGAGGACGACTCGCCCAACAATGTACTCGTCCTCCTTTGAAACTAACCCGTCAAACTCTAATTATTTGAATATCTTCTAAAATATAAAAAATAATATTCTCTTATTTAATACAAACATTTATATATGAATTAGTAGTTAACGCTTATTGTTTAAGATCAGTGTGTAATGTGTTGTGTACGTAATTGTTAATTCCTTCATTTGAAGTCCAAATGCCTTAGCAACTTTTCTTTTGTTTAACCGATTACGTGAGCATGCGCATTTGGTCTGACGAAGGAATTAATAGGATTTCTAGATTAGAGGGTCATTTTAGAAGTGAGGTGCTAGACATTTTTAAGATAACAAAAATTAAAAATGTATCACTAACATTAACAGGAAATGACCATCCAAGTGGACGTCAGATTCGAGAAATTAGTTGTCCTCAGTGAATTTTTGACCGGCGAGGACGGGCGGTTTTTCGAGCCCTGAGTTGGGTGTATTGCTTATAACCTTGCCCTCATTCATGTTGATGTAAAGTTAATAACCTAAATGAAACATACATATTTTTTCTAAATGAGTTCACTGAGATGAACTATTCGTGAGATTTAACTATTGCATTAGTGTTATAATTTTAAGTGTAGGATTAATATTCCAATACAAATCTGTACGTTTGCTCAGTGATTATTTACATAAACCATAATAAATATGTACACTTACTACCACCTATATTTGCCTTTAGATGTCCAAAACTACAAAAGCAAGAAAGAGACTGGCCGCAGAGAAGTCCAGCTATTTAACGTCCTATCTCCATGGAGCATCTACTCCTTCCGAGTTTCGGCCATCAACGAACTTGGTAAAGGCGAACCTAGCAACCCAAGTCCTCTATATAATACAGGAAAGGACATACCACACGTTGCACCAAGCAATGTTGGCGGGGGAGGGGGGAAGACCGGAAGCTTGACCATTACTTGGGATGTAAGTAGTGGACATGTTGTGTATTTTATGTGATTTTGTTAGTAAATAAATAATTTTTGAAGAAAGTTTTTATTTTCAAAGATAAAGCTAATCATTAGGAATTTTGTTTTCTTGTGAATGCTAGCCTAAAATACCAAAAAGTTTTTTTTTTAAAAATATATTTTAATGTTAAGCATTTTTTTTTTTAATTTTTAGAAATATGTTAATGCATTTGTTACATTTTAGAAGCTAAATGATGTAAGATAGGTAGATAAGTCATGCATGTATGTCAGAAACTAAGTAAAATATATTTTAAAATCCTTTCTGTGCAGGAATTAATTTCTACGTTTCAATGTTTTATTCATATTTATTGTTTAAGTTAGTTACGATTGTAATATAGCAATATATTTTATTTATATTCTCGTACACTCTTTATTGCAATTTCAGCTATAGCTATTTTGAAATTTTTTTGCTTAGCATTATTCAATTTTGGCAACATATTTTATTTTTCAATCTATGGAGCACCTTTTTGTGCCATGTGCTCGAATTTACTATTTAATTGTGTGAAGCTCGGACATTGTACCACACATCTAGTGTTGCATGGATCGCCATCAAAAGATTCTCAGGAGAAGTGAAGTGAATATTGCAGTGTGTGTTGGAGATACAAGAAAATCTAGTCAGCAGAAACAGCTTTATTAATTTATTTTTAAACTAAAAGAAATTTTAATGAATAAATTCAAATCTTTGTTCATTTTTATCATTTATCGAGGCAGCTATATTTTATGACTCATAATAGTACCGAACAAATTACAAATTTTTTATTCATTAATTTTTTTAAAAATCCAAACTATTTTTAACAGCCACTGCCTCCTCAAGAATGGAATGCCCCAGAAATCTGGTACAATGTGTCCTACAAGCCTGCCAATTCGGAGGGTAAATTTCAAGAGATTTCTCTTCAAAAGCGACACAATATTGGCTTACATGTCGTGAATGTAGGTGAGGAAAACTTTTACAAGCCTTATTTGGTGAAAGTTCAAGCTATCAATTCTCTTGGTGCTGGACCTTACAGCGAAGAAAAACAGATTTATTCTGCTGAAAATAGTAAGTAAAGTCTAGTTTTGATTTAATTTTTATGTTGTGTGTGTTGTTAGGGTTTATCCAAATTAATTCCTTAATCAAAAATTAGCCTTATATTAAAAAAATCAGTATTTCTAAGTTTATTATTTGTTCTAATTCTTCTTGGTGTGACTTAAAATGGCTTCAATTTTGCATAAGCAAATCAACATTTCAAGGCCTAAACACCAAGCTGTTCGTCAGCGATTGTACGTCTTCAAAAACTTGGTGTTTTGAGCAGTTTGTGCTATGAGCATTTTCGATTGACTGAAAAAAATCGCTAATTTTTTGCTGTTCGAAAGGCTGCTCCAATCAAACGAAGTTCCAGTTGTGACGTCATGGCCCAGGCTCCTCTTGGTACCAGTCCCCTCAATACCGCGCTTTTAAGTTGTGATGTCACCATGCGTAGCCAGTTCTTTGTAAGTTTTTTGCTAATAACTGTTCGACAGCGACAATCATACTTTGATAGCTTTTTAGCAAGACTAAACCAAGTTTGAAGAATTAAACTAGAATGCTTAATAAATACTTGGTGTGTCTATGATGCAGTTTAGGCCGGCTAAATTCATTGATTAAATGATATTAAAAATAAGTTTAAATTATTCATTGATATACCTATAAACGTCCTGTGTAGCCAAAAAGTATCACGAATAATACCCAGGGTATAGCGAGTGTACATTTAATGTGCTCCAAAGTCCAGACCCTGTGTACAATGTCGCCCTTAAAAGTTAGGTTGAGTGCCTACTCAGGCAGGGCTAGGCCATTACTTGTTTAAATGTAACTCGTTACAATCATAAAAAGTAACTAATTACCTGTAAAATTACTAATTTCCAAAAGTAACAAATTACAATTACTTTTGAGATTACTTTTTACGACAAAATTTCATATTTACAAATGTTTCAAAAAATAAAATATAAATGACTAAATTAAATTTTTTTAATCAACTTTATTATACAGTTATATCAGAAAATCTACTTGTTGTAGTAGAACAACAGCTGCATTTCAAAATTTTAGTCGCTTACACAGCAACGATTGAGTCGGAGACACAAACCACCAGAACAAACGTTTCAACAGCAGCACTGGCTGATAAGTGTGTATTATATTTTTATGAACATGCTTTTAACTGTGGGTAGGGTACAGAATACAGTCATATTATGGTCGTTACTTTGGAAAAATTTAGACAACTCTAAATCGGCTTTGGTGGAAGGATATCTAGTTTTTACATTCTCAAAAAAATCATCACTGCTAGATGAGTGTTCCTAATCACTGAAATCAGTAGGGAACATTTTATTTTTGTGGGAACACTATTTCTCCTCTAAGTATAGATTATGTGAAAAAAAAATTATTTTGTTTTTTTAAGAATTTTTTTTTGTTTTGGACATTTATTAGTGTGTTATGATAAAAGTAATGAAAGTAACGTGTTACATTTAACAAAAATTACTTTTTCGAAAATTATGTTACAAATTACCTGTAAAATTACTGGTTCTCAAATGTAACAAATTACCTATAAGATTACTGTAAAAAGTAATTATTAAAAGTAACGTGTTACCGCCCAGGCCTGTACTCGGGTGTGGGCTTGCCACTTGACTGTGATTCTAAATTACGCCCTCCGTCATCAGTAGCTCTAGTGCTTTGATAATTCAACATAATCCTAACCCCTAATTCTCAAAAAGAAAAAAAAAGAGCGGTCGTTATGTGATAGAAGCAGGGTTCGTACGCCTCCTGAAATTCCTGAAAAACTCCCGAATTTCATTTTTATTTTTTAAGGGCCCTTATAACTCCTGAAATTTGTGTATCATCTCCTGATGTTTTCCCCCCTCTCCTGAAAAAATTGACGACATAAATCGTTTTTCTCCTTTCTCAGTCAGTATTCTCTCGTACTTTATCAGGATGTCTACCGGTCAAAAAGTCATGAAATTAAAACAAAAGTCACAAAAATTTAAAAAATTGCCAAAAAAGGCGATTTTTCCCCCAAAAAGGAGGGTTATCTTTTACGTTGAAACCTAAAATTTTCCACAACATTTACACCACTTGTTTCCTTCATTCTCGGTCTGAGTCACTAGACCAATACAATAATAAACACACATTCAAATTTATTTCACTATACCTCCTGAATTTACATTGCTGCACTCCTGAAAAAATCCTTAAAAACTCCTGAATTTCACTATCATAGATAGAGTACGAAACCTGGAAGTGTGTATGTGAAGAGCAGGTATTAATAGCAATCCTTCACTTTCAGTGCCTCAGGTGCAGCCATCACAAGTATATGCCCTAGCCTACAACTCCACTGCCTTGAATGTGACATGGGCACCATTAGATCTCAACCGTGAAAAGATCAGAGGAAAGCTAATTGGTTACAGAGTAAGTGGAATTTTTTTTTATTTTTAAATATTTCTTTTTAAATATTAATATCTTTTTAGTTCATTTGTTATGCATTTAGCTCAAATACTTGCTGTGCTTTGATGCTTTTGTTAACCTATGCGAAATTAAGCCAAATGATTTTTCAAATTATTTAAAGAGTATCACATTATTAGGGTTCATGCCAGTGTTGACGATATTTGTAGCCAACTCATATCCAAATGTTGCCAAAATCATACCAATACAACAATTTGAAAGAATTTACATGAAACATTTAGATGACAAATTTCTCCTTAAAATTTTTTCCTTACATTTTAAAGTTAGTAAAATCCTATAAATTTTAATAATAAGTTAAGAATTTTTTTATGTTACAATAATCTTAAACTATTAAAAATGGGGACACAGGAAATAAGCATGGTTGATTCATAGATTGATTAAACCACCATCCTTTGACAAAACCTACAACCACCTGGATAGTATAATGCTTAGAACAAGTAACACCTAGAGTGGGAAGTTTAAACTTAGTTATCAGATTGGTCTTGGTTGGTTAAATAAACATTGCACGAGAACTTTAATTGAACTATTGGTTTATTCTTAGTTCCATAGATGGTTCATTAGAATAGAATCACACTAATTTAAAAATTGAAGACTTAAATACTTATCATTTTTTAGTAATTTAAATGTTTGTCTTTATAGCCTCTTGATTCTAACCATGCATTGTTTTGTCCAGCAATTAAAAAATAAACTGTTTTTAATTTCATTATTCCTGTATCAAGACAAATTAATAATTTAAGTTTTAAGTAACATTTTACCTCTTTTAATAATTACTACCGAGTTTTATTTTCGTACCAGCAAACAACAAGCTTGGTGGTCATTTTGGACCACCAAATTTTTGTTGCTGGTGCGAATCCTAAACATTATTTTGGATTATGATTGTCGTTTTTTAGTGTCGTGAAAGATCAATAGTATAATATTATTAACTATCTTTTAGTACTTCAAGTAAAATCTAATAATCAAAACAAGAACTATTAATAAAAATGTCATTAATCCCAACTAAAATTATTTAAAAGTTACTGATAATTCCCCAAGGGTTTTCCATCAATATAAACATAAAACCATCATGAAGATCCTGTTTTCACTAATTATAACAACCAAATATGTATATAAAATATCACATGCATCAATTAAACAACCAACACTTATGATCTAAACTGTCAATCTATATTCTCCTTAACAAAAAAGTTAAATTCAATTTTTCAAATTTATATTTCTCTTTATGATTAAATTAATCCTCCATACTTTGCAATTTTTTTTAAAAAAATTGATTTTCTGTTAAAATATGACAATCAGGTAATAGGTTTATACCTCTGTATCCCTCAGAGGGTTAAATAACTCAATGGGCATGTTTCGAGTGGCAAGAGTTCCACAGGAATGAAAAGTTCTTAAGGGGGAATGGACACGCTGGACCGCGGGTCTCCAAACTCAAGTGCCTCAGTGTTAATCCAATGGCGGAAAAAACTATTTTCTCTGCCACATTTCTCCGGCTGTATTGAATATTTTTTACAAGCGGATTTTTTTTTAATAATAAATGTAGATAACTTACAGGTCTCTATCTTCCCACTTTTTGAAATTGCTTCGAATATTTTGTGTAAAATTATTTATTGAAAATAAAAAAAAAATTTGAACCAATTTCAAAAAGTGGGAAAGTTGGGACCTGTAAGTCAGCTACATTTATCACATAAGAAATTGCTTCGAATATTTTGTGTAAAATTATTTATTGAAAATTAAAAAAAAATATTCGAACCAATTTCAAAAAGTGGAAAGGTCGGGACATGTAAGTCAGCTACATTTATCACATAAAAAAATCCGCTTGTAGAGAAATGTATTTTTTTCTCCATAGGATTAACACTGATGCACTTTGCTTTGGAGACCCTTGGTCCAGCGCGCCCATTCCCCCTTAATTGGTTAATCAATGTAATGTGGAGCCTTACCATGTTAAACCACCACTAATGAAAGTCACATCAAGTGAAACAAGCCTTAATAATGTGTCACGTTAAACAAGCCAATTTACAATCATTCCATTTCAGATTAAATACTGGCAAAATGGGAAGGACGCAGAAGACGACTCTCTCATTTTGCTGAAAAGAGGCCTCAAGAATTGGGGACTTATTGTCGGATTGCAGCCCAATACAGAGTATTATGTGGCTGTAATGGCGTACAATGACGCAGGCAGTGGTGTGGAGAGTGAACCGTTTCTATCAAGAACATTTAAAGCGGGTAAGATGCAGAAAGTTGGGTTGTTGGTTGTTATATTGTATTTATATTTAAATGAATTAGTGCCAAAGCAGTGATTTAAGGGCGAATGAGACAGATCCAGTGTGGGTCTACAAAAACCGAAGTGCCTCTGTGTTAATCCAATGGGAAAAATTATTTTCTAAGCCACATTTCTCTGGCTGTATTGAATATTTTTACAAAACAAAATTTATATGATAAATGTAGCTGACTTACATGTCTCTTTAATCCCATTTTTTGAAATTGGTTCAAATATTTTGTGTAAAATTATTTATTGAAAATTATAAAAAATATTTGAACCCATTTCAAAAAGTGGGATTTTAGATACCTGTAATTGAGCTACATTTTTCACAAAAGAAACTTTTTGTGAAAATATTTATTGTTGCTAGAGAAACGAGACTTAAAAAATAATTTGTTTCCATTGGATAAACACAGTAGCACTTTCGTTTGGCAACCTGCGGTCATTCGGTCTTGAGAATGTATTTGGTGAAGTTTCGCTTGTAATGAGGAATAAACATTATAGGAATCCCAATTTAACTGCTAGTTTTATAAGATTAAATGAGATTTGTAATTGTTAGTTCTTGCTTAATAGACTTGAGGTCCTAAACGAGTAGTATTTTAAGAATGGTTTAATTTAAATAAAGAAATTCTGGTTTAAAGGTGCAATTCTTTTGTCATTTTTAAATAGTGTTTGAGTAAAAAAATCTTTTTGGTTATTTTCACTTAGCTGATATGTTTTGAACATCAGGCCTAATATTTTCTTCCTAATTTATTTTCTATATTCTCAAATGTATGTTTTGCCCTTATATCTATGATATAGTCAAACAGCTTTTTTTCATAATTGTTCTGAAACATGCTTTTAATTCCTCTGAATTATTTAAGAAATTGTTAACATTTCTTGTTTAATAAAAATCCTACACATATTCTTTAAAATAATTAAATATAGCCAAATAAACATATTTTTTCAAACAATTGTATATTTTATAGTATATTTTGCTAGAAATTGTACCTTTGGAGAAAAGAGGTTAATTAACTTTTTTTATAATAAAATCTCTGCATAGCTCCTTTGCGGCCCCCTACTAATGTGAAAATCGATGGTATTAGTGCCACAAGTGTGTCGGTATCCTGGAGAGGTGTTCTTCCCTCCACTGAAGAAGAACCTATCAAAGGTTACAAGGTAAAAAAAATTATGTTGCTGATTTTAAATCATAGATATCATAGTTAAAGTATTAGATTGGCAGATCACGTGACCTCCAATGCTAACGACGGGACGCGCATGGAGGCCAAATAAGCGGGCAAAATGGAAAGTGTTGCTGCCACTTTAAGGAAAAAAATACTACGAAAAAATACCATTTAATTCTAAAATTACAAAAAAAAAATACTAGAAAAGGATTTAAAGTCACTAAAAAGATTCCAAAAATGCAGCTAGTATTTTTACGATATTTTTTTTGTAATTTTAGAATTAAATGGTATTTTTTCGTAGTATTTTTCTCCTTAAAGTGGCAGCAACTCTGGCTATTTTGCCCTCTTATTTTGGTCTTCATGCGCGTCCCGTCGTTAGCATTGGAGGTCACGTGATCTGCCAATCTAATACTTTAACTATGATATCTATGTTTTAACTGCTGTAACATTTGCATCCATGATAAATAAGCACCTCCTATAAAGAAGGCCTATGTACAGGTTTTTGTTCTTCCGTGTGACATAGTTTTCTCTGATTATTCACAGATGTCAAAAATTTGGTGAATTGCTGGAGAACCCAGTCAGTAAGGTGCTTGCCTTGCATGAAAAAAATTAGTGTTTAACATTTTCTGAGGGTCAATTTAGTGGAATTTGAGTATTGAATTTACCATTCAATACTCAAATTCCACTAAAATGACCCTCAGAAAAAGTTAAACACTATTTTTTTTTCATGCAAGGCAAGCACCTTACCGACTTTGTTCTCCAGCAATTCACCAAATTTTAAAAAAAAATGCATATTTATAGGTAAAAAATGCATATTTATACAAATACTAAAATTGTTGACTAACATTAGACCAGAGGCCCAGCCAGGTTGATCCAAAATAAATCTTATACATTACCAGTTTCCAATGAATATCAAGTTTCTTCTTAAAATCTTCTACTTCGAATGCACAACATAATGTGGTAAAGCATTCCACTCATTGACAACTCTATTGTAAAAATGTTTTCTTACCTCCCTTCTAAAGCACGATTTATTCAATTTCTGATCATGTCCTCTGGTTTGGCTATTTAAGGTAAAACCTAAGTCCTCCATGTCTCCCTGTTTTATGAACTTGAATAACTGTATTAAATCACCCCTAGCTGTCCTATTTTCCAGGGAATACATGTTTAAAGATCTTAATCTGTTATCATAATCAATACCAGATAGACCCTTAATCATTTTTGTAGCCCTATGTACTTTTGACCCTTGCTGAACTTTTTCAAGCAACTATATATCTTTTCTGAGGAAGGGAGACCAAAACTGAACAGCATATTCCAGATGTGGCCTTACCAATCCCCTATACAATGGCAAAATAATCTCCTCTAATTTGTGTGCTATGAATAAGCAAACAAGAATTGCTGTATATTTGGGTTTAATGATACAAAGGCTATGCTGTACCATAATATGTAAATAAGCTCCGTAAGTTTTTTGTGATTAATAGTCCATGCTAACTTTTGATTTTTTTCAAAATGTCCTGTGTTAATTAACGTTAAAAAAGGTTTTTGCAAGACCTCCAAAATCTGGTTGACCCTCTTTACGTCATTTTATAAAAATACAATTAAGAAATCGAGTGTTTAATTTTTGTGCAGTTTATAAAATGTAAACAGATATTAAAAAAGGATCTGTGATACTTGACAGGTAAGATTGTTTAAATAGGCATATTTAGTATCAGTGGTTTTGGAAAGCTTGATTATTCCAGAGACATTAAATAAAATGGACTGTGCATTGGGCAAACCTGAAATCGACCCCCCCCCCCCCACATGGTCATGTGATGAAGGTCCACGTGACTTGGAGGGTCATTCATTGCGTGATGGAGACCAGTTGGCGAGTTTTTTCACAAGGACTTGAGCATATGAGGCAGACAATGTAGTGGTATGAAAAAGAAGTTGGGAAAGGAAGAAAGATGAATTGCTATTTCGATGAAAAAGGTTGCTATTTTTGGCAACTTGTTGCAGCTGTTTTAATGAAAAAAGCTAAGCATTATTTTTATATGTATATTATCGGGGATCTGATCAATGCATGTGGCGTAGAAGGCTAATTTGAATTTTTACAGAATATTTTTATCAAGAAAATAATCCCTGACCTTTAAAAGAGCTTATAGAATAATATACTCTATTCAAAGTATAGGTTTTTAGGAATAAAATTACTATAAATATACCTATATAAACAATCTTACCTGTAAAGCATCACAGATCCCTTTTTTTAATTTCTGTTTACATTTTATAAACTGCACAAAAATTGAGCATCTAACAGAGATAAAACGAATGGAAGCAAATGTTTCTTATTAACACAACAGCAAAAAGCTAAAAATTATCGTCTGCAAACACATGAAAATCTGCACAGTGATTTTGGCAAACCCACGTGATTTGGAAATAGATGTGAGTCCCCATTGCTGTTTGCCAGCCTACTCTTATTTGATTTTCAGGTATGGCGACAATTGGCATAGTTAAAAGGAAACGAAAAGTTGCCATAAGTAGAAACCTTTCTCCTCTTGGCGATTTTTATGTTGAGTACGTTTTTGGAAGCTGTTTGACTATTGAAGTCCATTCTATTGATGTTGCTGAATCATTCTAGTGTATAGTTGAAAAGTTAGTTTTAAGAAAAACTGTAAAATGAAGTTGTTAAGTGTATCGTTAAGTGTTAAGTGTATTAAGTATTAATCGTATTGTTATTAATCGTATTGTTAAGTGTTGTTAAGTGAAGTTGTTATGTATCTCGGGAGCAAAGAGGCTATACACGGTTTCTAAATGCCCTTTAATAAGAGTAAGACCTAAAGTTATAAAATTGATCAGGTTCACCAAAAAAACAATCTTATTTCCAAAAAAAATAAACATTTATTTTAAAAAATACTTTTTTCCTAAAACATTATTTCAATTTAACTCCAGTGAATTTTAATGTTTTTAAATAATGTTTTTATTAAGGAAAATGAACCATCTAAAATATTTAAATTATGCAGCATTATCTAATGTTCAAGTGTGACTTCCGATACATCCTTACAAACTCTCAAATTGTTTTATAAGTTCGTAGTTTGATCCCTATCAATAAATACCATTTTCTCTTAGGTTCGTTACTGGGAGTCTGACCAAGATATGACATCAGCCAAAGAAGTTGAGCGCTATCTAGATGGAAATGACCTAGAGGTAGTTGTGTCAGGTCTGACACTAGGAAAGGAATATAAACTCAGGGTTCTAGCATTTAGCAACGGCGGTGATGGCAAAATGTCCTCTCCAGTTCGAGAATTCACAATAGGTCAGTTAATGGTTTGTTGGGTGTAAATTTTAACTATATCATCTTAATTCTTGGAAATAATCCTATGCATATATTCTTTAAATTAACATTTGTCCAATAAATATACTTAAAAAGTATAACAATATGTATTATTGTCCTACGAATACAAATAAAAAGTTTTTTAAATATATCAAAAAGTAATATATATTATAAAGTATGTTTGTCAAGGAATTTTTTGAAAAAAATTTATGTTTAAAATTTTCTGAGGGGAACGTCATTTAAGTAGAATTTGATGTTTTGAGCTGTAAAAATACAAATTTTTTGTGCTTGCTACAACTACACTAACTGGCTTTGTACATGTTTTGCAATTGATAGTCCATTTTGACATTGTTTTCAATGCAAAATGTCTTATAAGTTTGCTACCTACAAAATTTTGCACAACATTTTTTGCAAGACCACCAAAATAATGCTTAACCTTTTTGCTGCATCATTTTTTATACCATTAATAAGCTGTTTCGATATCAATATTTTTTTTAAAGCCTGAACATTGTAGTTTATAGCAGGAAAGGTTAGTAATAGGAAAAAATTGAAAATATAGTTGTGAAGTGAATTATACAAAGGATCATGCAAGTATAACTGTGGAGCGAAGATGTTAATATTATGCAATATCTGTGAAAGTATAAATTTACTGAAAATTAATAAGAATTTGCTTTTCTCTTTATAAATTTTTTACAAATTACAATTTCAATACCTTTAGTATCATAATCTATGTTTAATGATTCTTTTGTTTAAAAAAACGTTTTGTTTATTAGGATTTTATTACTGTTTGTTAAAACTTGTTTTAAATGAGCATAGAAAAAGGAAACTAAATATTTTCCGATTTCTCTTCACGTACCTAAATAAAATTCTTGTATTTATATAATTCACTGGTCTAGGTTTTCAATATTTTTTTTAATACATTATTTTGAGTCGCTTAACTTAGAAATTTTTACTGTATTGATAGGTAAAGCTTCAGCATTGTATAGAACTAGTTCTGCCTCTAGTTTCCACAACTTTTTGGTGCCTATGCATTTATGGACAATCATTTTTATTGCTTGCAAACTAAGCATTTCATGGTAAGTTTTTTTAAAAAATATTTTAATTGTTAGTGTTTTCCTAAGCAAATGTGTTGTGCTCAAATTAAGAGGGACTGTAAGTCCCATAAAGCCAATGCATTAGTTTTGAAATCACAACTTCCGCAGAAGTATTGCTTTGCCATGTTATCCCATTTTCACCAGGTATGGGAATCATCATAACATCCATTTCAAACAAAATTGAAACGAAAATAACACCCGGTTATTTAATTATTAATTGATAGTTTTAGAATAGTGTCAATATCTGCTGTATGTTTTTGGCATTATTAAACTTCAAAAATATATAATTAAATAACTAGATAACATTTTCGTTTCAAATTTGTTTCATTTCGATGTTATGTTGATTCGCCATACCTGGGGGAAAATGGCTAACATTGTGTAGCAATACTTCGGCGGAAGTTGTGATTTTAAAACTAATGCATTAGCTTTATGGGACTGACAATCCCTCTTAAGTTGATGATGAATTGCTTCTTTAAATGAAATATCTTATTGAAATTTAACTCAATAACACTCCACTGTCTGTACTAAATTTTACACATAATAATACAAGAACACCTAATTTAAAATTTTAAACTAAATTTACACATTTATATCTCAACCCATAATGGCCATATGTTACAACTTGTATTTCTACACTTTTTATGTCCACTACACCTTTTTTCTTATTACCACCTATTACTTTTTCAACCTAAACCTTTTCAGAGACATTTCGTGACTCAAAATGTCTTTTGTCTAAACTTTTGAGACGGACTATATTATCATGTAGGCAAATTATTTTATGGCCTTAGACACCAAAAACTTCTTGGCCTGTAATTTTTTACTTTAGGCCTTTTTTTTATTCATTCAACTCTGAGAGGCATATAAATCCTTCACCTTGACTGTCAGATTTTTGAGCTGTTCACATAAATTAAAAATAATTATAAATTTAATTAATTTTATAAATATGAAGTATGGGCGAGTCATTTATAATCATCTACTGCATAAATATAATTTTCTTTTAATTTAAAGAAGCCAAATTTTCAGTTAGAATATTAAATTTTAATCGCATGCTGTGAAAGCAATTTGACATTTCAGCCAATTTGCTTATCCCTCAGAAACTTTTCTTCAGGAAACAGAATTTTTTTCTTTTTCAATTTCAATTAATTGTAATTTTTATTTATGTAGGTTTGGATAAAAAAAAACTTGTGGTTCATCTGTGATTTTTTGCTGACAAGTGGTGCCTTTATTAAGAATCTCAGTGTTTGTTGCCTACAAAAAAAAATATATATTCTTTAATCATTCGAGTTCTGACTTTGCACATTTTTTATTTTATACCAATTTCATTCCAGTCTTTTGTGAAGCACAGCATTTTTTAGCAAATTTTCTAATATGAGAATATTTTTTAATATTTTGATTTGTTATTTCATCAAAATGTAAATATTAGTCCATTTTTTGATTACCTATCAATTGAAATGTTGATATGTTATTTTGTTGTATTATTTTTTAGATTCTCCTATTTACTTTGGTTATGGTTTAATTTTTTCTTTTTTTATATATTAACAATTTCCTAAAAAAAATATTGGGATGCTATTGAGGTGAGGGTGTTTTTATATATACTTTGCCGTCAAACTCAAGTTGAAAATGTTAAGAAATTTCCCATTTAATTTTTGGGTTACTCTTTGAAAAAATCAACTTGTTGATTTTCTGAAAAGTAGATTTGCTAGGACTTTTGTATGAATATCATTGTTTTACTTCTATTCATGAATTTATTTGTACAAACTGTTACATTTTTGGCTTAGTGTCCTAAAAATGTTAAGTGGATTGGTGGTAGAAAATATCGCACTGTGTGTGGAAAAGTTTCCTATCGGACAAATATGACTTTTTGAGTTGCACACGAATGATAATCAGACGTTATCAGATTTACGATATGTGTTACGTGCGCAAAGATTAATAATGAAAATAAACTGCAACATGTTATAACATCTGGGCAATAAGTTACATTTGCTTTCAAAAGCTGGATTCACACCGTCTGCAACATTTTGTTGGTGTAATGATAGAAGGGTAGGTCTGTTCATTGGCGACTTTTGGCGAGATAGAAAATTAAACATTGGATTGCTATTCCTTTCAAATTGCATGAAATACATGCAGGAACGTTTGCCACATTTGTGCATTTTTGTTGCATGACAACGTAACGCGAATCGTCCAATTGAGACTGGTCATAGCTGTTTCCGGTAAAATTCAATATATTGTATCGTGTTTCACACTGTGTATAAAAAAATTAGGCTGGCAAATCTATCTCGTGGTTGTATACAAAACTCGAGTTGTAAATGCTGTGATATTTGAAATTTAAATATCTAGTGATAAGCGCAAATAATAAATCTATTGGTAGAATAGTTGAAGTACAGTATGTGAATCCTTATCTTTTCTAGAATACAATGGAAAAAATAAACTTCAGTTGATTTTTCTGAAAAGCTAGCATTTTGCTGATGGGTCACTTTTCCGCGTGCAGTGCGATATTTGGTGTTATGCTTGGCAGTAGCTTTGGAAATAATAGACTTGAACAGACCAAAATCGAAACGCTCACTAATACAGCATTTTTTTCCTACCCTTTTGTTTGTGGTTTCTTTTCATTTGAGAGTGCAATGGTTTGATTTTTCCTACACTTACAGGGAGTATATTGCAGGTAATTGGAAAGAGGTTAAAATCAGGGATGCAAAGTTAATTTTAAAAAGTAATAATACAGTTACTTTATTAAAAAGATAACTCTGTTACAGTTACAAAATTAGTTACAGTAACTTAATGTGAGAAGTAACTAGTTAAAGTTACCTGATACGAAAATTAACTAATACTTTTTGAAATGTGAAGTTATAAGAAAAATTGCATCCTAACCATCTTGCCGTTTTTCAAAGAACTGAACAAAAATTCAAGAAATCCAATCACAAACAAAACACTGCAATTAAAATGAATTTTCTGTTTAATTTTAAATGGAGTTGCACTTAAAAATTGGCATCTGACTGTTTTCCTCTTTTGAGAGAAGGCGTGTAAAGTAACGGAAAAGTAACGATATTTTTTTTGTTACCGTTAAAAATGGTGTTACCTAAAAAAAAGTAACTGTTACAAGTAACGTGTTACTCCGATCCTTTAAAAATACTAAAAGTGTCCCAATGTCCTCTCTCTCTCTCTCTCTCTCTCTCTCTCTCTCTCTCTCTCTCTCTCTCTCCTAACTATGGATAAACAAGCTTGAGACAGAAGATTTTTTTATTTTAAGAACATTTTAAATTACAAGGCATTGTGACAGGATTTTATACTTATGGTTAAAAGCTGTCAATGAGTAAATAGTTGTCTTTCAAAGAGTTTTAACTTTATTGATGTCTCTTTAACTTTCGACTGCGATTGCATGTTTTTAAAGTTAGACATTAAAGAAATACACGGGTTACAATTTTATGTTTCTGCGTTTCAAAGTTTTAATAAAAAAAAAGGTGATAACATGTTTTATGCCCTTAACATTTTTCAACGCTAAGCCAATGACATATTCTATAAAATTACTTTTTTTTTTAGAAAGTCAAGTTTTTCAATCCCCCCCTAAAAATTGAATTTTAATAAAGATCTGTGTCACTTCAAGTTTTAAAACATTTTAATAACATTTAGTATTCCATTTTGCATTTTTTTCTCTCATTCCATCCTTTATAACTAGGTATTTATTCCCATTGCCTATTTATAATTAAAAAAAAAACTTATGTTACGAATGTTTTGTATAGATTTTCGCTCTTTTTTGCAAAAGTTTTTTTTTCAATTTTAATCAATCAACAATTATTGTTAACAATTTCTGTAAAAAAAAGAACAATGTAAAGTAAAAGTTACTTTTATGCTGTAAAGTAGCTTTATTTAATGAATTAAACCATTTGTAGCTATTTTGAAATTATTTTACAAATTTGACCTAAGAACAACAATGTATGCTTACGTACTATTATACTAGTATCTATTCTATTAGTATTTTAAACATGATGTACAGTCGAACCTCGTTAACTTGAACTCGAAGGGAGCACCGAAACATTTCGTGTTAACCGAATTTCATGTTAACCGTCAGGAATTGTTTTTTACATTGAGCCAGTGAATATTTTTTAAAAAATTAAAATCGAAAAAATATTCTTATTGTATTATGTAATACACTAGTAATGCAAGCATACAATTGGTAATTCAATCATGTAATTCACGCAATTACAGCTTTTTTTTAAAAAAAACATTTGTCGTCAATATCATTTAAAAATTTTGTTTGGTTTCTGAAGAAATATACTGCTGCTTTCAATTAATTTTGAATGAAAATCAATAAGTTAAAATGCGAACCAATTCTAATTTCATATGTCCTTTAACCTCTGTAGAGGAACACCTACGCTTTTCATGATGTAATGGATCATCCGACACCTGCCGATTAAAATTGGCGAATCATGGAAGATCTCGTGATTTTCTCAAAAGTAGAAGACAATTTATGTTTAGAATGTTCGTTGCCGTTTTATTTTATGTTTTGTTTCATTTGTGATTCAAAACTAAGGAAAAGAAGTCAAATTCCGAATATTTTTGTTCGTGTTAAGCGGAATCTCGCCTATAGCGATTGCGTGTTAAGCGATTGCGTGTTAAGATTAGCTCAAAGCTTTATAGTCCGGGGAAGTGCTTTCATTTCACGTTAAGCAGAATTTTGTGTTAAGTTTGCGTTAACGTGGTTCGACTGTATATATATATATAAAAAATTATAATCTATATACAAATTACTATAAATTATACGTTGTTTTTAAGATCTGTTTACAGTTTTACCTACATATTTATTTTTTAGTGTACTTCAAGCAGTAATATTCTTTATTGTATAATGTTCAGGGTGGCAATTTTAAAAAAGCCTCAAGAATTGTTGATGGCCACCTCTTTTAAAATTGCCACCATGTATAAGCAATGTAATAATTTTTAATGTATGTGTGTAAAAGGCTGTAAATGAGGTTTTTGTATAGCAAACTATCCGTCCAAAAACACTATTTTTTATTTGAATTATTTTTTTAGAAAATTTCGTTTTACGTCTACATGTTTTGTGCATGTAACATTTTGGTGTTGACCAATTGTCTGTTGGTAGTTTCAAGGTATGCCTTTGGTTATAAATTTTCGATTTTCAAAATGTTGATTTGATTTTTGAAATTTTGATTCATAACTATGTAATGATGTATTTTAACTACGGTTTTTTAAGGATTATTCTTGTTGTAATCCTCAATAGAATTACAACAAGATATTTTAAGTATTTTTTTGTTGTAATTTAATGTTCTGTGATATAACAAGAATAACTATTGGTATTGCTAAGTGTTACAGCACTTTAAATCTTAATCCGCCCATTTTTTAAAAGTGAACTGTGAAACTCATAAACATAGGAATTTATTTTTATACACTTCACCCAGTGATTTTTTCAAATAATTTTTTTATGTCATCCCAGTGATAAATTGTTTCAGTGAGTCATTAAAGTTTTTCTTCAGTCTCAAAAATTATTCGTATTGAAACTGTTTGAGTGTGAATAATGTAATATTTCTCTGAAATAAAGTTGTATTTTATTGCTCAATAAACAATATAAAAAATATATTTTGCTTTGTTTCATGCTCTCCCTGTTTCCACCCTTATTTAGCTCCAGTACGAGGTGGCCTCTAAACTTAAATGCCCTTGACAATATCGCTCATAGCCCCCCAAAATGCGTGGTGGCTTCTGCACTTGAATGCGGTTTTAAGTTGAGACGAGTTGAATAACAGTCGCATTAGAGCTACCCGAGACTGTACTGAAAGCGTTTTTAAATCCAGAGGCCAATGGCTAGATCACTCATGTAGCTCTAGTACGAGGTGAACTCTTCACTTGAATGCGGTTTTAAATCGCAAAGCCTCATAACTCTAGCACGAAGTGGCCACTGAACTTGAATGTGGATTTGAGTTGAGTGGAGTTGAAAACATCGCACTAGCTACAAGAGACTGTATAAAATGTGGATTTAAAAAAATGAGTACCATGGCTATATCCTTATGTAGTCATAGGGCGACGAGGCCTCTGCACTTGAATGCGGATTTGAGTTAAGAGGAGTTAAATTAACGTTGCACTAGAGCTACAAGAGGCCATATTGAATGCGGTGTTAAATTGCGAGGTATATACCTATATCCCTCATGTAGCTAAAGTACGAGGTGGCAAGCCTATGACTATATCCCTCATCCACAGCTCTGTTGCGAGGCGTCCTCTGAAATTGAATTCGGTATTGAGTTGAGATGAGTTGAAATAAACTCTCACAAGCGCTACAACAGGTTATCTATAATAATAAAAGAAAGAGTCTGTCTGTCTGTGTGTGTGTCTGTTATCGGATCGTAAAAGACCTACTTATACTGCCCACAGGAATTCGAAATTTTAAAGATAGATTCCCTTTAATACTAACGTGTGCACCTGAGGCTTAGTTTTTTCATATTTGTTCCATTTTTAGAGAAAATTCGAATTTTCTGAAAAAAATACACCACTTTCGCTCAAATCCGATAATTTTTTCTCTTTCCTGATGCCATCGGCTGAAAAAATTAAATAAAACTTTTAACGAAAACATTTAAAATTCAAAATGTTTATTTTATTCTTTTGCCATTACTTTCAGAAACTAAATTCATTATTTGAAAAATAATTGACATGTTTCAAGTGACGTAATTCCGCCAGTCTTCATTCCCGGATTTTATTGTGGGTTTATTTGATGATTTTTTTCATTGATTTTTCTGTTGACTGCATGTATGCATATTTAAGCAATAAATGTATATAGTTAAGCTATTACTGAACTATGATGGTTAATAAAATCCATCGCACTAGAGCTATTAGTGTTTTATGTCTTTATTTTTTCGCCAAATACGTTGCCAAACTCGCCAAATTATTAACTAAAATTTGCCAAATAGGCAATTTCTTTTATTAATAATTTATAAGCTGGTCGGTTGTTCGAAGGTCATTGTGTTAGAGCTGTATAATGGGTGTGGGTAGCTATATATATTTTCTCGCCAAATTATCTCCCAAAACGCGCCAAATGAGCTAAAAGGTTTTATGTATTTATGAGGGAATTGTGATGACATTTATGAGTGCATTTTATAGCGTATTTTTCATTTTGGAATTTTAAGGCAATGAAACGGGATTTTATAATTTATAACGAGCGGAAACAATAATAAGTTTATGATCCTATAACAGGTTATATGGTGCACATATTTGGAATCTATTTGATATTTTTTTATTCCGTGCGAAGAACGGGTATAAATTTGCTAGTCTATAATAATAAAAGAAAGAGTCTGTCTGTCTGTGTGTGTGTCTGTTATCGGATCGTAAAAGACCTACTTATACTGCCCACAGGAATTCGAAATTTTAAAGATAGATTCCCTTTAATACTAACGTGTGCACCTGAGGCTTAGTTTTTTCATATTTGTTCCATTTTTAGAGAAAATTCGAATTTTCTGAAAAAAATACACCACTTTCGCTCAAATCCGATCATTTTTTCTCTTTCCTGATGCCATCGGCTGAAAAAATTAAATAAAACTTTTAACGAAAACATTTAAAATTCAAAATGTTTATTTTATTCTTTTGCCATTACTTTATAAAAATTTAATTCATTATTTGAAAAATAATTGACACGTTTCAAGTGACGTAATTCTGCCAGTCTTCATTCCCGGATTTTATTGTGGGTTTATTTGATGATTTTTTCATTGGATTTTTTTGTTGACTGCATGTATGCATATTTAAGCAGTAAATGTATAGTTAAGCTATTACTGAACTATGATGGTTAATAAAGGCCATCGCACTAGAGCTATTAGTGTGTTATGTCTTTATTTTTTCGCCAAATACGTTGCCAAACTCGCCAAATTATTAACTAAAATTCGCCAAATAGGCAATTTCTTTTATGAATAATTTATAAGCTGGTCGGTTGTTCGAAGGTCATTGTGTTTGAGCTGTATAATGGGTGTGGGTAGCTATATCTATTTTCTCGCCAAATTATTTTCCAAAACGCGCCAAATGAGCAAAAAGGTTTTATGTATTTATGAGGGAATTGTGATGGCATTTATGAGTGCATTTTACAGCGTATTTTTCATTTTGGAATTTTAAGGCAATGAAACGGGATTTTATAATTTATAACGAGCGGAAACAATAATAAGTTTATGATCCTATAACAGGTTATATGGTACACATATTTGGAATCTATTTGATATTTTTTTAATCCGTGCGAAGAACGGGTATAAATTTGCTAGTATTGAATATAGTTTTAAATCGTGATGATCGCCCATGGCTATATCCCTCATGTAGATCTGGTAAGCTGTGGCCTCTTCGTTTGAATGCGGTTTTAAAGTGCGAAGCCCATGAATATATCCCTTGTAGCACTAGGTAGCCTCTGCACTTGAATGAAGTGTTTAGTTGAGATTAGTTGATTTAATGTCATACTAGAGCTACAATAGGCTATACTGAGCTATACTGCTTGAGTACCATTGCTACTCCTACATAAAGCTCTAGTGCGAGGTTAAATTGAATGCGGTTTTAAATTGTGAGGACTATTGTTATATCCTTTACGTAGCTCTAGTACGCTTCTGCGGCAATGGCAACCATTTTTTGTAGGTAATCCACGGATATGACAACAACTACAACAACAGCTCTAGTACGAGATGGCTTCTAAACTTGAATACGGTTTTGAGTTTAGGTGAGTTGAATAATCGTCGCACTAAAGCTACAAGATTGCTAAACTGAATGCGGTTTTAAATCGCGAGGATCATGGCTTTATCCCTTATGTAGCTCCAGTACGAAGTGGCATCTTTACTTGAATGCGGTTGTAAATCGCAAAGCCCATGACTATATCCCACATAGCTCTATTGCGAGGTGGCCTCTGAAATGTAAGGCGGTTTTGAGTTTAGATGAATTGAAATAACCTCTCACTAGCTCTTTACGAGGTTATATTGAATATGGTTTTGAATCGTTTGGCCCAAGGCTATAACCCTCATGCAGCTCTAGTGAGCGGTGGCCTCTTCACTTGAATGCGTTTTCAGTCGTGAATTTTATGACTATATCCCTCATGTATCTCAATGACGAGGTGGCCTCTTCACTTGAATGTGGTTTTAAATCCTGAAGACCATGACTATATCCCTCACAGCTCTAGTACGAGATAGCTTCTGAATTTAAATGCGGTTTTAATTCATGGAGCCTCATAGCTCTATTGCGAGGTTTCTTCTGGTCTGCAATGCCGTTTTGAGTTTAGATGAGTGGAGTTATCGTCGCACTAGACTACAAGATCGCTATAATGAAAGCGGTGGTTTTAAGTCGAGAGGATCATGGCTATATCCCTCATGTAGCTCTAGTACGAGGTTGCCTTCTGCACTAGAATCCAGCTTTGAGTTGAGATGAATTGAAAAACCGTCGCACTAGAGATACACGAGTCTATATTGAATGCAGTTTCAATTCAAGCCTTTGACTTTATCCCTCATAGCTGTCGTGCGAGAAGTCCTCTGCCTTTGAATGCAGTTTTGAGTTGAGTTGAAAAAACCTCACACTAGCACTACAAGTGGTTATATTGAATGGAGTTTTGAATCGTGATGTCCATGGATGTATCCCTCATATAGCTCTAGTGAGCGGTGCCTCTTTACTTGAATGTAGTTTCAGTCGCGAATTTCATGACTATATCCCTCATGTATCTCCAGGACGAGGTGGCCTTTTCACTTGAATGCGATTTTAAATTGCGAAGCCCATTAAACTATTCGCTGTAGCTCTAGTGCGAAGATTCCTCTGCACTTGAATGCGGTTTAAGGTTGAGATGAGTAGAATAATTGCCGCACTAGAGCTACACGCGTCTATATTGAAATGCGGTTTAATTCCTGAGGCCCATGACTAGATCCTTTATGTAGCTCTATTGTGAGGGGACCTCTGCAATTGGGTACGAGGCACTTGAGTACTATACGAGGATTGGGTACTACACCATACGAGGTACTACTCCTATTTACTTGAATGTGGATTTCAGTTAAGAGGAGTTGAATTATCGCCGCACTAGAGCCACACGAGGCTATATTAAATGAGGATTTAAATCATGAGTACCATGACTATTTCTTTCACGTAGCTCTATTGTGAGGATGCCTCTGCACTTGAATGCAGTTATAAAATGAGAGGAGTTGAAAAAACGCCGCACTACAGCTACAAGAGGCTACTTTGAATGCGGTGTTAAATTGCGAGGGCTATAGCTATATCCCTCATGTACCTAAAGTACGAGGTAGCCTCTTTATTTGAATACAGATTTAAATCGCGTAGTCAATGACAATATCCCTCATAGCTCTAGTGCGAGGTGCTTGTGCACTTAAATGCGGATTTGAGTTGAGATGAGTTGAAAATAACGCCGCACTAGACCTATACAAGGTTAAATTGAATGTGGTTTTAAATCACGAGTCAATGACTATATCCCTCATAGCTCTAGTGCGAGGTGCCTTATTTGCTCTTGAAAGCGGTTTTAAGTTGAGATGAGTTGGAAAACTTCGCACTAGAGCTACAATAGGGTACACTCTAAACAAAAGAGTGAAATTCACTCCTATAGGAGAAGTGCATTTCGGCACGGAAAGGAGTGGAAATTAACTCAGACTGAGTTAAAACCGCTCGTTTGTTTTAAGAGTGTATATTTAATGCGGATTTAAATCGTGATAAAATGGCTATGTTCTTCATGTAGCTCTGAGCGAGACGGCCTCCAAACTTGAATGCGGTTTTGAGTTAAATTAACGTCGCACTAGAGATACAAGGGGTAATATTGAATGCGGTGTTAAATTGCGAGGTCCATAGCTATATCCTTCATGTATCTAAATTACGAGGTGACCTCTTTACTTAAATTCGATTTTGATTGAGATGTGTTCAAATAACGTCACACCAGCGCTAAACGATGTTCTATTGAATGGTGTTTTGAATCGTAGGCCCATGGCCATATCTCTCATGTAGCTCTAGTGAGCGTTAGTCTCTTCACTTGCATAAGGTTTTAAATTGCGAAGTCAATGGCTAGATCCGTTATGTAGCTCTAGTGCGAGGTGCTTCTGCACTTGAATGCGGTTTTGAGTTGAGTTGAATTAACGTCGCACTAAGGCTATATTAGGCTACACTAGGCTATATTAAATGCAGCTTTAAATTGCGAAACCCATGACTATGTCCCTCATAGCTCAAATGCAAGGTGGCCTTCAATGCGGTTTGGAGTTCAGATCATTTGAAATAACCTCACACTAGATCTACACGAGGTTATATTGAATATGGTTTTAAATCGTGAGGCCTATCTCTATATCCTTGAAATAGCTTCTAGTACGCTTCTGAGGCTATCTTCTGTGGGATATCCACTGATACGACAACAACTACAACATTTGCTCTAGTACGAGATGGCCTTCAAACTTGAATGCGGTTTTAAATCGTGAAGCCTCATATCTCTAGGGAGAAGTAGAAGTGGCCTCTGCCTTGAATGTTTTTTAGAGTTGATATGAGTTAAAATAAGTCGCACTAGGGCTGCAAGATACTATATTGAATGCGGTTTTAAATCTTGTTTCCCATGGCCATATACCTCATGTAGCTCCAGTACGAGTTCACCTCTTCACTTGAATGCGGTTTTAATTAGCAATGCCAATGACTATATCCTTCATAGCTCTTTTTGCGAGGTGGCCTATGAATTTGAATGCGGTTTTGAGTTAAGATGACTTGAAATAACTTCGCAGTAGTGCTACACGAGGTTATATTGAATGCGGTTTTAAATCGTGAGGCCCATGACTATATCCTTCATAGCTCTTTTTGCGAGATGGCTGATGAATTTGAATGCGGTTTTCAGTTAAGATGACTTGAAATAACTTCACACTAGTGCTACACGAGGTTATATTGAATGCGGCTTTAAATCGTGAGGCCCATGGATATATCTATCACGTAACTCTTGTATGCTTCTGAGGTTCTGGCAACTATCTTCTGTGGGATATCCACTGATACGACAAAAACTGGGGCCGTGGGGATCCTAGTGGTTAAGAATTCGGTTTCTGGATCGGAAGGCCCCGCGACCGAGTCTCGGCACCTCTGAAGACCCACCGAGTATATGCGGAGTACGTGCTCGTTAAATCTGTTGGGTCCGAAAGTCCTGTGGTCGGTCATTGCGCAGTTTACCACGGGTACAGGTCCATGGAGACTATTTCCCTCCCCTTCAGGGACAAGTCTAAATTGTGGAGATGACGATAGATGGCAGCATCTGTCTTGTATGTGTGTATATGTCGTGTTTGTCCTTGACGAAGGTTTATAAGCGGGTCTTTGTGACCAAGAACACTAGCCTGAAAATATACGTCACACTAGAGCTACAAGAAGTAATATTAAATGCGATTTTAAATCTAGAAACCTATGACTATATCTATCATAGCTCTAGTTGGTCTCTGCACTTGAATGTAGTGCTTCGGTGAGATTAGTTAAATTAACGTCGCAATAGAGCTACATGGGGCTATATTGAATGCGGTTTTAAATCGCGAAGCCTCATAGCTCTAGTGCGGTGTGGCCTCTGTTCTTGAATGCAGTTTAGAGTTAAGATGAGTTGAATTGTCGTAGCACTAGAGCAACAAGATTGCTAAATTAATAGCGGTTTCAAATCGCGAGGACCATGGCTGTATCCCTCGTGGTTGGTTGGTACATGTATTTTCCGGCTTGTGTGCTTGATCAGAGACCCGCCTTGAAACCTTCGACAAGTAAGACAGACACAGACCGAATTTTTACTGACAGAGAGAAAGTACACACAGGGCGATTGCGGCAAACGGGCTGCTATCAAACAAACTAGGCCTACCCCCCCCCCCTCCTTTATGACTATAGCGCTGGGTGGATTCTGCACTTGGATGCGGTTCTGAATTGAGTTGAATTAACATAGTGATAGGGCTACAAAAGTCTAATTGAATGCGGTTTTAAATAGAGAAGCCTATTAGTATATATTCTTCATGCAGCTCCAGTACGAGTTCACCTCTTCACTTGAATGTGGTTTTAAATCGCGAAGCTTTTGGCAATATCCCCCTATAGCTCTAGTGCGAGGTTGCCGCTGCACTTGAATGTGGTTTTGAGTTGAGTTGATTTAATGTCGCACTGGAGCTATATGAGGCTACATTGAATGCGGTTTTAAGTCGCGAGGCCAATAGCTATATCCCTCATGTAGCTCCAGTACGAGTTGGCCTCTTAAATTAATGCGTTTTATAATCACGAAGCCCATTACTATATTACTCATAGCTCTAGTGAGCAATTGCCTCTGCACTTGAATGCGGGTTTGAGGTGAGATAAGTTTAACACGTTGAGTGCTACGATTTTTTATTGAAATTTTCATCGATCGAGGCTGATGTGAAGTAGAAAAACGTCCTGTTTTTTTTTTAAAAACCAGTTCGTTACAATGAAAATGACTCAAATAACTCTTCTTCATTTTCGAACAAGTAAAAATCTTAGTTCGAGGTCATAAAATTACAAGGTTAGGTTGAATTATACCCTCGCTAACTAAAGCTACACGACCGCTAAAAATACGAAGAAATGTTCCTGGCCTTTTCCGACCGGATAACTCATCCTCTGTCACTAATTATTGAATTAAAAATACTTAACTAGATTTGTTTCAGTGATTAACTTTTCGAATATGAAATCATTAAATTTTCATTATTCATATTTTTTTGGGGGTTGTCTTTGTTTGAAAAACTACAAAAAAATGAAACAGACTATTTCCGATTTTTTTTTATAGTTAGATAGTTGAATAACAAACTAAACAGCACTGCGAAATGCAGTACGTCTGGTCGCCCTACACTTGAGACGAAAGATTTAATTTCCTCGTAATTTGAAATAGAATATACTCTTTCAAATCATCAAGAACAGTGGTAGCAGTTGAAAAAGTGTAAAATCTAATATTCTACGTTCTATATCCTCAAATTGATCACCTAGTAACCTTAAATTTGCTTGCGGTGTTAACATAATTCAAATATAGGTGTTAACATAATTCAAATATAGGTGTTAACATAATTCAAATATAGGTGTTAACATCCCTACATAATTATGGCTGCATTATATTTGACGTCAATAGGCGAAAGATACATTTTGCCATAACACAAAATTTGCATAAGCTTTAAAATTTATGTATGGAAATTCATCAGTAACATCTGGGATTACTAGTAATGTCAATTTAAATATGATACAAAAGGGTAGAGGAAAGAGCTAGATCGTGTAGTTTGTGTAACCACTAGACCATCATGTTTATCAAGTTTTCAAACGATCTTGAACTCATAAGAACGGTTGGGAAATGGTACTATGAATTTTATCAGAATGTGCTGTTATCGGCGAATCGGAACCACTACGAGTTATCTCGTAGCGTGAGAGTCAACATGTCAAGTTGTTATCTAAGCCGGCTCGCAATCCTATATATACACGCTAGTAGTGTGGCGTTTTGGTGAGGGGGCACGTATATTGGATAGGCTATATGGATTAAGATATTTATAGATATGTAAGAATGTAAGCAACTTAAATTAGATTTTCCCTTTACATATTTTTCTATAGTGAAATTGCCGTAGACACTAGCGCGCGCACCTGTAGCTTCCTTTATAACTACATTTGAAGACAACGCGACGTTGTCATAGCGATCACGACATTTTGTGTAGCCATGTGATTTAACGTATATTAATGTAATTAAGGGGGTCCAGTTTCTTTTACAACTTTTTCTTTTTTTTTTGCACTTATTGATTTCAATTTTTTATACGTAAGAAACATCTTTAAAAACTATTCTTTAGCAAAGGAAGCTTTATATTCAGTGCAAAATTTGACAATTTTTTTTAATCAAATTTTTAACTATTTTCCCTAACTAAATTTAACTAAATCCTAAACTATTAACTAAATTTAACTAAATCCCTACTGCTCTTCGGTTTTTCCATTTTGTTTAATCAAAACTTTGTAAAATGTTCTTTATTAATATCCCAATAGAACTAGCATTCCAATTTTAGTTAATACTATTTTTAGAAAAAGTAGTGCATGTTAACGAAAAATCACCGAAATTTTCGTGCAAAAAAAAAACGAATTTTCAACTTTGAACATTGTATACAACATGGAGAAATAAGTAAAGGGGAGTCGACATCGGTGAAGCCGTCACTGCAACCTCGACGCCATCTTAGAGCTTCTAAAAAAACGGCAGGAGTGCGTAGTAGATACGGTTTTGTGTCAATATAACTAATTAATTAAATATTTTAAGAAAGATTCTGAAATAATTTTATTGTATTGAAGGAATTGTTCATTCTCAATTCCTTCTGGGTGAATATTTTATTTTGCCCTTTTTTTTTTAAACTAAAATAGCACGAAGTTAGGTTTCAATGTTGTGCATCACTGTAAAATGTAATTATGTTTTCCGAATTGAATAAATTTTATTTTACTACTTTAAACAACTTATGTGAAGTTTTAATGTAAATTTTTTTAACATCCTTATTTTTTTATTCTTTACGAATCTTATAATAATGACTTATTTATCGGTAAATCAAAAAATAAAACTTGTATTTAACTGTTACTAGTTTACATCAACTACTATTTGTTTACAAATAACTCTAAAATAAAAATAAAACATTATTTAGCTTGTATTTCCAAGTGTTTGACATTGATTCTGATAAGTTCATAAATTATAGCTAGAATATATTTTTTAAATCCTCCACGTCACTTTTCTTGAAAATTCCTATTACTTCCTATTTCGTCAAATGCGCGGGAAGGACTTACTTCCCTGTATTTAGCTTCCCTGCTATACTTCAGTTACTTCACCCGGCTCAATGGTGGGGAATAGGCAATGACGACTCCCCACTACTCATTCCTCCATGGTGTACAAAAATTCAAAGACAAAAATGAACAAAAGGGATGCATATTTTTATTTAAAATATTTTGTATTATTTTAAATAAATAAGGGAAGCAGTTTAAAGTGCCATAGTTCAAAAGCCTTAGCATTTTAAGAGGGATTGTCAGTTCCATAGAGCTGAAGCATTAGTTTTGGAATCGCAACTTCCGCAGAAATATTATTGCTTTGTCGTGTTAGCTTTTTTTTCCCAGGTATTGGAATCAACACAACATCGAAATGAAACAAATTTGAATAGGAAAAAGTTATGTAGTTATTTAATTATATATTTTTGAAGTTTTAAAATGCCAAAAATATACGGCAGATGGTGACGCTATTTAAAAACTTTATCAATAAATAATTAAATAACCGGATGTTATTTTCTTTTCAATTTTGTTTTAAATTGATGTTATGAGGACTCATATACTTAGTAAAAATGAGATAACAAGGGAAAGCAATTCTTTTGCAAAAGTTAAGTTATGATTTTAAAACTAATGCATTAGCTCTATGGGTCCCCCCTATCAGTCCCTCTTAAACTAGCTCAAAATATGACAATCTCGTCCAGAGATATTAACTTCTAAAATTTCCTTTTAACATCACGGAAATAGATGTTTGAAGTTGTAGTTAAATCTACCCTAGTAGTATTTTATCGATCTATAAACGGATATTTATCTTTCGCCGGTGAGCCGATGATAATTCGAATATCGGATTTCTATCTAAAATTGCCCGTACATCGATAATTAATCGTTTATGTACGCTTGAGCAAAAAGCCTTCGATGAATTTTACCGATGAAATTCCGATCAAATGTCAAAGAGAAATAATAGATTAGAATTGGATAAGTAGTATTCGAAATCTCATCGTCCGATAAAATTTCGTAAACTTTCCGATTAAAATACAAATAGTTTAAGATATATCAGTACAAATGTTTTCCATGAGATGTAGCCACTATTTTTCTATTGTTCAGTTATTAGTCAGACCGGTATTATTAGTAATTGATGGTAAATCTTACACATCAGGAGTAGAACCGAACCTTTAATTTCTGGCTCCAAAATTTTGCTTTTCAACGAGGAACTCTGCATTAGTCGCACTGATATGAAGGAAATTGATCTGTTTATCCCTTCATATTTCGATATATTTCCGTTTTAGGATTTATAAAGCGAATTATCATGATTTAGTGATTGATCTATTTGGATATAATGGTTGTTTGTCGATTGTTATTTTATGACTTTTATCATTAAAAAGTTCTTGTTAATTGTTGATATTAATTACACTAAAGAGCCAAAATTCCTGGTATAGCCATACATCTGCGAATAAATGTGTATAAAACCAATCGAAGTTCGTCGCTATGTTCAGCAGCGTCTATGTGCTGCTGTCATGACAGGTTATGAAAATTGAAGGGATTTTGAAAGTATCGGGGGTTGAGAAATGGAATTCCATATCCATGCACCTCCGTGGTGGAGATGAATTTTGGATTTTCACTTGCGACACTTTCACGAGTGTACCATGAATATCGATAATCCAGTAAAACATCACATCTACGACATAGCTTTGACCTTAAAAACATCGTGCAAAGCCGGTTCCTTTAACAACTGATCATTAAATGAGATAAACGTCTATGTCGATTCTATGTCGTACACATGTGTCGACTTGTTAACCCTTTAATGAATATTCACCGATATGGGCTTCTGGAGCCGTATATATCACGTATCCGCAATATAACATGTTTAATGATTTTCGTACGTCGTCGATGTTTTTGCATGATCTTTTTTAGGCCTCAGTTGTGTCGTTAGTTTTAATGTTTTACTGGATTATCGATATTCATGGTACACTTATGAAATTGTAAATGAATATCCAAATTTCATCTCCACCTCGGAGATGCATGGATATGGAATTCCATTTCTCAAACCCCGATACTTTCAAAATCCCTTCAATTTTCATAACCTGTCATGACAGCAGCACATAGACCCTGCTGAACAAAGCGACGAACTTTGATTGGTTTTATACACTTTTATTCGCAGATGTATGCCTATACCAGTTATTTTGGCTCTTCAATGTAATTAATATCAACAATTAACAAGAACTTTTTAATGATAAAAGTCATAAAATAACAATCGACAAACAACCATATATCCAAATAGATCAATCACTAAATCATGATAATTCGCTTTATAAATCCTAAAAAGAAAATATCGAAATATGAAGGGATAAACAGATCCATTTCCTTCATATCAGTGCGACTAATGCCGAGTTCCTCGTGGAAAAGCAAAAATTTGGAGCCAGAAATTAAAGGTTCGGGTTCAACCTCTGATGTGTGAGATTCACCATCAATTACCGATAATACCGGTCTGACTAATAACTGAACAAGCTCTTCAGTGTAAAAGGTCATTTATTTTGTTCATTATTGACTAAATATAGCATACTATACCGGTATATAATAGCAAAATTCCAAATTTATTATATTTACTTTACAAGCGTGTGAAGTTTTTGAACTTAAATGTAATCATGTACGAATATAATTTAAATTACATATGATTGTTCCATTTGTATTTATTATAATTTATAAAAAGTGAATGGCAATCAGTTAAACCAATGTTTAACACTATTTTATTTTAAATTATAATTACTTATGCATAGCAAAGTTTTAACCATTATATTTAATATTCATATTAAAGTTTAAATTATTATGCTAAATATTCACAATAAATTTTAAACCATTATAATTAATAGTTATAATAAATTTTAAAACATTGAATTTACTATTTATTACAGATTTTAAAGCATTAGAATTTATGTATTAATAAATTTTAAAGCTTTATTTAAAATTCATGTATACCTAATTATAAACTTTAAAATTAAAAAGAAAATTATTATAACATTAAATAATTTGTTTTTATTAAACAAAGTTATACAAAGATACACATTAATGTATTCAGAAACTAACCTAATCATGATATTAATTTTAATCAAGTACAAATTTGAACAAATAATTTTCCAATTATTTTTAACAATAGTTAATTAAGTAAAAAATGACTTATTATTTTAATCAATCCATTAATTTTAATACAAACATGTCCGCATGCATCATAACGCCAATCGTCAATACTTTTATTTGCGGTAATTTGCAATCGATCGGATCTTAGGGAAAGACCAAAACGAGAAATCGTCGCCAATTTGGCGAAAGTTAGAGCTGCAAAGGGAGGTTTAAAAAAACAACATTTAAACGTACAAGGGCAGTTCTACCATAATTTTAAAATTTCAGGCATAAGCCTTAGAGATCAGTGATAAGTCGTCGCAGTTATGGAAGCTTGTAGTGTGTATGAGGTAATTAAAATAATCAAAAGGATATTCGTTAAATGATTTTTTGTTTAGAGATTTTAATTATGCCTTTTCTTTTGTAGGTTGCTATTGGATTTCATAATTTTACTTCTAGAAATATATTACATTTCAAAATAACTCTTGATGGTAATTTACGTATTGAAAAGTTTTACGATTTATAATATTAATTCTAAAGTTTATTTTATTTTAGTTTTTCAAAAATTAATCATTACAAAAAAAATATTAAACATTAATTACGAAGAAAATAAAAGAAATAAGTTACCACATAGTGACAGTAAAAATATTTAGCTTTGCGTACTATTAAAAATGTGTGTAAGTAAATGAAAAATAACTTGCCAGTTTGAACATGATTTTATCAGAAATTAGTTTTTAAAATTATTTAACGCAATTTGTATGTACTAAAATAAAGGCACATTTTTCTTTTTCTTATGGATTGCGATATCGATGTCAAATTTTCTGATGAAACGGGCGTGGATCAAATTTTCACCGATATCTAATTAATGACTTATCGATAAGTTTTCATTCACTGATTCCCGACATCGTCACGTGAACGACGGGTTACGGATGCGTTCGTCAGTTAGTTTTCAAGATCGATTACCGATCGATCAAATTTCGAGAACCAATGCTACTAGGGAAATAAATACTTTTTTCCTTATATATAAATAATCATTTTTGACTGCTAAATCTCTAATACTAAACTGGCAGCAGAAAGCAAATGTACTTAATTTTTTTAATGAAATAACTTTTAGAGACTATTTCTAAAAAATGTATGACAAATTTAATTTTTTTTAGAATATTATGTAGATTTTTGTACTAAAAATTCAAACTATGAAGAATATTTTTAAATGATTTGTTTTATTACTTTTTCTACTTTAATTACTAGATTTTAACAAAAGAAAACTTTACAAAATGCATAATTTTAGTGCTTTGTAGTCTTAGTACTCCCTGATTGTCTCGGCATACACCAACATATTCTTTGCATTAGATTTTTGTTATTAAAATACCATTGCAATATTTCACCCCCTTATAGACTTTGAAATTTACGGAATTCCTGAAAAGTTGAAATTTCATTGAGTTTTCAGTAATGCATGATGTAAACCAAAATATTATGCACTTATTAAGGGGAGTCGGGTGGTTCTATCTCGCCCATATTAATTTTACCAACTTTAGGAACATTTTTCTTAGGAACTATACGAGACATCATTGTTTTTTTATAGCTTGATCCTTATATATAGCTCTTTTATTTAAATTGGGGATATTTCACAGCATAAAAAATTACTTTTACAGTGATGTTTTTTAAAAATATGTATTAAAACCCCCAAAAATCCGATTTAAAATTATATAACTCTTTTTTGAGCAGATATATTTAAAAATTCCTCATTTTAAATCAAAGAGCTATTAATGGGGAAGAAATAATAAAATAAAACGTGTTGACATATTTTATAGTTCCTGAGAAAAATGTTCCTAACTATTGAAAAACCTTATATTTAAGGTAACACCAAAGAAAAGTAAAGTATAGGTAAGAACTGATATGAAAAATTTCTGAAAAATTCTTATAAAAAGAAAACCTCTAAACAGAAATCGATAATCTTGTTCTTAAATTAAAGCTATAGTTATGTAAATTAAAAATAAAACAGAAATTCGACATTTTTTATCCAAACACCCATTCGACTCCCCTTAAGTTAATAACGAATATGATTCAAAAGTCTCAAGAATAAATATTCAAACTATAGATTATAATTTGATAGTACTTTATTGCTTGCCTTCAACTTGTTTTACTACAATACAATACTGCAATGTCCCACAGCTTTGGACCAGCTGGCCCTCTCTGCCTATCCTTGGCATATACTAACCACTTTTTATGTGTTTTTCAATTTCAAGATTAGCTATTCCCGCCAACTTCTCATGCAGTCTCGCAGCAGCTGAAAGCAAAAAATATCCGTATAAGTATAAACAATGAAAATACTACACATCAATATATTTTTTACAACTAGTTAGCACCCCAGTGTTGTAAATCCTTAAATTGTACGAAATATTGAAACTATAAGATATTTAAAATGATGCTTAGATATTTGAATATCATAAGCACTGATCAAAACAAATTTTCATACAATCAATTATCATTTATTATAAGAGAAAAAATAAATTCAGTTTTTGTTCTTGATACAAGATTAGAGCTCTTAAATGAAGAGTATAAAAGTAGTTATACTAAGGCAAAAATTAATTATTGTATAATGATAGGTAAAATTAAAACAAGATTTTGAAATTAACTTTTGAACATTAATTCTTCATTATCTACTCGTGTACTAAATTAACTTACTAACTACTTAAAACTTTTATTGGCTAAGTTTATTTACTTCATAAAATAAACAATTTAAGACTATTGGCTTTAAATCTAGAATTTACAAAGAACTTACATTAAAAAAGTTTTATCAAATTTCAAAAGGCTGCAAATCCACGCATCAAATCACCAGTCTCCCTCCAATTGTACGGCAGACTCAGTTGATTGGACATTATTGTTTGCATTTCCTTAGAGGGATAGAATGTCGATCCTCCGAAATTTCAAAAGTACAAGCACTGAAAAATTGAATACATGCAAGAGGTTATAGGCTGTGTCCTGACTACGACATCAAATGCCACAAATGCAACAAAACTTGGCGACTGCCAAGGGCGCCAAGCGATGTAATAGCATGTGGCTGATTCTGCCAAGTCGCCAAGTTTTGTTGCATTTGGTACATTTGATGTCGTAGTCAGGACACAGCCATAGAAAACCATACAAAACTTATCCTTTTGACTACATCAACAAGCTTTGCGGGTACTTTTCTTGTACCCCCTCAGTGTTTTTCCAGGAAATTGCGATCATCGCTGTTTTATTATTTTTTTCCATCACCCTACTTAGTTTTGAACTGGGTTCGAATTGTTGAAATCACAACTATTTAAGGTAGTTGAAGATACGTTTGAAAAAAAAATCCGAAAAAGAAAAAGATTCAGAATTTGTCACATGGAGAAAATTACATTTCAACAGACAATTGAAGAGCTTAGTGGAAGAACATGCTAAGTGACAAAGTTGAAAACGAGAAAATGAGCTTTAAAGCTTCTCGTTTGCACTTAATTACGTTAAAAATGGCACAAATGGTAAAAAATATACTAAACTTAACTTTTATGAAAAGGGGAATCTTGCGTTATCTTTGAAAGAAAGAGTCTGTTCATTGACACAAAAATGTCAGTTAGCCAGTGGCGCCGGAACTTAAAATTTAGAGGTATGGCAAGAAATGCCTCGATCTACCGCCTCCTCCCACTTCCTCTAGATGTTTTAAATATAATATTATATTATTTAACAAATAAGTACTTTTTAGGCAATCAATCAGTATTTGCATTTATTAGAAGTTATATTGATTAAATAGTTTTTTTTTTCAAAACATATATCCTTCGAGAGTATATTTTTCTTACTGTTGCATTAGGATAAGATCAAAGTGGGAAGGCAGTATAGTTGAATTGAAAATACAGTTTCTTAGACTTTGTTTTGGATATTTATTATGAATTAATACGAAAAGTTTCGAACTACAAGGTGTTTCATTAACCCCGGTACTCTTGCTTTGAAAAATCACTGTGAGCGTTCTGTTTTGAACGTAAAATACCAAACAATTTTAGAAAAATAATACTTATAGCAGAAGATAAAAATAAAAAAAATTCCTAGTAGAATACGCACAGTGATTTTTCAAAACCTGAATACCGTGACTTTTGGGACACCCTGTACTCATATAAAAAAAACATTACAATGTTATCGACTAGAAAAAGAAGTTGTGATTTAAAGAAATTAGTTTATTTTTCAAATGACTTAAATTAAACAGCTATTTGGAAATATAAAATGCAGAAAGCAAACAAACTCTTTAATGTATATAGAAACGTTAGAAAACATGAAAAGTTAATATTTTTTAAAAAAATGTATATAATATGATACATCATTAATTATGCCCAAATGTTGATTTCCTTTCAGTTGTTTTAGAAACAAGCTCTTCAATTATATTTTCAATGTTTATATTTGATGTTCGATCAGAGTGTTCATACAACAAAGCAGTATGTGTTAACCGTTTCTGGGTCATGGATGTTCTTAGGTACGTTTTTGCCGTAATAGCTAAAGAATAAAAGTCAAATCCATACTCACATTATGAATAACTTTTAACAATGAACAAACAATTCGAATTAAGTAATCAATTTGCGCAATTTATTTGATATTTTGAAATAAAAAACCAAATAAACCCACGAATGCGTTTATTTAATAATTAATATATTTAATTATTCAATATCTAATTTTTGCACATATCATGAACACGACAACAACAACTACTATTTTTTTTTATATCAATTAATCTCTTTTATCGTGTTATATTAAATGGGAAACGTTAGTAAATTATATCAAAATTGTTTGGAGATGTTTAAGCTCCTTAATTTGGCAGTCACTCCATAGTTAAAAATAATAAATAATTCCCAAGTAATAAATACACATTGATCGGAATTCAATTTATTATCAAGAAATGAGTTAAATTAAATGCCAACCAAAAGTGAATTCAAACATAGCATAGTATGTAATATAATATAAAAATGAAATATTACACTGTCTTATCTTCAAGCAACCTAATCAAATTAACTGTCGTAAAAAAACGTACCTTTAATTGGTTATTGATTCTTTTTCACATCTATAGACAATTATAAACTAGTGTGATTAGTTTACAAAAACATAAACACTCACACAATGTCAACGAAAATAGAAACTATTGACAACTATTCAATCGATACTCAATTATATTACAACACATAATTCAACTAAACCACGAGGTAATTGAAAACGATAAATTCAAACTTCAACATCTTTTCTAACTTAGTTTTGTGAGTGAGGGATTCTGAAGTTCCTCCGTTTTTCCACTAATCAATATGAAGAAACTATTTTCCGTTCAACCGTTTTGTCCGGCAGTATGGAAGGGTTACGGTTTGCTCTGGAGTTCTTGGGAATAGAAATGATCGAAAAGCATAAAAAAAAGCGAGCGAGTTATGCACTTTCGTTGCTATTTCCAGTTTTGCTTCTTCTGCAGCAGATTTATTTTATCTGCGTTTTTGCGGGCCTGATGTTACAGCGTGGTACGGCTATAGAATTCAACATACCAACTATCGCCTTATGTCTTATTTCGATTTCTCTGTGGTTTAACATTCACAAAAAGAAGCCCAAAATCAGGAATTTAGTTTTGCAGTTCCATCGACTGGAGCTGCTCAACTGCCGGAGCACTCGATCTCTGAGTTGCGTTGTCAACACTTGCCTCGCCTTTGGCGTATTCATTATGTTCCTGATCACCATAGGCCATTTCAACACCATACCCGAGATCAGGAACGATGACGACATCTTTGCACTCTCGGTATTTTTCACTATAGAGAACAAGAACTTAGAATTGGCGGTCAAATTAACAATCTGCGTTCTTAACCTGATTGTTCTGGATTTTTTACCATCGATGTGCGTACTCATGTGTGGCTCAATCATCTTCAAATGCAGCCGAGTGCTTGAAGATTTCTGCCGAGACATCAGCGAGTGGAGTTTTCAAAAGGAGGAACTGATCCATCATTTACAGAAGTACAAACTACTTCGACAACTTATACATAACGTGAGCCAGAGCCTGTCGTCTACTATATTCCTTCTGCTATATTCCTTCTGCTATATTCCTTCTGCTATGCTGGCAGATAATGAGCATGTATGTAACCAAATTTCAGTTTTTCTACTTTCTTAATTACGTCATTGAAGCTTTTTTATATTAAAAATTAAATTGGAAGACCAGACATAACTGCATTTTGCAGTACAGTGCTATTTTTTTCATGTTAGATACTGCCTCTTTAAATAAGTCTAAAATACTTAAAAGGTCTTTGTTTTATGTCTTTTCCACAAAATGTACTTTACATCAAGTCAGAATTTTACGAAATTTACAGTTAAAGTTTAAATATCTTCAATTCATGCGTTTTTGACAATACGTAACACATACATTACTAGTTTTTGAGTTGATGTTCCTTGGAAGTCACATTTTAGCTTCCACACTACGTTTATAACGTAAAAAGTGGAAGGTTTTATAATCGTTCAGTCCGTCTGTCCGTCTGTCTGTCACCCACTTTCACAGAAAGAACCACAAGTCTCACAGACAAGTGGGATACGTCATTTTAAAGCAAAAAATCAGATTAGGCTACATTCTAAATTTCATAAAAAAATTTAAACTAGAAGCTTATTTAAAATTTAAATAACTAAAAATTTAATCTACATTGAAATAACATGCAAATTCCATTTTTATTCAATATTTTCACTGTTTCCATTTCGTTAAACGTACGAGAAACTTTCGTTAAAATAAAAATAAACTTTGAAAAAATATTTATTTATGTGATATAATTCGGTTTGGATTGTTGTATTATCATAATAGAGTTCTTTTAATGGTTCTATATATCGCACACCTAGATCTAAAGGGAGCTAACTCAAAAATGTCAATTTTTGAGTTATGCACACCATCAAATTTCTTATTTCAATACCTACCGACTAATTAACATATTTTAAAATAATCTTTACTATTCGAGGCTAGATGACGACATATGCCCCTTTTGTTGAACTAGCAGGCCTTGCTCCCTCTCCACCGAAACGGGACATCTCTAGTTGCAATCAGTATTACAAGCGAAGCGCGCGTGGCCGTCGCAAACAAACTGGAGTTATTTTAAGTTGTACCCGTGTTGTGAAAAATTTGAAGCAGTATTATTTTGAGTTCTCGCCATTTTGATGGTTAGCGTTGAGTAAATTAATACAACATTCTGAGTTGAACCAGTATTGCTGGCAGGGTGAGTAATTATTTTCTTTCTATTTAGAATTGTTACCGTATTGTTGAAACATTTTTGAATTTGTAGTTGAGTGTTTAGTTGAGTCATTTTTGAAACTCTTATATTTCTTTAAAAAACAAATTAAATTTACTTTTTTGGCTATTGGCGATTGGAGTCTTTTCATCGGAATATAATTTTATTTTCATCCTAGCAATTACATAGTTTGTTCTTTTTTTACTGATCAATTTTTGAGTTAGATCTCTTTAGATGGGCTCCACCAAGTCTAATTTTACAACATCACTAATGAGATCGAAAACGTTATATTGATGGCTTTTTAAATCTATTTGACGCACAGGATCCTACAATTTAGTGAAATATACATTTTCTATTACATGCAAACCCTGAAACGTGGACGGTTTTAATAAATATGGAATTAGAAAGGGAGAAATGCAATATCACTCCTATCATATTTACTCAACATGCAACTCTAGAAAATGACTTGAAGATGTCATCAAGTAGTGATGAAGTCTCATCTACAGAAACTCATGCCGCTTTATCCATGGTTGATAACTCTATTCCGATCACGTTTAAACAACAAAAGACTGGTGAACCAAACTATTATATTTCACCAATCCGAAGCGATGAAAGTGATATTGACGACTCCGATGAGGATCCTAATTTTCGATTGGCTCACAAAAGGAAGACCCCATCTAAGGTCGTACCTCCTATTGCATCGTTGACTTCGTCAAGCACTAGCACTAGCAGCTCGAATTCATCGAAATCAAATAGTTCGTCGGACACCGAAGATGATAGTTAGCAAGTAGACCCTCAAAATGCTACGATTGCTGGAAATAATTCCCAAAAGAAGAGTAGAAAGAGAATACGTAAACCAGCGAAGTGGAAATCGAAAGTCGCAAAAGTGCTAAGAAATTCTGGCAAAGCCTACCAAGCTTTGTCGAAATCAAAGAAACAAGTGCCACAGAGAACAGTTGGACCGCCCTGTGGAGAAAAATATTGGCTGAAATGCAAAGATAAGATCGATGAAATGTCTAGGCAACAGCTCTTTGATGCATTTTGGGGACTCAGCAATCTTGAAAGACAGAGAGAATTTGTAGTACGACACTCGCAAACAAATAAAGCCTAAATATCGATACTCAAGCACACAAGATTTTAGAGCGCTTAACACCGTCTTTTTTTGGGGTTAATGGATCCAAAATTAGAGTATGCAAAGCCATTTTTCAAATCCACTCTTTACTTTTTCTATAAAGCGATAAAAACAGCACTTTCCAAGAAAACGGAATCGGGAGTTATTAAAGCCGATTAAGAGGATTTTGATGTGCATTTAAAATTGTTTTTCATAGAACGTAAAGTTCCTATATTTTTGATGTTGTGTTAAAATCTAAAAGAAACTTTTATTTTTTAGTATTACTTTTATAATTAAATGGGACATAAGATACTGTCCTTAGGTAATTTTAATATTATTATTAATAAAAAATATTGATTGATTTCAGTACTTCTAGTGTTTTCTTGCTAATTTATCTTCCAATATATTCCTACTACTGGTCCACAAACCACTGTGAATTGCACTAATTATAAATAATACAAAATGCTATTACATTTTAAATGTATGTTGCCTCTTCAAAAGAGAGCTAACTAAAAACTAAATTCACCAACAAGGGCTCAACTCAAAAATAATAAAACAAATATACATACATTATTAAGCAATAGGGAAATAACTACAAAAACCTAATTTTCAGCCCCAAAACATGATAAAAACACAAGATTCCTACAATATATTTCTTCTAGTTGCATATTATAAGCATAAATTTATCAAAAAAAACTCCTGCAGTGCACAGGGACACAGTATCAGTTTTTCGCCTTTTCTGAAAAATGTGCTTTTTTGAGTTATACCTGTTTAGATCTAGGTGTGCGATATATATGTATGTAGAAAGATGCATAGAGAATTCGAACTTGGCATAAAAAAAATATGCTAAGTTTCGCTTTTATTTTTAAAGCATCAATTGTACAAATTATAAATTTTTTGAACTGTAAATTAATTTAACAAAACTATAAATAAGTGAATTTTCGAAAGAAATGTAAATGGGAAATTGTGGCGACAAAAATATTTATTAAAAAAGATTACATCATTATTCTTCGAATTTCAAACAAATTTAGCAAACGATAAAGTCTAATTATTAAATCTGAGAAAGAAGATTAATGAAAATAGTTAATTTTGGCGTTTAAAACTTTGAATACAAATAGCTAAAGGCCCTGTTTTATTAGAATTAAATCACATTTGATATTCGCAACAATCGCTCGAGAAACTTTAATTCTTTTAGACAATAAATTAAAATAAATTTATTTTTGCGACATCGATCAGTTTGAAATGACGTCAAATATATTTCACTACGGAATCCTGTATGTTGATATGAAATGTTTTCATTCTATTTAAAGCGAGGAATATGACATATTTATTTTTAAAATATAAATTAATTTTTGCAAACGATAAGTAATAATTATTGAATTTTCGAAATAAAATAAATGAAACTAGCCAAATTTAGCTTGTAAATGTTAAATATAGAATTAATGTTGTGTTTGGTAGTTTTTTCCTCTTAAACACAAATATGTGGAAGCGAGTTAAGTGACAGATTCTGTTATAAACCTACTTGTTTAATTTTTAGACAACTTGGAAAGGGGGGGGGGGGGGGTAGGACTGTAATGCATGAGTTTAAAAAATCTGCTATATAAATTGAATATTACAAAAATACCTTTAGATTAATGTCACAAGTAGTTTATTCAGTAGAAATTTGCTTGTATTGGTTGGAAACTCAAGAAGCTCACTTTCTACAGAATGGTGCATAGCAATGGTAAATACTATTCTAAAGAAGATGGGCCTTTTGAGTAAACTATTTGCGCCAATAATCTACTTTGCTTTCTTCGTGAATCTTCTCATAAATTGAATGTTTCATATTACAGGTACCCGACCCTGGCCAGTTTCGTGAACCTGAGCAAGAGACCTGTGTTGACCAATACCATCTGGTTCAGCGTTCCAGCGTTAACAATCATACCCTGTTCGGTAGTTGGACTGGCTTTGTCCGCGTCTAGGGTCCAGTCGAAGCAGCAAGATGTACGGGCTGCATTACAGAACATACACAACTGCCTGGTTACCCAGACTGAAATACGGTGGAAGAGCCTGGCTGTCGTAAACAGCATGCTGAAGATTTCTTTTTCGACAATGTCTGCTTCGGGCATCGTGGAGTTGAAGACAGAATTGATTCTGTCCATTTTCGGGTCGCTGTTCACTTATGGTCTTCTTGTTCTTAATATAAAGGGAAAATAGGTAGTCACCATAGATATCATAGTTAAAGTATTAGATTGGCAGATCACGTGATCTCCAATGCTAACGACGGGACGCGCATTGCGGCCAAATAAATGGGGGGGGGGGGGTCGTTGCGGGGGGGGGGTCGTTGCGTATAGGAAAAGGGGTTCGTCATTTCAAGATAATACCCTAGTGCAACTTGAAAATTTCATTGATTGCGAAAAAAATCTTTTATGATTTGTTATCAAGTAATTTGAAAAAAAATAGAAATTGAAAAGAAATTTTAAAAAATAGAATTTGAAATGAAAAAAAAATAGAAATGTGTAAACTATCTATTTTACAATATCCTCTGCATAATATTGAATAATACGTTATTACATATATTTCTTAAAAATAAACATAAAACAAAGAAATAAACCTAAAAACGGTATTTTACTATTTTACAATATTATCTAAATAATCCCAAATAATATTTCTTTTACAATATATTTTCTTGAAGAATGATACTCCTTAAAAAAAAAGTAGACAATAACAAAACTTAGGAGGGAAATAGTTTGTATAAATGAGAGGGAAAAATGCATATAAAGTAACTCAATACTTATTACATAAAATTCTATTTTAAAATATACTCTAAAGTCTAAATACATGAACAGTACTCCCCCATAACTTATATATTTTCTTGAGGAATGATTGCAAATTTTTCTTGAGGACCCTAAAAAACCTCATTAAATCAGTTATATACAAAAATATTATATGCAGTTTTCTTCTGCAAAAAAATTTTTGATGAAGTCCCTGTCACGATATAATTTTTGCGTCATAATTCACTTGAAAAATTATGCAACAAAAATTGATTTTTTCAAATCTACGGATGATGTACTTATATACAGTAGATGGCATTAGTGAATCTACAGAATCGTAATGTTTAGTTTTTACATAAAGATTACTTTTTAAAAATATCTATATTTTGATGTTGCAATAATAACAGATGTAAATGCTACATAAGTGCAAGTGCTACATAACTATCTTACTAACAATATTTTTTCCAAAAGAAATATGTTTATAAAAAAGGGTGGTTATTTAAGTAAATAATAAATAAAATTTCAATTTAAAATTTCATGTATTGCCCAAACTAAGATTTTTTGTTAATTTAGCGGAACAATACATGTTCAGATTTAAGGCATTGATCTCTGAAAATGTCGATTCCGTATTATTTATAAATTAATTTTTTTTAAATATTTCGTTACTTATGAGTTAATACATTAACACTGATTGATTTAAATAACATTTGTATGTTTGGTTTTTACATCGAAGAGTTAAAAAATAGTTAGAGAACAAAACTAGGGTCATTTTTATTTTTTTTAAAGTCTTATTTCCCCATATTTGTTTTTTAAGCATATAAAATAGTTCCAATAGGAACTAATTGGTCTTATGATACCTGTCGTTACAAACTCTAAATCAGCTCAGTCGTAGATTTATAAGCATTTGAAAACAATCCGATCCTAGGTACACATATCGTCCCTATATTTATTTTACAGATTACAATTGACTATGCATATTTTAAATTATATAAAGAAATAAAAACGAATTCACATGGCAATAAATTATTTGTGAAATAATATCTTAAATCAAATGTTGGGTTTAATTTTTTTAACGAATTAAAATGTTAGGATGAAATAGGAAGTTAGCGTCGTGAAAACACTAATAAATATTTTTGTAGAAACTACAGAGATCCTAGTAAATAAAAAAAAATTAAAATATTAAAAACTAAATTTTTCTTCAAGCTTTATTAATGCATTATAATTGTTACTTAAAACCATATGTAATTTTATCGATAATTTGAAGTAAGAAATTTTAAAAATTCACGTATCTCCTTCTTAATCCTCAAACGTTTATGCCACTTTTAAACACCAAAATTAGAAAAAAAATACATAGATAAAATAAATACATAAACAGCATAAAAAACGTACCTCAAAAACAAAAAACATCCAACATAGAACGAAAGGCTAAATTTAAGTGAGAATAAGATCAGAGCAAAATTTTGTGTGTCTACTTTAGAAGCCAATGTTGTACAATGACATCTAAGATCTACTGACCACCCACCCTCATCAGTTCGCCATTTCCCTAGCTATTCGAGTGACTTTTACGATGTTTTCTCAGATCAGAAGAAACTTTTACCAAAGATTGTAACTACGATCCCCTTCCGAGAAAATCCCATTTGCTTTTGTACCAAGCCAATTAAAAAAGCAAGGCAAAAACGGCGATGAAAATACAAAGCTTGTTTACTACAAATAGGCTCCCACTTTCAGTCTCAGATAAGTTAAACTGATTGGAAAAAAGCGAAGACATCAATGTGTGATACAGAAAAATACGGAGAATCGACACAGGATAATTGCCTGTCTTTTGTCCACCTTCCTAAGTTACCCCGTCATAAAACCATCCCCCAGCTTCTTGTCGCTACAGCGAGTAAAGCCTTATCTTATAACGCAATAAATTCTCCTCTATCAGAGGGCATGTCCGGGGCCTGCCGAATCTCACATGAACATTTGCCTGCACCATGAGAACGCCCAGGCTGAAAGGGTAGGAGGAAAAAAGTTTTTTCGAACGATCACTTTTGTGTTTGATTCTGTGGAATGAAAAAAACCGCATAGCATATAATCTGTGCAGAAGTTGGTATTGCAGCTGCCATACCTGCCATACCAATTCCTGCCCCACTGCAAAAGCTGGTATGGCAACTGCCATACCGGTTCCGGCGCCACTACAGTTAGCACGTTCTTCCACTTAGCTCTTTAGAAAGCTTTTTGAATAATATACGTTAAGTTCCAGTTAAAATACTGTTCTTTAATAAGTTACGAAATGTTCGCTTTTTTTTTTAAATAAAAGGTTTCGAGACAAGCTCAATTCGAACCTGCCACCATTACAAGTTACAGTAGAACTCCACTTATCCGAAGTAAATGAGATCTAAACACATTCGGAAGAATATATAAAAGGTAATTCATTGATTGTACAACAGGTAAGTACCTAATATAAAAGCAGGTAAAGTTAGTACAAAAGTTTGAGGCACATACACTTTTATACCCGTTCTGTTTCTCTTGGAGATGTTCTGCCGAAAATATTACTCAGTATGATCTATAGGCAGGGTGGAATTTTTCCTGAAATTCGGGTAATCAGCAACGCTTCGAATAATTGTTCTACTGTACAAGCAAAGCGGCATACTAATCAGGTTATCGAATCTCTTGCTGGATTGAAGCTAATACAGTAGACGCCGCTTAATGTGATCACATCGGGACGAACGTGATTTGATAATAACCGATTGATTACAATACACGAAAAAGTTTAAACTAAAAAATGATTTTTTTACATACGTATTAAAATAAAATATAATTTTAAATTAGAAGTTATTGCTGTAAAACTCTATAGTATTTAATAGAAATTAATGCACACTAAAAAAAGAATTACTAGTTAGTATACTTACATATTTAATGAAGAACTGCAAAAAACAATACAATATAGCGGACGGGACTAAGCTATTTTGATAACATTAAACGATTAATAACATTAACCGTGATCACATTAAGCGGCGGCTACTGTAGTTACAATGTTTTTACTTTAACGTGCTCAAAATCACGCCAATTTGGGGACAAGTTATTTTTTCCCAAATTCGGTTTTAAACTTTAAAGAGTTTTATAAAACGGTTAAGGACTATAATGTAAGAGCAAAACTGTTTTAAACCGACAACAGTAAGGGAAATGTCAGCCAAAGTGACTTTTTTTACAATGTGTAAAGGAGTCATTAAGTGTCTTAACATTTCTTTTGAACTGCTTTATAATTATTTAAAATACTGAACATGGAAATTGCTCTGTAACACGGCTCATGCCCGATTAAATATGAACATCTTTCCTGATGAGTCATTTTTAGTTAGTAGATAAACTCACCAACCAATTGATCATTGTAAATCCTGTCTTCATCTACTCGGACACAGGAAACTAAAATTAACTAAAATCTCTTTGCGTCTGATTTTACTTAAAAACTTAAACCATTAAAAAAAATGCATAAAAACGAATTTGTTGTAATGGAACTAGTTTATAAGTACAAACTATATTCAAATTCGATAAATTTTATAAATTTGGAAAAAAAATCATTTACTATTTAAAAAAAAACGAGGAACTCTCGTATAGTCTTTACGTTAAAACTATCATTTTATAAAATTTAATATTTATAGCTATTTTTCCAAGCATTACGTATAGCTTTTAACAAAATAGTTAGCAAAAGCACACAATCGCATGTATTTCATTTACTAGCCCTATAAAATAAAAGCATTTAACAATATTCCATTTTCACTAACTTTACATCTCTCCTACCAAAAACTTAATAAATTCCCTGCTTAACCGAGCAAGCTAATAAATATATTACTTTGCAAAGGTATACTCACCAACTCATTCATAAAGCATCATTTCTAATAACAAGTTATGTCAAGTCAAATGGAAATAAAGTACACGATGCATGTAGTTATAATTGATCGATCTTTTCAGTTTAATCAGTTGATATGAAAATATAACAGAACCCTAAAAGACTAAGAAATATATTTATTGAAATTGGAAATTTCAGGTTTTTAGATAAATCAGGGCATTAGAAAACTCTGCTCAGACGCCTTTGATAAACAGCGCTAGAACCAAATAAGTTTCTTTTTGAAGAATTTACGCTATAACTGATCGGAATTATAGAAGATTCACTCTAAGAATGAGTTACGATGCAAGTAAGCAGTGATCGATGTAAGTAAATTGTGTAGTTGTCTTTAAAATTTAATATTTGTCTACAATTCGGCACAGAAAGGCTTGGATCTTTATGGACTGACGCGCAACTCAGTTTTTTTTTAACTGAATTAACTAAAACATACTTACATTTTTGTATAATTCAAGGCAGTAACAAAAACATTTGTTGCTTATGGTACACTGTCTTTTACTTCTATTGTTGCTTTAGAATTACAAGGGGAAAACGAGTTTTATCGAACAGAATGTGACTTCGTAAAATTTTAGATCTCATTTCACAGTCTTTGTAATTAAGATTTGAAACTAAATAAAATGCTCCAAATTATGAAAGTTTGGAACCTAATGTTAATGTTTACTAAATAATGGGATTGAAGTATATGACTACTTGAAATGCAAACACATTATAAGTAATATTTGAAATTTATTATGGGTTACACTTGAGGTAATCATATATTCATAGCAACATAACTAATTTTATTTTCGAGTATTTTTAGTTAAAACTTATTTATACCAAATATGATCTTACAGGATTAATTATTTATAATTTATATTTATGTACTTTTTGCACCATGAAAGTTATTTATGCAACAAGTGTGAAAAAAAAATACTTTTTGAAACGAGTGAATTTCTTTTTAAAACAAGTAGACATTAAAAATATTACGGTTGCTATTAGGGTTTCTCAAAACAATGCCCGCCCATTGAGAGACAAACAAGAACAAACGATCTTAGCATTCGACTTCACCGTAGTTGCACGGAAACATCGAAAGCCACTAGACCGCCAATTGAGAAGAGCCAGAGCAGACGATCTTAGCATTCGACTTCACCGTAGTTGCACGGAAACATCGAAAGCCACTAGACCGCCTATTGAGAAGAGCCAGAACAGACGATCTTAGCATTCGACTTCACCGTAGTTGCACGGAAACATCGAAAGCCACTAGACCGCCTATTGAGAAGAGCCAGAGCAGACGATCTTAGCATTCGACTTCACCGTAGTTGCACGGAACCATCGAAAGCCACTAGACCGCCAATTGAGAAGAGCCAGAGCAGACGATCTTAGCATTCGACTTCACCGTAGTTGCACGGAAACCATCGAAAGCCACTAGACCGCCAATTGAGAAGAGCCAGAGCAGACGATCTTAGCATTCGACTTCACCGTAGTTGCACGGAACCATCGAAAGCCACTAGACCGCCAATTGAGAAGAGCCAGAGCAGACGATCTTAGCATTCGACTTCACCGTAGTTGCACGGAAACATCGAAAGCCACTAGACCGCCAATTGAGAAGAGCCAGAGCAGACGATCTTAGCATTCGACTTCACCGTAGTTGCACGGAAACATCGAAAGCCACTAGACCGCCAATTGAGAAGAGCCAGAGCAGACGATCTTAGCATTCGACTTCACCGTAGTTGCACGAAACATCGAAAGCCACTAGACCGCCAATTGAGAAGAGCCAGAGCAGACGATCTTAGCATTCGACTTCACCGTAGTTGCACGGAACATCGAAAGCCACTAGACCGCCAATTGAGAAGAGCCAGAGCAGACGATCTTAGCATTCGACTTCACCGTAGTTGCACGGAACATCGAAAGCCACTAGACCGCCAATTGAGAAGAGCCAGAGCAGACGATCTTAGCATTCGACTTCACCGTAGTTGCACGGAACCATCGAAAGCCACTAGACCGCCAATTGAGAAGAGCCAGACAGACGATCTTAGCATTCGACTTCACCGTAGTTGCACGGAAACATCGAAAGCCACTAGACCGCCAATTGAGAAGAGCCAGAGCAGACGATCTTAGCATTCGACTTCACCGTAGTTGCACGGAAACATCGAAAGCCACTAGACCGCCAATTGAGAAGAGCCAGAGCAGACGATCTTAGCATTCGACTTCACCGTAGTTGCACGGAAACATCGAAAGCCACTAGACCGCCAATTGAGAAGAGCCAACAGACGATCTTAGCATTCGACTTCACCGTAGTTGCACGGAAACATCGAAAGCCACTAGACCGCCAATTGAGAAGAGCCAGAGCAGACGATCTTAGCATTCGACTTCACCGTAGTTGCACGGAAACATCGAAAGCCACTAGACCGCCAATTGAGAAGAGCCAGAGCAGACATCTTAGCATTCGACTTCACCGTAGTTGCACGGAAACATCGAAAGCCACTAGACCGCCATTGAGAAGAGCCAGACAGACGATCTTAGCATTCGACTTCACCGTAGTTGCACGGAAACATCGAAAGCCACTAGACCGCCAATTGAGAAGAGCCAGAGCAGACGATCTTAGCATTCGACTTCACCGTAGTTGCACGGAAACATCGAAAGCCACTAGACCGCCAATTGAGAAGAGCCAGACAGACGATCTTAGCATTCGACTTCACCGTAGTTGCACGGAAACATCGAAAGCCACTAGACCGCCAATTGAGAAGAGCCAGAACAGACGATCTTAGCATTCGACTTCACCGTAGTTGCACGGAAACATCGAAAGCCACTAGACCGCCTATTGAGAAGAGCAAGAACAGACAATCTTAGCATTCGACTTCACCGTAGTTGCACGGAAACATCGAAAGCCACTAGACCGCCTATTGAGAAGAGCAAGAACAGACAATCTTAGCATTCGACTTCACCGTAGTTGCACGGAAACATCGAAAGCCACTAGACCGCCTATTGAGAAGAGCCAGAACAGACGATCTTAGCATTCGACTTCACCGTAGTTGCACGGAAACATCGAAAGCCAATAGACCGCCTATTGAGAAGAGCCAGAACAGACGATCTTAGCATTCGACTTCACCGTAGTTGCACGGAAACATCGAAGCCACTAGACGCCATTGAGAAGAGCAGAGCAGACACTTAGCATTCGACTTCACCGTAGTTGCACGGAAACATCGAAGCCACTAGACCGCCAAATTTAGAAGAGCAGAACAGACGATCTTAGCATTCGACTTCACCGTAGTTGCACGGAAACATCGAAAGCATTAGACGCCTATGAGAAGAGCCAGAAACATCTAGCATTTGACTTCACCGTAGTTGCACGCAAACATCAAAAGCCACTAGACCGCTTATTGAGAAGAGTCAGACCAAACGATTAGCATTCGACTTCACCGCAGTTGCACGGAAACATCGAAAGCCACTATGACCGCCATTTGAGAAGAGCCAGAACAGAAGACCTTAGCATTCTACTTCATCGTATTTGCTCGAAACAATCGATTGATATTCGTCAATTCAGAGAAGATGGGAAAATATTTGGAAACCTATATTATATCACAATTATAACGAGAAGAAACGACCTTAGCATACGACTTGGTCATAATATCAGGGAAACATCGAACAAAAATTTGACTGCCTTCAGAAAATATTTCAATAAATTTTAAAAGTAAACCTAATATATTTTATCATACATACTGAATTACGAAGTTATTTGGAAATATAATGATAGTAAAAGGAAATTTTTTCATCAAAATCCCATTAAAAATGTACTATAATTTATTCATAATTTGTTAATATTTAATTTTACGTATTTGCATATACTAAATGTTAAAACAGTCAACCAGTTAGCGATTTAACGATATTAATTCTAAAATAATAATTAAAAATACAGTCGAACCACGTTAACGCGAATTTCCGCTTAACCCGAGCAAAAAAAAATTCAGAATTTGACTTTTTTTCTCCCTTACTTTTTTTCCCTCTCACAAATGAAACAAAACATAAAAAACGGCACCAGACATTCTAAAAATAAATTGTCTTCTACTTCTGAGAATACCACGAGATCTTCCATGATTCGTCAATTTTAATCGGCAGGTCGGATGATCTATTACGTCATGTAAAGCATAGGTGTTTCTCGTCAGAGGTTAAGGGGAATAGGATGGTTCTATCTCGCCCATGTTAATTTACCCAACTTTAGGAACATTTTTCTCAGGAACTATACGAGATATCATTAAACTTTTTTACATTTTGTTCCTTACGTAAAGCTCTTTGATTTAAACTGAGAATATTTCAAATATTAAAAAATACTTTTACAGTGATTTTTAAAAAATGTATTGAAAAACACAAAAAATATCAGATTTAGTTATATAATTTTTTTAGCAGATATTTAAAATTCATTAGTTTAAATTAAAGAGCTATTAATGAGAAAAAAATAAACAAAACATGTTGATATCTGTTATAGTTCCTGAGAAAAATGTTCCTAACTGTTGAAAAACCATATATTTTATTAAACGCAAAAGAAAAGTAAGGGTTAGGTAAGAACCGGTATTAAGCGTTTCTCAAAAAATCTTATAAAAAGAAAACCACTAAACCGAAATCGATAATATTGATCTTAAATTAAGGATAAATATAAGCAGAAAAAAAAAGAAACAGAAAATCGACATTTTTGATCCAAACACCCATCCGACCCCCCTTAAAGAACATAGGACAATAGAATTGGTTCGCACATTTAAACTTATTGATTTTCATTCAAAATGAATCAAAAGCCGCGGCCTGTTTCTTTAGAAACAAAATAAAAAATTTCAAATGATATTGACGACAAATGTTTAAAAAAAAACGGAAATTGCTTCTAAATATGGTGTAGCTAAAGGCACCATTTCAAACACTTTAAAATATCGGGAAAAAATTGAAGCGGCCTATATTTGTAAATCAATTTGAACCCGCAAGAAAAAATATGCGAACTGGAATTTTTTTCTATAGTTTAGTACTACTCCAAAAAAACCATTAAAATTACTAATTATATGCTTGTATTATGAATGTATTACATTACAAAATAATATTTTTCGAGGTTAATTTTTTTAAAACTATTCAATGGTTCAATGTAAAAAAAATCGCGACGATTAACATGAAATTCGGTTAACATGAAATGTTTCGATGTTCTTGTTAATGGGGTTCGACTGTATTTCTAAGCTATATTGAAATCCATACATATTTTATACTATTTCCACATATATTATACTAATTATTACCAAACAGTTTTAAAAAGTCTTGTTAAATATTGTATTGAAAATAAATTTCCGATTTAATGATTTATTTTTTTACAAAATTCATTGCCCCAGCTATAGCGATAAGAAAACGGAAATATTGTCAGATGGCTGATACTCTTTTGCCGGCACATTTTAGTCCGTTTATGGGTCAATACTCAATATAATGAATTGCAAATTTACAGACTAGATGAGGCGTTTACAGATGTAACTTTCGAAATAACTTTATTTCAACCATCAATTAAAACTTCAAAATAAAGCAAAAAAAAAAGACAACGTCTTAAGGGGGAATGGGCACGCTGGACCGCGGGTCTCGAAAGCAAAGTGCATCAGTGTTAATCCAGTGGCGTAAAAACTATTTTCTCTGCTACATTTCTCCGGCTGTATTAATATTTTTACAAACGTTTTTTTTTAAATAATAAATGTAGATAACTCACAGGTCTCTATCTTCCCACTTTTTGAAATGGCTTCGAATATTTTGTGTAAAATTATTTATTGAAAATTAAAAAAATACTCGAACCAATTTCAAAAAGGGGGAAGGTCGGGACCTGTAAGTCAGCTACATTTATCACATAAAAAAAAACGCTTGTAAAAATATTCAATACAGCCGGAAAAATGTGGCAGAGAAAAAATATTTTTTTTCGCCATTGTATTAACGTTGATGCACTTTGCTTTGGAGACCCCCGGAGCGCGCCCATTCCCCCTTAAGCACATGTTAACGAAATATTGGTACTGGAATCTTATATCGTTTTCAAATATAAATGTTAAACGTTACCGATCTGACTTAATAAGAAAATTGTTTTATTTATCCTACTGTCAAACTAGAAACCACGTTGACTTCTTCACGGCCACTAAAACTATCATTTAATACAAAATATATTCTACATATTTATGTTATTACGGGATGTGTTACCGATCTGAACTATTCAAAAGTGTTCTTATTTGACAAATTAAATACTCTTGTCTTGTTTTTCCTATAGTCTTGTTACTCATAGTCTTGTTTTTCCATTAAGGTGTACGTATACACTTGAACTTTTTTTCTCTATTATATCACTTAAAAATCCAATTTTTTTTATATTTGATATAATTCATAAGTTTATGAGGGTACGTGTAAAAATATTTAAAAAAAATTAAAATGTTAATTAATTATCATTTTATGCATTAATTAGCATGTTTTTTAAACACTCATAACTCATAACTCCATTAAAAAAATCCATTTTTTTAGAAAAAAATAACTTTGACATGCAATATAAAATGAATTTAAAAACCGAATCTTCTTTTTTGAAGTTCACGCCCTCCCCCAACTTATTCCACAAATAAATAAACCATTCGTTTGAAAAAATGTTAATTTTAACTTTAGTTATCATTGTTTAAGCAAAGTAACACATGAGAAAACTGAAGTTTTGAGAAAATTGAGTTTAAAGGTTATAAGAACTAACTTTCATGGTTTGGAAGATTAGAAAAACATCTGTAACTTTTTATTAAAGTGGAGTATCAGTACAAACTTTACATCATTTTAAAGAGGAAGAATTGGAAATTCTAACTTAAAACCAAAAAATGCCTAATTTGGTTATTTTTGGCCTTTTCTAGTGTGTATGTATACCTTAATAACTTTTAAGACAGTCTACGGGGACCATTCAGGGATGTTTTCTTCCGGAAATGGCAAATTTTCAACTCGTTTCGAAAGTTGACGTTACCCATCTGAAATATAAAAATATAGCATACTTATTTAATTTATAAAAGTCTCATTGCTTATTTCGTTTACATTTTTATAAAAACAAATTGATGCATAGTATTGATAAATGACGTTAATAAAGTAGTTTTCATTCTAAAGTATATTTGTTATGACAAAATAAAACTAATAAGATACCGTCGAAGTGGGTATCTTTGGCCATGGAGGGTAACTTTGGTCCACGTGTCGGAAAAAAATTTGTTTCTTAATTTCCCTTTCTAAATTTCTCTTCATAAAGAATTCGAAGTACTTCAATTATTTAAAAAACTGCAAAATTTAATGCTTATTTAAAAAGCATAGGAAGCCATTTTTATTAGAATTAAATCACCATTGCCATTCGCAACAATCGCTCGAGAAACCTTAATTCTTTTAGACAATAAATTAAAATAAATAATATATATATTAAACTAATAATATAAATTTGGAAGTTGATGTTACCGATCTAAGACAAACTTGTGATATGCATATTTTGAGCATATCGGTTAAATTTTTGTTTGAAAAATGCATGATAAATAAAATACTATAAAGTAGGTTTTAAAGTATATTTGTTTGGACATTTATTTAATGATTAAGATATATTTGCAAAACAAAGAGCGCCAGTTATCGATCAGACTTTTAAAAACATCAAAACTTTTCCCAGTTAGAAATAAACAGTGATAATTTTAATAGATTTTAAAGCAAAAACAAGTCGTTACTAGGTAAGAAAAATAGTTAAGGTATTTTTTTAAATATTTAAAAAAAAATCGGTACAGGACGTAAATTGGCCAATTTACTAATCAATATTGACCCATATACGAAATCACAAATTTGACAGTTCTGTAAATTGATCTTATTTTATCAACTGATGAAGGATCCGTAACAAAACAATTGTTTAACTATTTTTTTGGAAAAAAAATTTATTGTAAGCACTTGTATGTATAACCCAAATATTCAAAGTAAAACCATCAGATACCAGTAAAAGTTACTTTTACAATAAATACAGGGTGGCCCAAAAGTAGCCTAACAGTTAGTTAGGTATAGTTATTTATACAGAAACAGTTATTTTAATACAAGTTAAGTTTAGTTTGGTTGAATTATTGTAGTACTAAAGCTACAGGAGGGTTATTGGCGACTGGCATCGTAATTAAGAACCATAGTCAAAAGTGACAGCTTTATTTACATACATATATTTACATTCTTAATCCCGAAGGTGCTCAAATTGTCAACCTTCGACATTGATGCATTCCTGTAACCACCTGGTCCCGTCCTCTGGTGACATTTAAATATTCCGTCCTCTGGTGACATTTGCATATTTCTAGAGCATCAAACAAATAAACGGGGTCGGGATAGCCTGGTTGGTAAGGTCTAATAAACCGAAGATATCTCGAAACTAAACCAATGTTTTGCGTCAATTAATAGTGTCTTAATTTCTTACTACTCAATATTAAATAAGAATACGGAATATTTAAAAAAAATACTTCCTATAGCAATAAACAAGTAGGTTTGTTACAGAAACTGTCACTTAAACCGCTTTAACACAACATTTGTGCTCAACAGGAAACAAACTATTTATACACCTCAGAAAGAAATTCGCCAAACAGAGCCTTGTAATTAAACATTTAAACGATAAAATTAATTATTTTAATTAATCTTCTTTTTTCAGATTTAATAATTAAACTATCGTTTGCTTAATTTGTTTGAAGTTCGAAGAATAATAATGTAATCTTTTTTAATAAATATCTTTGTGTCCCCACAATTTACCATTTACATTTCTTTCGAAAATTCAGTCATTTATCGTTTGTTAAATTAATTTACAGTTCGAAAAATATATAATTAGTGCAATTGATGCTTTAAAAATAAAAGCGAAACTTTGCATATTTTTTATGCTAAGTTAGAATTTTCTATGAATCTTTCTTCATATATAATAAACAATCAAAGAACTCTATTGTGATATTACAACAATCCAAACTGAATTATAACGCATAAATAAATAAATATTTGTTCAAAATTTATTTTATTTTATTTTAAATAAAGTTTCTCGTACGTTTAACGAAATGGCAACAGTGAAAATATTGAATAAAAATGGAATTTGCATGTTATTTCAATGTAGATTAAATTTTTAGTTATTTAAATTTTAAATAAACTTCTACTTTAAATTTTTTAATGAAATTTGGAATGTAGCCTAATCTGAGTTTTTGCTTCAAAATGACGTATCCCACTTGTCTGTGGGACTTGTGGTTCTTTCTGTGAAAGTGGGTGACAGACAGACGGACGGACTGAACGATTATAATAATAATACCTTCCACTTTTTACGTTATAAACGTATTGTGGAAGCTCAAAAACACTATCCAAATCTCAACAAAACATTCGGAAAATAATTGCATAGATATGTTTTATATTACATAAACCCTACTATATTTAAATTAAAAACTAGAAAGAAATGACGACCTTAGCATTCAACTTTGCCGTTGTTGCACGGAAGCATCAAATGCAAAGCCAATTAAAAGAATTTAAGAAAAATATTGATATTAAATTTAACGCAAAATAAATGCGCTATATTTTAATAAAACTGCAGTGAAGTGATGACTTCAGTATACGACTCCGCCATAGTGACAAAATATAGCATACAATTCGTCATTTGAGAAATAGTCGGAATATATTTTCACGAAATATGATTTATATCTATGAAATAAATCCATATTTTACTAAAACTATGAGAATTTAAGACCATACACCGAATTTCAATTAATTGACGAACTACACTTGATGTTTCCGTTAATGACGCCAAAGTCGAAAGCTAAAGTCGTTCTTTCTGATAATAGTTAACAAAATTTAGGTTATAATTCCATACGAAACGTAATCCCTTAATGGAACACCTAGCGTATTCAGGCCGGAATCCTATTTGGCAACTTTTGGCGTTCGTGAAAAAGTAAACACAGGGTTGCTATAGTTAGCAGTATTTTACGAAATATTTATATTAATTCCGGTACGGCATCAGTAAATTTACTTTAAAAAAATATTATTTTAATTTTAACATCAATATTTGGTTTAAAAAGTTGAAAAATTATTAAGATTAGTTAATTTAGAATAATAATTACGCAGCGCGTTACTTGTTTGTTTTGGTTTCATAGCTGGTTTATTGCTTCTCCAGATGCGGCTTATTCCTGTCATTGTAGTATGGCTTTTTTTTTCCCGTGACGTATTCTCTCGGTTGCACTTGTTGAATTCCTTCCGCTGCTTCTGCTCACGGAGTGGTGTCGGTAGCGTGAGGGAATAGTTTCACATGTTTTGTGTTTATCATGTCTTGAAAGCCCAGTAATGTTTTAATGATCGAAACTTAAAATGTTGTACGCCATATACGTTACGAAATTATCCTGTCTGCGCCGCAAGTTGTGAAACTCGGAAATCTCTCGACTCCCTCCAGATGGTTGATTGTGGCCCCTCGAGCCGTGATATCCTTAAAAAAAAAGCTGGTACCCCCTCCGGGCCGTCGATTGTGGCTACTCGGCAATACTCCGGGCCGTCGATTGTGGCCACTCGAGCCGTTATATCTTTTAAAAAAACCGCTGGTACCCCCTCCGGGCCGTCGATTGTGGCTACTCGGCAATCCTCCGGGCCGTCGATTGTGGCCACTCGATCTTGATATCCTTAAAAAAACCGCTGGTATCCCCTCCGGGCCGTCGATTGTGGCCACTCGAACCACTGGTGTCGATTGTGGCAACTAGACATGTGAAACTACGTTGTGATTATAATTCAAAAGTGTGTGTAATCAAAAGTTGTTAATAAGTTAAATTATTATCGGCCTGCGGCCGATTATAATAAAATCCAAACCAAACCTTACACACCTTTCGAACAAATAGTCACTTGCACAAAAACCGGAATTTTCAAAATAAACCCATTTCACACTTTACTATTGTTTACGTAGTTCTTGTACGCTGTATTTTTAACCAAACCAACTTAAAGGTAAATTAGTTTGCAATATTTGGCAACAAGATTGATATAAACATCCATTGAGTTGAAAGTTGAAATGGAATGTTTACCAAATTAAGTACGTTTTCGCTACTTGGCTGCAAAAGTTAAGCCGCCAAATCGAGACCGGCCTGAATACGCTAGCAGTACCCCAATTTTCTCCTGCAGCCATCTTTACGGAGTAATACTACACAACGCTACTCCCTAAACTTGCACTTTTGGATTAACACAGTGTTTACGATTTAACGTTTAACCAGTTTTACAGTTTAGAATTCAAATTTGCCAGGCTCCTCATACGGGCGACGTATTGTGTGGAAGCGGTTTGTATTGCCTGGCTCCTCAATTTATATTATACTAGCTTTATAAACCCGGAGTTCCACGGGTAGACCCTTATTAACAGTGATTTTTTTTATGTAAACTTTTATTTTATACCAATTGTTGCCTCCAATTCTGATTCTCCCAGTCCGATTGTACACAGGTCCTTCCATGAGTTAAAGGGCTTTCCCATAAGCCCCAGTGTTCCCCTTGCATGCGAAAGGTCCCAGGTTCAGGTCCGGACATCGCCTAAATAGCTGCCGACCTAAAAGGGTACAGCCAAAAAATGCCGAAGAATAACACCCTGTGTGAAGGGAGTTTACGGTAAATATCATTCAAAGTCTCGACTCTCCGTATGATCACGCCCTTAAAAGTTACGTTGGGTGCCAACTCAGGTGTCAGCTCATCCCTTAACTATGGCCAATAGCTCTCATGGGTAGCTCTAGTTCGACGATAATTCAAACTAACCCGTACAACTGGATGGGTATAGCTACCCTACCTTAAATTTTCAACTTCGCAAAAAGGTACCAATTCCAAAAGTCAATCGGCCTTTATATCATAGCTGTATTAAATCGTCAGTTTCATAAACAAAGAAAAGCCTGGTCCAGTACACAATTTCAAAAGATAATCGAAAAATAAAATGGGAATTTTCAAATAACAATCCTAGAAATTAAACTCACGTGCTTACGTATACTTAATTTTTGCTCACGCGGAACGCGCTGAAATTTCTTTCAAATTAGAAAACGAAATTTATAAATTAAAAGTTTATAACAAAGCTATTCCCATGGAGAAATCGGCTCACGTTTTGCCTTCCTACACCCGTTAGGGTTCGATTTTTGAAAAATCGCTTCTTAAATGACGCCCACGATCTAAAATGAATATTTTCCTAGAATGTGGTAGCTCTACCTACAGTAGTTTGGGCTGGGCGTTGATACGTGAATGAATCAGTCAGGACTTTGCCTTTTATATATAGATTCGTGTCCGAAAAAAGAAACAATTGCCAACTATCTAACTAGCTCTCAAGGAAAAATCGGATCGTAATAATCTATCTTCATAGAATGCGCTTTTATAAAATTGGCATATTTAAAAAAATGTATCCATTAAGGAACATGGAAAGATAAATGTATAGTTTTATAGTTTGCGAATTCCCCGAAATATTAAAGTAAAATATATCGTGGTGAAATTCTACGTTAGACGTTTTTTTATGAAATATAAAAGGATTCGAAGCAAGGCAAACGATTTAAAATCATTTATAGTTTTTTGAAATAACTCTAAAAATATATAGTTAGGGGAGAGCGGGGCTAAACCGTACAGCGGGCCTGTTATAATTGATTGCTCTTTTCAAAGTTTAATCGGTTGATATAGAAATGTAACAGCTTGAACCCTAAAAGACTAAGAACAGATTAACTGAAATTAATAACTCGGATCCTTAGATAAATCAAGGCATTAGAAAACTCTGCTCAAGCGCCTTAGATAAACGGTGCTAGAACCAATAAGTTTCTTTTTGAACAATTTACTGTATAAATAGTCATAATTATAAAATACTCACGCTAAGAATGAGTTACGATGTAAACAAGTCTGGTTTTCAAAAGTTGTGAAGCTGTCTGCAACAGTCGGTTAAAATTTAATATGCGTCTTCAATTGGGCACAGAAGGCCTTAGCTCTTTATATACTGACGCGCCACTGAGTTTTAGTTTAGTTTATCTGAATTAACTAAAAAAATACTTACATTTTTCAAGGCAAGGAGTCAAGGCAGTAACAAAAACATTTTTGATGTTTATGGTGCACTGTACGCTAGTTCTACTGTTTCTAAACAATTACAAAAGAAAACGAATTTATAGAACAGAATGGAACTTCGCGAAATTTTCGATATCACTTCAGTCTTTGTAATTACGATATGAAAATATTTAAATGCTCCAAATTATAAACATTAGGTCCCAATTTTTTTATGTTTACTAAATTATGGTATTAAAGTGTACGATTATTTCAAATGCAAACACACAAGTATAATATTTGAAATTTATTATGGGTTACATTTGAAGTATTAATAATTTCAAAAAAACTCAATTTTATTTTAGAGTATTTCTAGAGAAAAACCTAATTTTAACAAAGAAGTCAAATTACCATGAAAGTTATTTATGCAACAAGTGTGAAAAGAGATACTTTTTGAAACGAATAAATTTCCTTTTAAAGTAGACATTAAAAATAACGGTTGCTTTTAAGGTTTTTAAGAAAAATACCCGTTAATTGAGGGAAAAACCAGAATAGAAGGCTTAGCATTCAACTTCACCGCAGTTGCACGGAAATATCGAAACATGACCGACAATTGAGAAGAGCTAGAACCGACGATCTTAGCATTCGACTTCACTGTAGTTGCACGGAAACATCGAAAGCCACTATGACCGCCAAGGTAAATAATAAGTTGACGGTGCTTCTGCCGCCAAGGGATTTGGCCTAAAAAACAACAACAACTTGGCGAAACTCGCGTGTTTCCCCATTGCCAGATTCCTTTACGCCGATGCAGTAACCCTAGTTACTTTCGAAATAATAAACCAGACTCGGGGTTTTGGTTTGCTTTGGGCAACACAAAACAAACTTTATTCTACACAATGGGCTAGTACTTGCAATCCAGTTTAGTTTTGTTTGAATTTTCGTCGCACTAGAGTTACACGAGTAGCAATCCAGTTTAGTTTTGTTTGAAAATTTTCGCACTAGAGCTACACGAGTGGGATTCCAGTTTAATATCGTTTGAAAATCGTCGCACTAAGGCTACAGGAATGGTTATCCAGTACGCACGCGTTTGGGCTACGGGCAATTTAGTTAAGTTTAAATTATCGTCGCGCTAGAGCTACAAGAGTGAGTGGAAATGCAGTACGCACTCGTTTGGGGCCCCGGGCAATTTTGTTTTCTCTAAAAAACATCAGTATCCTACATGGGGCAGTACTGTAGGGCTCATTGAAAGCCTAAACACTCGTTTGGGGCCCCGGGCAATTTTTAATTTACAAAGTAAATCAAAAATAAATTTATTTAGTTTTGCAAAACATTCCGAATTTAAATAAGCACCATCCATAATAATCGGATGTTCAAAAGCCAAACGAAAAACGAAACCTCACGAAATGACGATAGAACAAAAAGTAATTTATAGAATACAAATAAATCTCACGCGCATATCATCCGCGCAACCTAAATTCCGCGCAAATATCACCAGCGCCAGGGATTGGACAATAATTAATTTAGAACAAAAAATCCCACGCGCCTAACATCCGCTCAAGTATAACCAGCGCCACCTAGCCACAACAAAGATTCCACAACGTATTTCACCAGAAAATGCCGCATCACCAAAAAAAATTGTTTATCGCTCCCAACAAAAGCGCCAAATCCCTTGGCGACAGAAGCACCGTCAACTTAAAATTAACCACCGCCAATTGAGAAGAGCCAGAATCGACGATCTTAGCAATCGACTTCACCGTAGTTGCACTGAAACATCGAAAGCCACTATGACCGCCAATTGAGAAGAGCCAGAATCGACGATCTTAGCATTCGACTTCACCGTAGTTGCACGGAAACATCGAAAGCCACTATGACCGCCAATTGAGAGACAAGCCAGAACAGACGATCTTAGCATTCGACTTCACCGTAGTTGCACGGAAACATCGAAAGCCACTATGACCGCCAATTGAGAAGAGCCAGAATCGACGATCTTAGCATTCGACTTCACCGTAGTTGCACGGAAACATCGAAAGCCACTATGACCGCCAATTGAGAAGAGCCAGAATCGACGATCTTAGCATTCGACTTCACCGTAGTTGCACGGAAACATCGAAAGCCACTATGACCGCCAATTGAGAAGAGCCAGAACAGACGATCTTAGCATTCGACTTCACCGTAGTTGCACGGAAACATCGAACGCCAATATGACCGCCAATTGAGAAGAGCCAGAACAGACGATCTTAGCATTCGACTTCACCGTAGTTGCACGGAAACATCGAAAGCCACTATGACCGCCAATTGAGAAGAGCCAGAACAGACGATCTTAGCATTCGACTTCACCGTAGTTACTCGAAAAAATTGATTGCAATTCGTCAATTGAGAGAAGATCAAAAAATATTTGGAAACCTATATTATATCGCAATTATAAGGAGAAGAAATGACCTTAGCATTCGACTTGGCCGTAGTATCACGGAAACATCGAACAAAAATTTGACTGTCAATGCATAAAACGTCAGAAAATATTTCAATAAAATTAGTATGTAGTATGGTATCCTACTATATTTTATCATATATACTGTATTACGAAGTTATTTGGAAATATATCGATAACAATGAGGAAGTTGCATGAATTTCAAATTCATTGGCAGACTATAGCCCTTTTAAAAACACGTCGAATGCTACTTTTCACACTAGTAAAAAAGTTATTAAATTAGTCAGTAATTGAGTTTTAAGTAGGGGATACGTCACTTCCGGTAAAAACACTCACAATCCTCTTGCAGTGCGTAATGACGTCAGGCTTGGCTTTTTTGTCCATTGGCGTGCAATTTCTAACCAACTTCTGTGCAATACAACTGTTGAAAATTCAAAATGTGTTTTAGATGATCCCATATAGGAATAGGATTATTTAGAATAAGTGGTTTTTCTAAGTTCCAGTTATTCTCATCAGACTTGGTAGATCTCCTACGAATATTTCGATTGATCCAACAATTGACTAGGTCTGAAGTGTTAACATAGCGCGCTCTTGTACGATTTTAAATTCAACAACCAAGCAAGAAACAAGCTGTTCTAATATATTATCAAAAGCTGGTTTAAGTGGCGCAGTCTGTTCTTTTAAATAGAACGTTTTGAAAAACGTTGCATGTTTATTTTAATTATGGACATGCTAACCGTAGCGCCATTTTTAGAAAAAAAAATCGCCAAATGGTGCGTTGTTACGTCGGGCGCCGTTTTCGGTCACGTGAGTTTCATGGAATTCTAATATGCATTTTTCGAGTAAAACTAATAATTTTTGATGATTTTTAAGCTGATATTTAGAATCTGTAGCTTCTAATGTCCCAGAAATGGTTTAAGTACGTCATTTTTAGTAGGAAGCAAGTTCCTCATTAAGGAAAATTTTTCATCAAAATCTCATTAAAAATATACCGGTCACATATATATGTAAAAGATAAAAACCTGACTGACTCACTCGCGTATCAACGCCCAGTCAAAACTATTGGAGGTATAGCTACCAAATTTTAGGAAAATATTCTTTTGATATCGTAGGCGTCATTTAATAAACGATTTTTCGAAATTCCAACACAAACGGGTGTAGGAATGCAAAACTGTGAGCGGATTTCCCCATAGGAATAGCATTGTAAGATTAGAATTTATACTTTTTATTTCAATTTAAAAATTTCAGCGCGTTCAGCGTGAACGAAAATTGAGAAAAAAAAGAGCACGTGGGTTTAATTTGCTAGATTGTTATTTGAATATCAGTATTTTATTTTATTTATTTTAAATCTTTATTTTTTATAGTAGGTAAGATTTCCTCAACTAGATTTTAATGGAAATATTTCTTATGACGTCACGCTCTCTATACTGTGATTTCATTGGTTGTTGTGTTTTCTTTGACAAATTGTTGAAACAGCACATTTGTTTTTTATAACGTCACGCGCTCCGAACTGATATTTAATTGGTTGTTTTCTTTGACAAAGTGTTAAAACAAGCTCATTATGTTTCCGAATTTAATTTAATTGATGTTTTTAAATGGCAAGAAATGAAGATATGGAGGAATATTTTCGGCATAAATAAGGAATTTGTACTTCATAAAACTTTTCCAACCATACAAGAGGATGAATGTCTGTTTTGTTTTCTGATGTTAAGATGGCTTAATGGCCGATTGAATTTTGGCATTGGCGGCTTTTGGCGAGGTTGAAAATTTAACGTAGGGTAGCTATTCCCATCCAGTTGTATGGGTTAGGGTTAGTTTGAATATCGTCGCACTATAGCTGCACACGAGGGCTATTGGTCACGGGACCGCTTCCACACAATATTTGTGGTCAACAAAAAACGCACTATTTATACACTTCAGAAAGAAACTCGCACACCAAGGCCTTTAGCTAATAATTTAGTTCTAATTCAAACTTTTAAAAACCAAAACTAACTGTATTTTCATTAATCTTTAGCAAATTTATAATTACTTATTATAGTTTGCTAAATTTGTTTGAAATTCGAAGAATAATGCAAATTTTTTTTAATAAATATCTTTTAGTCGCCACAATGGGAATATTTCTTGTGATGTCACGCTTTTCATACTGCGATTTTATTGGTTGTTTCGTTTTCTTTGGCAAAGTGTTGAAACAAGCCCATTTCCCTCGTTCATTAACTTTATTTCGAAAAAGAGAAGAATAAATAATTAGTGCTTTGAAAATAAAAGCGAACTTTTACAATTTGTCACTAAAAACGACTTTTAATTGGGTAATATAACGTAACGAGCCACAGCTCATAATATTTTTAGTTGGGTAACAGCAGGAACTCATTAGGTAAATATATTCTTTTAAGTGTTGCACTAAATTATCCCAAGTAAAAATAAACGCAAATCTTCTCTAAATTAATCCTCATAGTTTTATTAAATATGTTAAATCCAGCTCAAATGTTTAACAAATAATTTCGTAAAACAAGAAGTGTGATTCCTTCTATAAGATTATTTAAATGTCACAAGGCAAGACAAATTCATATCAGATAAATTTCAATCACATTCTAAAAAGGCTATAAAACGGCCGAAGACATAACACATTGTTTAATAAATATTTAGTCATAGTATCAATACTTTGAAACTGCTATAAAATATATATTCTTTAAAGCACGATAGAAAATACTTTGTACAAGCGAATCGTAAAACAATTTTTAAGTTTTATGTTTCCAAAAAAGTCAATGGAAATACTTGACTAATATAGTTGAACAGCTTATATTATTCTGAAATCCATACTCTTCAGTCATTTTATCGGAACTAGACACGATGATATACATAAAAAAACTTCGAATAGTATTCAATAATTCAACATTATAACTCATAATTTTTATCAATTGAAACACTTAATATTATGGCGTTCAAATAAGGTTCAGGTAAAAATAAATATTACCGGTTAATGATAAAATCAATACCGACTTGCCTTTAAAACGAAGCAATGTTAATTTTTCCTTCGAAGTTCGAACGAAGTAAAGTAGATGATTCGCCCACCAGCAAAAACACTAAACTACAAACTCGAAACGAATAACGTGGCGGAAAAAAAATTTGCATATTGCGTGAACTAGAACTGTTGCCATCCAACAAATTGGTATACAATGAAATTAAAACAACCACATCACATGGCTTGTTTCAAATGACATAAATGACCAGCTTTCATTTTTTCATGTCCTTCGATTAGTGCTCTGTTCTCACGTGACATTCACCATTCGATGCCAGAGGAAGAATTAAGGTTAGTTTGGAACGCCTTCCACCTGTCTATTTCTAGCCTCCAAGAAGTTTTAACACTGCCAAATTGTGCCTCGTCACTTATAACCGTGGTCAAGTGACAAGGTTGACACCTGAGCTGGCACCCAACTAGGTGCGACACCGTACGCTAACGCTATTGGGACTTCGCAGATTTAACGAGCACTCTGTCCGAGTGTATTCGGAGGACTCCGAAGTCCCAAAGTCGACTTTATTATCTGTTTTTATTTTTGCCAAAAAATATCCATCTATAGAATGTGGCCAGTTTAGAACGCAGGACCCTCTGTATAAGAGGTCAGTGTTCTGATGACTGGGATAAGGAGCCCCACAGGAGAATATATTTATATTCTGTTGCCATTCAAGATCTCAAACAGGCCTATTCGAATATCTGATTTTTTTCTTATTTCGTTAGGGAAGAGGTTCCTGTTTTAGGCCAAAGACCAGATTCAGCACACCTCGCATCCTGTGTGTCATATCTGACAAATATTACTTTTCGAGAAAAAAATAAAATATTAGAAATTTGAATATCTGGCGATTGAAGCAACTATTAAATTAACTGTTATAATACTCGGGAAAGTTATCTTTTTTCATGAAATTAAATGGAAAAACTAAACTTGACGATTCTTTCGAAAAGATTGTCTTTATGTCAATACAGCATTAAACAAGTAGGTTTGTAACAGAATCCGTCACTTAACCCGCTACCACACAACAGTTGTGTTTAACAGGTAAAAAGGCGCAAAACACAGCATTAATTCTGTATCAAACATTTACATGCTAAATTTGGCTAGTTTCATTTATTTTATTTCGAAAATTCAATAATTATTACTTATCGTTTGCAAAAATTAATTTATATTTCAAAGAATAAATATGTAATATTCTTCGCTTTTAAATAGAATGAAAATATTTTATATCAACATACAAAGAATCTCGTAGTGAAATATATTTGACGTCATTTCAAACTAATCGATGTCGCAAAAATAAATTTATTTTAATTTATGGTCTAAAAGAATTAAAGTTTCTCGAGCGATTGTTGCGAATGGCAATGGTGATTTAATTCTAATAAAAATGGCTTCCTATTATGCTTTTTAAATGAACATTAAATTTTGCAGTTTTTTTTTTAAATAATTGAAGTACTTCGAATTCGAATTCTTTTCTGAAAATTTCAATGTAATCTAATTTTGATGAGCTAAATTTGTCTGAGAGCTAACACTAGAGATTTGATGAGCTAACACTTGTCCGTAGCATTTGTAGTTTGGGCTATGAAAGTGGGTGACGGACGGACAGACGGACTGAACGATTATAATACCTTCCACTTTTTACGTTATAAACGTAGTGTGGAAGCTAAAATTTAGGGAGCATATTTCACGCCGTGAGTGGCAACAATTCCAGTGCTATTGTTTTCATTGTGGGTCTTTCTGGAATTACATTTATTTTGAAAACTACAATAACCACAAAATGCAAACAAAGATGAATTTTAACGAAGCAGTTAAACGTAACCAGAAAGTATTAACCATTTAGTTACCTGGACCAAGGAAAAGTTTCATTAAAGAACTTCTTGTTTTACTATGAGGTGTTCTTGGGTTCATTACCCCGTTCAATACCCCGTGTGGAGGGAGTGCACGTTAAATATCCTTCAAAGTCATAACGCTGCGTACGATGTCGCCCTTTACGGTTACGTTGCGTGCCTACTCAGGTGTCGGCTCGTCACTTGTCTAAAATACGACGCCCGTCGCCAATAGCCCTCGTGTATCTCTAGTGCGACGATAATTCAAACTAAACTAGAATTTTCCCATTAATGTTTTTTTTTCATTTCATTGACGATATGGTTTAAGACGGACGATCCAGATGTAAATTTACCTCATAGTACAGCTTAGCTTGTTCATCCGGCACCCGGACAGCTTGGCCACATACACTCTCGCATCCTCTTCTGTCGTCCTCACCACATCCATATCCCAGAACATTGACACGTTGTAAGCGACGGCCAAGATCGCGACTCCGCAGCTGAACCCCTTTTGCCCTCCTTTTGTTCGACAACCACTTTTTTAGAATCAACACCCTCCAAAAACACAAAAGGACTTTCGATTTCATCACAATACTTTTACTGCCTTATATATCATATTAGGTAATTGAAAGTAATAAAAGGGTCATATCAACAATAGAAAATTACCCTCCGAGCAAATTTCGTGTTCAACGTTTTAGTGAAAGAAGAAGTGTATTTGAAAATCTTCCAGTAGACATGGCTCCTTTTGGCATTTAGCAATTCAAATAGAAAGGACATAATCGGATTATATTTGCTCGCTGTACCGGCAATAAAGGCATTGGTCATACCTTATTTTTAAAGATCTTTGTCCCAACTAAATTTTAAACATTTTTTTCAGTTGAATTCATTTTCACAAACTATTTTAGCAACTTAAAACTAGTTTTAGAATTTCTGTACTATTTTAAATAATTTTTCAGGAGTGCATAATGTACTTTACTTGTTCTTATGCCACTGGAGTAATTCCTGGTCAATGCTGTTACCATTTATGAGTCATTATTTTGTCTAGTATTGTCATATTTTATTGATTTTAATTATCTACAACTATGTGTGCCTTAATCAGTAATAATAAACAATATTTTTATCCATGTAAGAAATGATTAACCAGTAATTTCCTCAGAAATGGCCCCATGTCTGGGATAGTTCTAAGCCACTAATGAATTGCAATTATTTAAGATAAAAGCGCATTAACTATGGATAAAATAAATATTTATTTTGAAGACAACACAATGTGCTTACTCCATGCCGAAATTAGTAACTCTAGGTTTAATAGATTTTGTAATGATTGGATGGTTTTTTTTTAATTTATAAGCAGGAATTACACCGGTAACAGTACAAGTAAAAAACATAAATCTGATACTAATGTCATACCTTAAACACAAATTCTAGGTTAATAAAAAGGGAAATAAATTAAAAGATATCGACGAAAAGACATAATATTCACGATGTCAATGCCTACTTTTATTTATTTTTAAATATTTTTAATTAAAAAATAAAGTAGACAAGAACAAATATTCATATTCAACCGTCCTTTTGTAGGCTATGAGTGCACAAAATAAGTTAACCGACGTTATTGCCATCACAACATACCTACTGGTTTTACACGTAACGCCTGGTATTGAAACACAGTTAAGAGTTTCCGTTTATTTTATTTGATTTTTCTTGGTAGGTTCCGAAGCAAACGCTTAGGTTGCTGTTCTGTAGAACTCGTTTCACCTTTAATGTAGTGTAATCGCTACGAAACAAACTTAAAGGGGCGAATTCCGCAATGACATCAACCTATTATTCATGGCAAAACGCGGCGCGGATAGTTGCCTTAAAAAAGACAGACATTTCCAAATAATGTAAACAAATTTGGTAAGTTAAAATAACGTCGCACTAGAGATACACAACTATACTACTGATTTTCTATTGAATTTTTAGCCGATTGCTTTAATTGCACTTCATTGGATTCTTCATTTTCCTTGTATACATAAGTGTTTTGCAATTCTACGCAACTATTTAGATATATATATTTTCAATATTATTTTTTTTCAAAAATTAAAACTTTTTTAAAAAGATTTTTACGTAATTTCAAATGTTAAAATATCTAAGCAAATTTTGAATATTTAGTAATTCGATGCAAAAATCGGAGTTTAACACTCATGGAAGTTTTTAAAGAAGTGTTTTGGGTTGCCATATTTTTTATAGCATGTTTCAGAATTTCGTACTTAGAAGACTTAGAACTCTTAAACTATTCGCATTTTTCTTTTGTTCTTCTCCAATTGAAAAATGAAATTTAGTCTTTAAACTTCTCGGCAATAGCTTGATATATCTCCTTAAAAATGCGCGTACACTCGAAACAAAAGTTTCATTAGATTTTAAAAATATACATAGAAAAAGATGTAATCACACTTATATTTTGAAAAAAAAATTATTCAAAGATTTTTTTTAATTTAACCATTTTATCCCCCAGAAGACCTAAACGGTGAAGTAGTAATAAAAGTGAAGTTTTTTCAATGTATACGTTCTTTAAAAACAAAATTTTATTTTCATTGATTTTTAAATCACTGAAACAAGAAAATTGGGCAAATCTTACTAGGAAATGATCCATCAAGTTACCAAACTTCTTCAGAGATAACTTGCAAACTTATAATAACTTGGTACTGTACATTTTCCTTAATAAGACATATCCAAATGGGATCTATAAAAGTTTTATCAAATTCTTATTTAAAAAATAACATATATAGGCCAGTATATAAAAAATACATTAATAACCAGTGCTAATAACATGATTAATTTAACAGAATATTAAAAAAAATCCAATAATGGAAAAACTATCCATTTTAGATAGTGTAATCAAACATGTCTCCTAAAACGGCCTTTGGGAGAAAAATCTTGCATATCTTTTGATTTCAAAATTATGTTAATAAATAATTTAATAAATATTATTTGAACGTATTTTTTTTTCTTTTGAAAAATCGTTACAGAGTTTTGAACAAAATAAGACAGTTTTGTAATTGCAAAAAAGAAGTCTGCCAAAAAAATAGACGTAACCGTAACGAGACGTAAGGCATCCTTTTGAATGAACTTTTTACACACGATCCTACATAATTTATTTAAAACTTTAAAAACTGAAGTGGTTTGATAGAATAGGATTTCTTTTAGTATTTTCATTTGTAAAATTTAAAGGCATTCCGCGTTTAAAAATGTCGTACGGATTGTTACTTATAAAAAAATAGCTAAACAAACCTTTAAGGGTATAATGCGAGAACAATCTTAAGTGGTACCCGACGTTCAGTGCTTATTTATCTGTAAGTGATTCCTTTGACCAAAGAAATAGAGCAGTGATTCACGATTGAGTCATTTGCGACTTGTCCTAATGCTACAAAACATACATAATAAACCATGTATAAATGAGACTTATGCGTAGTTTAATAATGCAACATTGTTGTGCATAGTCGTTATTTACGTACTTACATCATTATTATTCAATTTAGGCTAAAGTGATATTTAGAACACAATTTACAATTACACAGAAAAGTTAAATAATAAATGCGTATGAACTCTAAAAGCAAATGTAATAAACTAAACATTTCAAAATTTGACTTGCCCATATTTTTGAAGATACATTCTTTTGACTATGTGTTATTTTACATTCCAGGGTTTATAGAATTTATTTGATAATTTAAGAATTAAAATGGTTCTATAGAAGGGGGTCTGAATTTTTTTAGCCTTTCATTGCAGCTATTAGTCGTTTATGTAAATAAAAAAGTAGAAAAAGAGTCATTTACGTATAAAAAGTTCAATTTTTAAAGATTAAAAAAAAAGAATTTAACGTTACAGAAATTATTAGAATTTACTACTTATTACAAAACATTGACAAAGCTATTTTGGTAATTTCGAAACACAAAGAGTTTAAGATATATGGCCACAATGACCATTTAAAATAGAGTGCATGCAGCAAATATTATACATTGAAGTTTTAAAAATTAGTTTCTTAATATAATCTTTTAAGTGCACATGCAGGATTTTTTCCCAGATCTTAGGAATTCAGAGAATGGCTGTGTGGAACGATGCATCTTAAGTCTGAAGGCAATAGTATATAAATAAATTTATTTACAAATTCAGAGCTTTTAAACTCTAGTAGTAAATAATTCTCTCAATGTATAATTTGAACAGTAACTTTAAATGGTACTCCAAATGAAAGGCTCAACATTTCTATCATGACTTCTATGATATATTTCGCAATTTAGGTGAGAACATTTGTGTACGATTGAATATTTTAGTTTTTGCAACTTGTCATCATAATAAAAACCTTACCTCAAAAGTCAATAAGATTTATCCAAAGTTTAAATGCGAAATACCTTTTATGCAGAGATTGCAGTTAAAGTATGTACATCAATGTTCTTATTAAGCTAATATTTAGAAGAGTGGAAATTTATAACAAAGAAAAATTAACCAAATGCAAACGGATATCAAAATCAAAAACATGCTATATTAAAATTGCTAAATTTTGACTTACCCAATCTCTTTGAAGTATTTAGTCATAATCGCACTGCTTCTAGTTCTTTGGAATGAGCTTCGACACAAATGCAACACAAACTTTAAATCACACATTTCATAAGGCAGGATCCACTTGCACTTTAAATTTGGGAGTGCTCAGAAGACAATTTTAATGAAAGCAGAGATTTGGAAATCCTTAGCAGCAGGTAAAAACAATGCTTATTATTTGAGTTAAGTGGAAGTCCTACTGAAAAATTCGCACATTGATAAATGGCATAAACTACGAAGCCATTTAAACTTTTTCCTAATAAGCAAAACCCACAAACACCAAGTTAACATTCTATTTCACCCCACAAACTAAAATAATATACACTTTTCGTAGTCACATGGATTGATAACAGCCTTTTATTAGCAGTCATGAAACAATTGATAATGATTGAGCAAACGAGAATTAAAACAAACAATTTTTATTTTCAGAAAAAAAACATTCATAACACAGATCATAATATCCTTGTGTTCAAACAAAAACACAGCTACTAGCTTTGTGATAAACTTATGAGAATAAAAAAAATATATGCAACATCAAACACTTCATAATTTCATTTGCACATATTGGTTTCAATTCATGAAAATAAAATGCATTCATCTTTAATGCAAAAAATATTTCATACCAAGTTGTTACTTCCTCCCAATTGTCACAAGCCTAAATGACATAGCAGTGTATTAAATTCCCAATTCAATAATATTGCAATTATTTCGTTATTCAGCTATTATATGCTGAATAATAGGTGTTTTTTTAATCGTGCAAGTAGGCACACAAACTACATTAAGGAATATTAATACTTATGAAATTTTGAGCACTAGTTATCATTTAAAAATATATATACTCACACATATTAAAGATTTATTTTTTGCCTTAAGTTATCAATGATTAACAGTAAAAAATATCACTTTCCGTAAAAAATCCTATTATTAAGGACTTCAACATTTTGATGAGTGTGTTTGTAATTCATATTTCATAACATATGTAATATAACAGAGAAAATAACCAAACTAAAAAGCTGTCACTTAGTAATCACATACCTTTTTAAGGATAATAAGCTCAAACATTTGTTAAAAAAATGAACTCATAAACAAAAATCACATAAACAATTCAAAGCATAAACTTTACAAAATAAGATTAAAGTAAAGTCAATGATTTTTCAACTACTAACTTTATACTATGTACTTAGTTTTTTTGTTGGTAAAACACATTCATAAAAAAGGTGAATTGTAAGACTTTTGACTTTTTTTTACCATTGTTACTAATTATGGAATGTTGCTATATGTGCAAACTTTATATTAAGGGCACTTTTACATTAAGTATAAATGAAAATGTCTTATAAGAAATTACGTGGTGTACAATTTGGACAACATTATACAAAAGAGGTACATTCTAATTTTGACCTATGCTATGTATGTATATAGGTAACTATTTTTCTGCAAACAATTACAAGTTAATTTAAATAATTAATGTTGATCAACTGAACACGCATTTGTCTTTCTAAAATTTTTACATTAAAAATTATAAAATTTTATTACTTTCAATACGTATGTAGCACAAGTAGTTTTGTTAAAATATGGTTTGTATTGATTTATCACATTTAAAAAATTATAGAATGCTTTATTATGCTGGATTTCCAAGCACTAATTTTATCATTGGGAATTCTATTAAATAAATTATAGACAATTAATAAGCTTATCAGAATCTTATAAATATTCTGATTTTATAACTACACTGGTCAAAACAATTAGGGGAGCGCATGGTTTAAACAGTTTCACTCCAAATGATTCCATTTGAAATCATCAGCTTGCGATTTTTTTCTAACTAAGTTGCACTCGCACTTATTTATCGTTAGATGGAAGAATCATGTCTTTTGAAGAAATAAATAATGTTTATTTTAATTAAATGAAAATTTGAAAACCATGGTAAATTAAAATTCACTCACAAAAAATTTTATGAAATAAATTCACCCTAAATTCTTTATGATTGCATTCTTAGATGTTAAAAAATTAATTTTACCTTTTTTTTTACAAATAAAGTTTTAAAAATATTGTTATAATTTATTCAAAAGTCAAGATTCCAATTTCTTCCCCCTTAAATTTTAGTTAAAAAATTAAGATTTTTTCCCCCTGTTTTGTTTTACCATTTCATACTGGATGTATAATGAATCTATTTCAAAAAATTTAGATTTTTAGAATAAAAATAAAAAGTGGGAACTAAAAGGGTTAACAAAAGTACGCAAAGTGCTCCCCTAATTGTTTTGAGCAGTGTATTAATGAGATTAATCTTAATTTTAATATCATTACAAGTTATGGCAAACTTTATTTTCTTTATTAGAAATGTTTTTTTAAAAATATATATAGAACAAGTTTCAAACAGACAAAACAAGTAAATTACAGATTTGTTAATTTTTCAGAATAAAACTAGTTTATTTAAATGAGAGAAAAAACTAGACATGTAATGGCTCTGCTGTAAAAAATATATATATAAATATCAAGTTGAAAGCATATGTTTGTATATAAAAGATCATTGGGAATTCATCACAAATAATCAGAAATAAAAACTATTTACACTACAAAAGGTTTTCATAAGGATTTTACTAACTACAGCTTGAGATTGAAAACATACAATTGTATTCCCGATACAATTTTAGTGTATTGATTTACATTTACCTAATCAAAATGTGGAATTTTTATGGTAATCTTGGAATGCAATTTCGAGTGTGCAGTTTGTGTTTGTTGTGGAAGCGTTCATAAACAGTTAGGATGCATAAATTCGGAACCTAGTATTGATTCTATTCATCAGTGTCAGATCCATTCTTTTCAGGTGAAATCGGAGAATGAGTGCCAGATCTAGATTTTTGTTCTTCCTCATTTGTGATGAAGTTGATCAGATCAATTCGTGTTACTATTCCAATCACAATTTGCTTGGTTTCAATGGTGCTTTTGTCCGTAACTGTATTAAGAAAAAACACAAATTATACAATAATATCGTTAATTTGAAAAATTAACTTATTTTTTTTAACTGAAAAAGAATGTTTTAAATTTTGGAATAAATAGCATCCCATTATTTTCTGACATCAAAAAGTAAACTAAACAGAAAATAATTGAAAACTTTATAATGCATAATAATGTTTTTCATCTTCTTTAAAACCAAGTCATAAATAAAAGTGTTTTATTCCAATAGACTTTTATGCACCGAATTGGGTATTTAAATCAACCACAACTCAATATTTGTATCACTTGTTAAATTTATTAACAAATTAAAGAAAAAATTAAATTGGTAAATTAACTTATTCATTCAGTTAAATTGCATCTTCATTTATAAGATGATATTTAAGTAACATTCTCCATAGTGGCAACTGCATCAAAAATAAAACAGAAACCATTAACCTAAAATAAAATATATCACTTGTCTGAGGCATTTCTATTTTCGGATGTGAAAGGGGATGACTGATAAACATGCAAAGGTATTATCTTCCACTATTTAGGTTATCCTGATGTAGAAGTGTGCAATAAAAGTAAATCGTTTCCAATTGCAACCAATCCCCAGGGATGTCAGAGATTATATCTGCTCTGCTCAGGGCAATGGCAGTTTTATAAATGACTTGAGCCAATTTTTTTTTCTTCAAAATAAACAATGATAACCTATTAAAATGTGTAGTAAACAATTGCTAGTTTCAGAATAAAAATGGCCCAAGTCTGTTTATCAGATAATACTGTTGGGAATTAAAAGTTAAGTACAATTATTTATTCTGCCAATGCAGAAAGGGAAAATTGTGTACAGTGAAACAAATAGTTTACAATGAAAAAATTTCACTTCTGAAGTATTCAATAAAAAGCTTGTAATTTTGATTTACGGCATTGTTTAAACATTTTTTTTTGTTAAAACTAAATTTTCCAGCAGCATTTGAATTAAGAGAGGTAAAGCCAATAAAACTATAGGTTTTAAAAAATGTCATGCTAAAACCATTTCTCACTCTTTTTTCAGAAAATTTAGAGAGAAATAAAATGTCTTAATTTAATTATATACCAAGAAAAGAAATTTTCATTATAGTATGTGGTATATAGTATATATTAGGTATTGTTTATGTATTATATCTGTCTAAAGCTGATATGACATATTTAACAATTAATGCAAAAACTTTCCGTGGAAATGCAATGTAAGTTTGTATAATTAAAATTTTAAGATTCACGAAACATTTAATTAATTGTTCAGAAACTCACTTGATTGATTCAAACTTTCATCCTTTAAATAATGAGGATTTTGCATTATGTGTTTCTTAAGTTGTATATTTTCCTCTGCACAAGCATCTTCACCTGGTAATTGTCAGTAAAACTGATAAATGTGCGAAAAAGCGAAAATTTAAATACTACTTGTTTTAAAAAAATCCCAATAAGATTTTGAAAGATATCAAGCATAAAACAAAACGTATCTTTGCTATATAAATAATACTTCCAAGAACGTCCATGTAATTAGTGGTTATGAATATCTAATTTTAGCTTCCATTCTAAGTTTCTAATGTAAAAAGCGGAAGCTTTTATAAAGGCTATGCCAGTTTGTCCTTCACCCACTTTCACATAACAAACCACAAGTTTCACAAACAAGTGGGACGTCATATTGAAGCATATTTGATGTCATATTGAAGCAAAAAAATAAGGCAAGGCTTTATCCTAAATTTCATTAAAAATATAAATTAGAAGTATATTTAAAATTCAAATAACTAAAAATTGAATCTACATTTAAATATCAAGTAAATTCCATTTTTTATTCAATATTTCTTAAAATATATTGTTTATTTATTCAATATTTCCAAAATATTTGCTGCTATTTGTCAAACACACGAGAAACTTTATTTAAAATGAATATAAAACTCGAAGGAATATTTATCTATGCGATATAAATCAGTTTGGAATGATGTATGGGGATGGGGTCGCCGGGTTAACCCTCTCGCCAGACTCGGTTGCACTTATTCGGTGTAGCTCATGTGGATGAGTTCAATTACTATGCTGGCTTAGCAAAATAAAATTTATTAAATTAACATAAGTAAAGATAACTAGTGTAAATAGTTCAACAATTAAGTTTAATAGGAAAGAAACAATAGTTCGCAAGCTGTGACATTTGCTCAATCAACGAGCGATCCCGGACGGCAGCGGTGCGGAAGAGAAGAGGGTGTTTAACAGCACACAGTCAGTTTTTATACGTTCAGCTCTGGACGCTGCCACTTATCATCAAAAGTCAATCATCGTGGTTGGACCAGATTGTTGTACTAACTCTGCATAAAGGAGTGGCGCAATGTTGCCACAATG